>VZRN01000262.1:69611-98525 GCA_013397935.1 Dasyornis broadbenti
AAAAAAATCCCTTCAGCGTAATCTACTTAAAAAACCCAAATCTCATTTGTACGTTATTAGAGCTGCTCCCGTCTGTGACATCTGGGCACGGAGCTCCCAGGAATTTTGAGGAGTCAGAGCTGGTTTGAGCGGAGAGCTTGGCCGAGTTTCTGAAGGGCTCCTCAGCTGCCGTGGCAGCCACAAACAGCTTCCCGAAAAGACAGTGGAAAATCTGGGAATGAAAACCCAAATCAAAGCGACGGCCCTAACGAGCTCTGGGCCGGTTTCGGGGCCGATCACTCAGCTCGTTGTCAGCTCCAGCTCCAGCCTCCATCCATCCGTGTGTTTTCCATTTATCCCAGGCTGACAGGAGCAATAATCCCGGCTCGGCTGCTCCGTGCGAGCCACCCACCGCACTGCAGGGGTTGTCGGCCATCAACAGCCAAAAGGACCCTTTTCCATCCCAGATTTTCAAGGCTGTTTTGGAAGAGGAGTTTCTTGTCCCATGGGAGTTCGCAAGAAGAACTTTCACTCATTAAAAGGAAAAAAAAACCCACCTTTTTTCCCCCCCAGTTACTGCTTCGCTTTCTCCCAATATCCACAAATATCCACGGTTTTCATGGAGGAGAGGAGGAAACTGAGGCACGGGAGTGTGGCCAAGCGTGGAGCTGCAGCCCCGGAGCATCGTTCCCGCCAGCTCCATCCCGATCCCGGGAACCTGGATCCCATTAGTGGCTTTGGCAGAGTCCTTGGGCCGGGCTTTGCTCCTGTGAACGGCTCCTGGGACTGGAGCACGGGACTTTCCTGCTCCATGATCCACATTCCAGCCCAGCGGGGCTGCCAGGGCCGAGGTCGGAGTTTTGGGAACATCCGAGGGACGAGAGCAAAGGGATAATGGGAAAGGAGCAGCCTCTGCTTGACAGAATTCGTTACCGAGATCCCCGCTAATCCATTTGTCAGGATTCTGGACTTGCAAACCAGGTGGAAGCTCATCCCGAAACGATGCCCAGGACAGGAAGGAAAAGCTTGGCCAACCAGCAGGGCTGGAATGTTTTCCCAAATCCTTTCAAACCAAAGCCAGCGCAAAACTACAAAACGACCCCGACGGCGAGGGGTGGATGGATCCCATTCTTGGAGCAACCCGGGACAGCGGGAGGTGTTCCAGGGCCTTGGAGCAGGATGGTCTTGGAGGTTCCTTCCAACCCAACCAAACTCATTCCATAGCTTCGTGAAATCCGGGCAGGTGGAGCTTTTCCAATTAAAAACAAAAAAAAAATTTCTATTTCCAGGACCCCGTTGGTCCCAAACTCAAAGCTGAGGTGTCTGAGGGGGATTTCTGGGACCTTCTGACCTAAAGAGAAAAAAGCCCCAGAACCTTCTCAAAGGGACCAGCGAAAACACAGGAAAAAACAAACATTTCCCAGTGGGAAAAAAGGTGGGAAAGGATCCAGAGAGGCTGGGGAGTGTCTGGAAAAGGCCCTGAGTACCCTGGTCCCTCCTTGGCTTGAGTCCTGCTCGGGAGAGAGGCTCCGAGGGTCCTTTGTGCCCAAAAATGTTCTTCACGATCATCTTCTGGAATCTTCTCTTTCCCAAAGAAATCGGAGCTATTTCAGATATCCCACCTCAGAGCATCCCACGGAATCTTGGGTCTGTTTCCTTCCTGCTCCTCAGGAAGCACCAGGGATTCCAAACGGGATGGGGATGAGGAAGGAGAGGAGAGATTTGGGGGAAGAACGTGAAGAAAGAGACAAAACAAAGGCAAATACGAACGGAGAGAGGTGAGTGTCTGCATCCAGAAAGGTCCTGGAATCTGCCTGGAATGGGGAAAAAAATCCCAGCATTCCCAACTAGAGGAGACATTAGATTAGCCGGGAGAAACCATCAGGAATTTAATTAATAATAAGGGCCAGATCCTGCCCGGAAGTTGAAGAAAAGCTGTCATTGGTTCCATTTGGAAAATTCCAACCCGGATTTGCTATTCCAGGGCCCCATCTGATCCAAGTCTGCCGTTGACGCTGCTCGCTGCCACCACCCCCGGCCTTCCTCAGGACACCAGAGGTGGGAAAACCTCCCCAGATTCCTGAGGTGATTCCGGAAAAGCCACAGGTTCCCTTTGCTCGTCACCTGGAGTGAAGGTGAGGAGACAAAACCCCTGCAGGAATTTCCTTCCCTTCCTTGTCCGTGCCTCGCCTGGGATGAGATCTGCAGCTTCGGAGGGAGCGGTAACTGAGGGCATTCCCCAAAATCCTACGGTGCTTGGATTGGCTTCTCCGTTTCACAGCGCACGGAAAGGTTCCTTGACTGAGCTCTCCTGCTCCCAAACCCCAGCCTGGACTGGGATCTGAGGTGCCCAGTGAAAAACAAAGCAAATCAATCAATAACTGGTAACTGTCAATCAATAACTGGTAACTGTCAATCAATAACTGGAGTCAAAGCAGTGCCGAACGTGAGGATTCCACTGGAGCAAAGTGCTGGGGGCTGGCATGCGGCGAATCCCTCAGGAATGGCAGGAGAAAGGAGGGAATTCAACCAAACCATTCCCAGTTCACATTTTCACCTCTCCAGGCAAGGAGGCAACTCGGCCTAGGCAAGATACGGAGCCGGTGCTTGGGCATCCCAGAAAAAATCCATTCATCGTGGAATCATGGAATGCGTTGGGATGGAGGAACCTTCAAGATCATCCTGATCCCATGGGCAGGGACACCTCCCACTGTCCCAGGGGGCTCCAAGCCCCAGTGTCCAGCCCGGCCTCGGGCATTCCCAGGGATCCAGGGGCAGCCGTGGCTTCTCTGGGAATTCCATCCCAGGGCCTCGCCACCCTCCCAGGCAGGAATTCCTTGCCAAGATCCCAGCCCAATCTCCCCTTTCCCAGTGGGAAGCCATTCCCTGCCTCCTGTCCCTCCATGCCTTGGCCCCAGTCCCTCTCCAGCTCTCCTGGAGCCCCTTCAGGCCCTGCCAGGGGCTCTGAGCTCTCCCTGGAGCCTTCCCTTCTCCAGGGGAACATTCCCAGCTCTCCCAGCGGGAAGTGGCTCAGAGCTGCAGATGAGGGACTCAATTCCAGCCCTGCCCAGACTCTGCTTCCTCCGTCTCTCCAGTCTCCCCTTCTCCCATTCTATCCTGATTTTTCTGGGCTATTTTTTACTCCTGGCCCTGCCTAATGAGCTGCTGACTGGGCTGGCCACCTCCACGCCGTGACAGATGGCTCCGCACGCCGCCGTTAATGTGCTGGAAAACACCCCTGGATGGATCCAGCTCCGCCTGACCCCAGCCCGGAGCCCTGGGGAGCCTTCCCGGAGCCGGCTTCATTTCACTGCCTGCGCCTTTCCCCGCTATTTATATCCGAAGTGTGATGAGATGAGGGAAGGGATATAAAAAATATTCTTTCCACAGTCCATGACGTCACCTTTTCCTCTTGGAAAAGTCGGTAACTTCATATATTTTTATGCACGCAGCCCCACACAGGCTGGGCTCTCTCCTTACAGGAGCAGAACATTCCCATCCACGAAAATTAAAGGATCATCTATAGGAAAAATGTGCTACTGGAGAGAAATTTGTGCTGGAGGCTTCTCTGCTTTCTATTAAGGGCCCTTTGGAAGGAGTTTCAAGTGGCTGAGAGGCAGAGGGATCATTAAATGCCCTAAATTATGGCTTTGAACAGACAGAGGGCAGGGAGAGATGGGATAGTGGGAAGGAATTCCTCCCTGGGAGGGTGCTGAGGTCCTGGCAGAGAGGTTGTGAACTCCTCACCCCTGGCAGTGTCCAAGGCCAGGCTGGACGGGGCTTGGAGCACCCTGGGATAGTGGAAGGTGTCCCTGCCCTTCCAGGGGGTGGGATGGGATGGGATTTGAGGTCCCTCCCCACCCAAACCAGGCTGGGATTCTGACTCGACGGGGATAAAACAGAAGCAGCGTTTTTCCACAGGCTGGGAAAGGAGCTGCGCGCGCTCCTTCCGCGAACCTGCAGCCACAGGCAGCCAGAGGGACGCGCTTGGACAGCAGCTCTGGACCCCAGCCGCTCCGAACAAGAATTCCTGCCTCCATCAGGGCAGGAGGGAAAGGAGCGTGAACTCGGGGTGACCTCCAAGAAATCCCTGATCCTAAAAATACGACGGACAAACAGTTTCCACTGCGAGCTGCTATATAAAAACCACCCCGGCCGAAAGCTCCTCTCGAGCTAACCTCAAACACGAGGCGAATTCCAGCCTGCTGTTTTCCTCTGGCATCCTGGAATGCTCGTCTCCAGGACAGAACTGGCTGTTCAAACGAGCCCCTGCTCCTGCAGAAGTGATTGTTTTCAAACACTTTGGAAAAGCAATCCCGCACAGGGGCTGCGTTCCAGGCAGGATTCCCTCCCCCCTCCAGATTTTAAGCATTAAGAGGAGCAGAGCAAGAACAGACTTTGTCCACTTTGCTTCCAAGCGGCCACAAACTGAAGAAAGAAAAGAGGTTTTTTAGTTTCCTTACAGCACAGAGAATCCTGGAAGCATTTCGGCTGGAAAAGACATTTCGGATCATGGAATGGTTTGGGTTTGGAAGGGAGCTTAAAGATGATCCAGTGCCATCCCATCCATGGGCAGGGACAATTCCCACCATCCCAGGTGGATCCAGCCTGGCCTTGGACATTCCCAGGGATCCAGGGGCAGCCATGGTTTCTCTGGGAATTCCAGCCCAGGGCCTCGCCACCCTCCCCGGCAGGAACTCCTTGCCAAGATCCCAGCCCAATCTCCCCTTTCCCAGTGGGAAGCCATTCCCTGGCTCCCGTCCCTCCACGCCTTGGCCCCAGTCCCTCTCCAGCTCTCCTGGCCTTGGAGAACTCTCCTCTCCATTCCTGGCCTTGGACACTTCCATGGATGAGGAATTCACAATCTCTCCCCAGGACCTCAGCACCCTCACAGCCAGGAATTCCTTCCCAATATCCCACCCAAACCTCTCCCCTTTTCCTTCAAAACTCTTCCCTCGTGCCTTGCCTGTGTGAAAAGCCGTTTTGCCTCTTTCCCTTTATCCCCCTCGAGGCCCAGAAAGGCCGCAGGGAGCTCTCCCTGGAGCCTTCTCCTCTCCAGGCCGGACAACCCCAAGCCGGATCAGTCCCACTGTGGATTCCTGCGCCCTCGGATCCCCCCGAGGCCCATAGCAGCAGGAGAGGAGAACACCCCGAGCCATCAGCAGGAAGATTCCAGTTCCCTGCGTGGTTTGGAGCCGTGACTCAGCGTGTGGGGACTATTTCTGGTCACGGGCACACCCGGCAGGACTCGGAGCTCAGGTTCCCTTAATCTGTGCAACAAAAGATCCCAATCTCCCGTGGCTGTCAGGGCTGATCCCCACCTCGTTTCCCCATCGTCAGCCCTCATGTCAGCAGCCAAATTAAGGCATTACAGCCTGGAACATTTAACGAGATTAGATCGGGGGAGTGTTTGCTCTTCCAGCGGGGCAGCTGCCAGGCCGTGAACAGCAGCATGGGGCGATGCCAAACAGCGCCGGTCACACCTACAGCTCCTGCCCCGTCTGTCTGTCTGTCTGACACCACAGCAGACAAAAGCCAGACTTTGTTTTATGATGTTCAGCACATCAGGCTCCAGCCCGTGCTGAAAACACACGCGGGCTTGAAATAAAACCCACGGAGCCGTGGCAACCGGAATTTCCAACGCCAGGAACTCCCAGCCACACCCAGCCCAGCACCCGGCACTCGGTGGGATCACGGAAGGGTTTGAGTTGGAAAAGACCCTTCCACTCGACCAGGCTGCTCCAAGCTCATCCGGCCTGGCCTGGATTCGTGGGAAGACCCAAAATAAAACCCCCAACCGAAAGTCACAGGAATTCAAGAGCTGCTGACAAGAGCTCTCACCCCAAAACGCACACAAACCTCCCGATTAAGCACCACAAACAAAAGCTCTGTCTGGCCAAACCAAGCCCAAATTTTGACCAATTAATCAGAAAAGACAAAAACGGAGCCAGGGAGCTGAATTATCCCATTTAAGGAACTCAGGGTTTGCTCAAGCAAGAGGAAGGCTCGGGGTGACTCACAGGATCTGACCGCTGCCATCCCAGCAGATTATCCCGAAAACACGAGCTGGGTCAAGGAAGTTGGGCCAGTTAACACCAACTATTCCAGTACTTATTTATTTTTTGTAAGTCAGAGCTGGTGCACAGCTCTCGGCGCTGTCACTGAATTCTCACAGCTGCGTTTTCGGGCTTCGCTCAAACTAACTCCAGCGTCTCCTCAAAACCTTCCTCCTCTGGGCATCCCGTGGTGGGAATCAGGGAACAAACACCAAGATCTCCCTGTCATTCCTGCACCAAATCCATGCCAGGGGCTGCTTTTCCCAGTGACTCCACGCTGCAGCATTCCTGGGATTTGTTTGGCTTCAATGCAAGGAAATTCCCAAAGCAAGGGAAAAGTTCATCCCAGTCCTCTGCAAAGGGTCGGAGTCACAAGGGCTCTGGAGAAGGGAAAGCCGGGAGTTTTGCCCTGATGGGATCGGTGAGGGACTTCTTGAATTATGGAATCTTGGAATGGTTTGGGTGGGAAGGGACCTGAAAGCTCATCCTGTTCCACCCCATCCATGGGCAGGGACAATTCCCACCATCCCAGGTGGATCCAGCCTGGCCTTGGACATTCCCAGGGATCCAGGAGCAGCCGTGATTTCCCTGGGAATTCCAGCCCAGGGCCTCGCCACCCTCCCAGGCAGGAATTCCTTGCCAAGATCCCAGCCCAATCTCCCCTTTCCCAGTGGGAAGCCATTCCCTGCCTCCTGTCCCTCCATGCCTTGGCCCCAGTCCCTCTCCAGCTCTCCTGGAGCCCCTTCAGGCCCTGCCAGGGGCTCTGAGCTCTCCCTGGAGCCTTCCCTTCTCCATAATTCAGTCTAAAAGGCTGATGCAGCTTCCTGGAGCCAACTTTGATGGATCCACTCCAGCATCAGCCTCGCTCCGCACAATCCCACCCATCCCACCCCACGGATGTGCTGTGTGCTCCACCCGGAAAACTCCAGCTCCAAGCTCAGCTCATCACCGGGATCCTCTCCCCTAAGCCAAGCCCAGCAGACCCTGAGGGTGATTTAAACACTGAGACCACCCCTGGTATCCATCCGGGCGCCTCGACGCCAGCCAGCTTTTCCATGGAAATTCCCCAAGGCCAGCACTGCCCCACCTCCCCAAGTGCCACATCCAGAGGGCTCTGAAATCCCTGCAGGGATGGGGGCTCCAGCAGGGCTGCACAGCCCTTTCCAGGAAGGAATTTCCCCAATATCCACCCTGAGCCTCCCCTGGCCCAGCCTGAGGCCGTTCCCTCTCCTCCTGTCCCTGTTCCCTGGCAGCAGAGCCCGACCCCCCCGGCTGCCCCCTCCTGTCAGGAGCTGTGCAGAGCCACAAGGTTCCCCCTGAGCCTCCTCTGCTCCAGCCTGAGCTCCTTTCCCAGCTCCCTCAGCCGCTCCTGGGGCTCCAGACCCTTCCGACAGATGGACTGATCCTCTCACTCTCTGCATTGCCTGGACAATCCTGGAACCCAGGAATTCCTCCTGGTCCCAAAGGAATGTGTCCCCACTCTGTTCAGTCCCACACCTGCTGTGAGGTCGGGGTACAAGGTCTGTGTCTCCACCTTCACCCCAAACCCCAGCAAACCCCACAGCAGAAAACGCCCCCTCCCTGTTCTGGGGTCAGGCCACCTCCATCTTCACCAATTAAAGGCTGGGCCCGATGATCCCAGAGGTTTTTCCCAACCGAAATGATTCCGTGATTCTGCAATTAAAGCCCATTAGCCTAATTGCTCTCTTCCTCCCTCTGCACCCAGCACACGGAGCCCTCCTGGCACGGCGCTGATCCCACCTTGGAGGTCACATGGAGTTTTTCAGGATATGTACAAAACCTGGGAATAATGAGGGTACTGGTGCCAATATTTAATCCAAATTGCACTCTGGATTTTTAATTTGTGAATTAAATCTCTGATGTTAAGTGAAATCTCTGATGTTAAATCTGTCATGCTTTGGTGACGTTTGCTCCATTTCCAGGACGAAGCACTGGAACCTGACGGACATAAAGTCACTCCAGGGTGATTCTGGCTGGCTCACTTTGGCTGGGAAAATCATGGAATCATGGAAGTGGGAAAAGTCCTGTCAGATCCCCGACAGCCAGCACTGCCAAGGCCACCACTGACTACGTCCCCAAGTGCCACACCCACAGGGCTGTGGGGACTCCACCCCCTGCGCCAGGGCTGGAAAATCCTTCCCATTGAGAAACTCCCCCAATATCCAACCCGAATCTCCCTCGGCACAGCCTGGGGCTGTTGCCTCTTGTCCCACCCCACAGGGAGCAGATCCCAACTCCCACACGGCTGCTTCCCCTCACCCTCCACCGGGTCGGCCTTTAGGAGCCACATTCCCAAATTCCCGCCTCCCTGGCACAGCAAAGTCCCATTCAGCGCCGGGGAGTGAAGCTGGAGCGGCACAGCTGGAGTGGCACCAGCCCCAGCTCCCCTGCCGTGCCGTCCCCCGGGAGCGGCGCGGTGCCCTCACAGCTCCGCTGGCTCCTCGGGGCAGCTGCTGACACACACGCGATTATCCACCCGTCCGTCACCGCCAGCGCCTCCGTGCCTCCAGCCGAGGGGCTGCTGCCATTTCGGGCACCTAAAAGCCTCCACCAGCTGCTGCTGCAGCGAGACACAAATCCCCTGGAAGCCCCTGTCCCATCTACTCATCCTCTTCGGGCTTCTCCGACAGCGACATTCCCGCACCTGGACGATCACGGCATCATCCAGCTCTCCAAGATCCAGCCCAAGCATCCCCAGCACCGCCCAGGCCAGCGCTGCCCCGTGTCCCCAAGTGCCGCATCCACAGGGCTCTGAAACCCCTCCAGGGACGGCGACTCCACCCCTGCCCTGGGAGGTTTTGTTTCAGTGCCTGACAACCCTTTCTCCTGTAGGAGTTCTGTGGGAAATCTGCATTTAAACCCTGAAACGGCGATCTGGAGCCAGAGCACAAAACCTCCCGCTCTCACCAGATCAACCTCTAAAGTCTCCCGGTAGACCCAGCCTAAAAATAACCCATTTATCCATTTAACAGCAGCTCAACCCAGCCCACGCGCCCTGGAATCGGCAGAAGCTCCAGGAATGCAAATGACCATTTTTATCCCGCGATGGCGGCGAGCTAATGAATTGAAAAACCATCCTATGATTCCGTAAATCCAACAGGAAAGTTGGAATGGATCCCAGTGCGATGTTCCTGGCTATACAGTGCCACCTTGCTGTCAGCTCATCAATAAAATGACATCTGGGTGGGATGTGCAGCGCGTTCACCTCGAGTGACCCGGGAATTCCGGGCTGGGATAGCACACGAGAATCACCTTAATCCCAGTTCTGAACGTATTCCAAGTGATCTCCTCTCCGATGGATTCTTCCACAGCTCCACGCTGTCATTCCCACAGTTTCTTTCCACCCCTTGAGGCACAAGGATGTTGATTCCCTCCCCTCAGTCCCTCACCTTTCCTCACCGACCTCATCCCACAGATTCCCCTCCTAATCCACGTGTCCAGCACTCCATGAACGCCACTCAGTGTTTGTATTCCTTAAATCCGACGGAAAAAAAATCAGTGGGAGACTCCGACAACAGATTGCTCTGGGATGGTGTGTCCGGGAGGGAACGAATCCCTCGGTCCTGAGTGATACGGGTGCCCAAGGCCTTGCAACCAAAGCCACCCTGATGAGCTCCTGTCCCTCATCCCGTGGTGTTATCCCAGGAAGTTGGCTCCCAGGCTGGGCGAGCACCCCAAGGTGTTCCAAGAGCTAAAGCCTCCCTGATCTGCAATGCTCCAGCTGCCCTTGCGAGGCTCCCGAGGAGAGGAATGACAGGGATGCACCGGGATAAAGTTTCCCCATGGATTCAGTGGAAAGAGGGCTCGGCACAACTTCCCTGACCACCCACCACGATCCAGCTGGGGGATCCCATTCCAGGGAACGCCGGCAACGCTTCCCTGTCCCCGGGGGGAGCCCCGCGCTGCACCGGGTGAAGGTTGGGTGTCACTGGAGGCAGCTCCATAAAAGCTCCTTTATGGAGAGCTCCGCATCCCCCAGGAGCGGCAGCTCCCGCATCTCCGGAGCGGCTTTGGTTTCCCAGCCGGGGATGTGCAGGTGAAGGGCACCCACCTCTGGCCCTCTCTGCTCCCGTCAATCCCGCCCCAATCCGCAGGATAAAGGGGAATGGGGGCCCTGCAGCTCCAGCGGAGTCCGTTTTCCCGGCCGGATGAGTGACTGCAATTACAGGGAAGGAATCTTGGGAAGGAGATCCTGCCCCTCACAGCACGGCCCTGCTCTGGCTGCTCCTGCCCGATCCTGCTCCAGGGAGGATGGACCAGGGCAGCCAGAGGCTCCAGGTGAGTCTTGGAGGAATAAAACCCGCTGGGAACACATTCCTGTCCCCGTGCCAGGTCCCCTTGGGAAGCGCTTCTCCATGAAGACCCCGGGAGCGGCTCCTTGCTTCGCCCTAAAACTCCACCAGCCCAGGCTGGAGTCACTCCCATCCCTGGCAGTGTCCAGGGCCAGGCTGGAGCAGCCTGGGACAGTGGAAGGTGGGGTTGGAATGAGGTGAGCTTTGAGGTCCTTTCCAGGCCAAACCATTCCATGATGCCCTGATTCTGCTGGGAAAGGCATCTCCCACCTCACCACCTCCCGCTCCCAACATCCATCCCCGCTCCCGAGGAATTCAACACCCGACCACGAGGTCCCAAACTCCGCTCCCGGCTTTCCAGCTCCTCATTCCCTGCCTTCATTCCCTTTGTCCCAGTGACAGAGGATTTGATTGTTTGTTTGCTTTCATTGTTGCAGAGCGCCGGGTGTCGACAGGCTCCGCAATTCCCAGCGCCCAGAAACCCCGGCAGCGCTCCCCGCCTCCCACAAGTGCTAACAGGACATGTTTGCACTCCGGGTTTTTTTTTGTTGTTGTTGTTTGTTCGGAGGCTCTGGGGAGCATCCAGGCACTTTTAAATCCTCCCCGTGCCACTGCATCCCTCCTGGATGGAGAGCGATGGATTCGGCGCCTGAGCCGCCGGAGGGAAGCGGGATCGGTGTGATTTTAACGGGACTGAGCCGCAAAAGGCTGGGCTTAAAGCAACACTAAGACCAGTTCAAACCCACCAGAGCAGGAAAAATCTGAGTTAAGGCTCTAAATCTGCCCCGAGCTCCTGCTTTTGTGCTTCCTGCCTTCTTCCCATCCCTTTTCCGCAGAGCACGGCGAGCAGCGGCTCGGATTTCCAGCCCAAACTTTGGGGGATCCTTCCTTCGAGAGTCAGGCAGTTAACACTGATTTAAAAATAAATAAACCGCTCCGTGTGCCCTTCTCCAATCCTGCTGGGCTTTGGGCACTGGGAAAAAAAGTGCCAAGGAAGAAACAGAGTGGTTTGGCCAAGCCTCTGGAATGTCCTTCCTGGAGCGCCGGGCTGGCCGCAGCCTGAGGGATCCCTGCCGGCTCCCCGGGCAGCGTCTGCCCAGCAATCCATGGCCGAGCACAGGGATCCACAGGAAAACCCACTGGAGGGAGGAAAAAAGGGATTGAGAGATCATTTATGATGGATCTCCAACGTGGAGCAGCGTTCCTGACGGGAAGTCCGGAAAGGGTGAGCAGCGCCAGAGGTGTGGGACGCCTGGAAGAGCAGAGCCATGGGCTGGAGCACAGCCTGAACTTCAGGAGATCCCAAAAGATCTTCCAAACCATCTCCTGCTCCTTCTTAGCCACCTCCCAACTGCCCTGAGACGGATCCAGATCCAGATCCAGATCCAGCTCCAGCTGTTTTCCAGGGAAAACACCTCGCTGGGATGTCACTCCCAAGGCACGAGGAACAGGTTGGGAGCGGGATATAAAGCCCAAAAAGGGCCCCTCATTCAACACCTGCGGGTTTGGGTTTGACAATTCCCATTTCCCCCCATCTTGTCTTTCCGTTTCTTCATCTGTTCCGAGTTTCTTTGGGAGCCGTGGGCTGGGAGAGGGATGGATGGAGACACCTTGACCACTGGGGAATGGTCCCCTCTCCTAAGGGAAACGCAACAGGAAAAGAGGAAATGGCCCCAGGTTGTGCCAGGGGAGGTCCAGGTCGGATATTTGGGAAAACTTCTTCCTGGAAAGGACTGTCCAGGTCTTTAACTCAATAAATCTGTGACTTCAACCCATTTCCAAAGGTCATTTCCTTCCGAATTTGGATTTAGAACATGAATCGTATTTCCATTTAATCCTCCGTGAATTCTGGAGGGAGAAATCCAACGCACATTCGGGTTTTCTTGCGTTATTGAAAGGAATTGTCTTCCCCAGCAGATGACCTTGAGAGGACACTCAGCCACCCCTGAGGTCCACCAGGAATCACCTGCAGCTTTGCCTTGGCTTCCCCGGGCAATCTGGCACCGAGGGAAAACCAGGATAATTTGGGTTTCTGGAAGCAGAGAGGATGAATGCGATAACATTATTAACAATAATCACAACTTCTGGGAAGCTGATGTGGTTGCGGATGCCTGGAGAAGCCTCCATGCCTCTCAGGGGTGTCAGGAAACAAAAGATCCTTTAATTAGCAGTAATTAGCCCAGCTGGAAGTCAGACACCTGCCCTTGCTGCTCTCCACGATCTCTTCAGACTCTCCAGGGCTTCGTGTTCGCACAAGACGCAGCAAAATGGGCACTTTGCGATGGCCTGTGGGCACCTCCTTGATGAAGGGGATTAATGACGCTGGGAAAACGATCCGGGAGACATCAATCAGTGGAAGGAACCTGGAGAGGAGCCACAAGGGTGATGGAGAGCCTGGAGATAGGATCTGAACGGCAAAATCCTGGATTTAAGGGGAAGGATCCAACCAGCTCCAACTGCTGGGAAATGAGGAATTAGGGCTGACACGGGAACCTGTGTCTTCACACCTCTGCTTCCTGAGCGCTCCAGGAAAGATTCACGGAATTGTGGAGTTCAGCATTTCCCTCGGCACGTTTGGGAGCTGCGGGCAGGGATCCGGAGCTGGAAAAGGGCTTTGGATCACCAGGCTGGACAGGACAATGTTGGCAGAGGCCACATAAAAATTAAATAATGGAAGGGTTGCTAAGCAAGGGCAGGATCCAGGGTAACCACGGGAGCAAAGGGATGCAGGAAAACGGGAAAATGGGAGAGGCTGATGATCCAGGAGTGATTCTGTGCCCATTATAAAATACGAGATGCAAAACGTAAATGTTGTCGTTCCACGGCAAAAACTTCCCTTGCGAAGGGCACTGAACGCTGAGGATGAGTAGAGACCCAAAAGCACGAGCTGGCTTCTCAAAATCGTGGAATCGTGAGATGTGTTGGGTTGGGGACCACAGGGATCATCCAGTTCCAACCCTCTGGGATGGACAAGGACACCTCCCACTGCCCCAGGCTGCTCCAAGCCCCATCCAGCCTGGCCTGGGACACTTCCAGGGATCCAGGGGCAGCCACAGCCTCCCCGGACAAAACCCATGAATCCCGAGGGCTGAATTTCCTCTGCGAGTGCCAGCTTCAGCTCTGAGGGGCCCCTGGGCAGAGGCAGGTGGGATCCCCCCTGGGCTGAGGCACCTGGGTGTCTGTCCAAGGGATGAGGACAGAGAGGTTCCACTCCTCTCCCCCGGCGTTTTCCCGTGCAGCCCCGGTGGGTTTGAATTCGAGCACCAGCCGTCTCGGGCTGGAGCAGAGCGAGGGAACTCCAAGAGCCAGCCTGGCACGGCAGTGGGAGAAGGGGCTGGGGCCAACAGAACAATTTGGAGATGAAAACCAGCGCCTGAAATGAGCTGAAAACCCCTCGTGAGTCACCTTTTCATCTCTGCCCTCCCGCATCCAGTGACTAAGGCGGCAACAAAGCCGTGGGAGCTCCTCTCCCGGCACAAACCCCGGCAGGCGCAAGCAGGGGCATGCGAGAGGAGCCACCTCGGCGGGAGGGCTCGGCTCATCGATCGGCCCCTCCGGGTGATTCCCCACTCCTGCTGGATCTTCCAGCAAAACGAGCCGGGAAGGATCAGCCAAAGGATTTGCTGGGCCCTGGAATCACCCGAGGCCTTGTGCTCGCTCTGCTCCCCAAACTTCTCCTGACTGCACGGGGCTGGGGAGCCACGATGAAGCGGAAAATGGGAAAACAAGGTAAAAACCCCAACCCAGAGCTCCCTGCCTGGTGGGAATGAACCTTCGGGCTGTGCTGGATGCTGCCTTGGAGGGGCTGTTTGGACCTTCCCACCACCAAAATGCCTCAGGTGACAGCAGAGAGGTAGCCAGAGCCACCAGTGTCACACCAAGGGGACCTCCAGCCCTGATTCCCGAGGGCCTCCCCTCAGCCACCACGTGGGGATGGAAGCCCTGGAGCACACGGGAGCACAAGGAGACAGGGCCACATCACCTGGGGTGTTCCGAGTGGGAAGCGACGCACAAGGATTGAGTCCCAGGCCTTCCCTGCCCAGACACCCCAACGACCCCACCCTGGGCATCCCAACGCTCCTGGAGCTCTGGCAGCCTCGGGAACGCGCCCGTTCCCTGGCCTGACACAAGGACACGATTCCAAGGCTCCCAGAGCCTGTCGAGAGCCCAAGAGCCGAGTCGGAGGGGGTTGATAAATCCTCTGATTTATCAGCTGCTGTTTGATAAACCAGGCTGGGCTCCCACCAGTCCGGCACACAGGAGTGACCTCACTCTTGCTGTTCCCTCCAAAGGAGCAGGTGGTTCCTCAAAGCCAGGCAGGGAGCCCAGGAATCCAGGCCTGTGGAATGTGAGGCTCAGGGATGAGCTCACGCCGCAGCTTTGTTCCTCTGTCTCGGTCTGTGTTTTCAGATAAAAAGGTGCAGGACTGGAAACAAAGAGGATGTGGGACCTGCACGCAGGGCAGGGGAGAGAGGAAATTATGGAGGGAAGTTATGGATGCCCCTGGATCCCTGGAAGTGTCCAAAGCCAGGCTGGACAGGGCTTGGAACAGCCTGGGACAGGGGAAGGTGTCCCTGTCCATGGCAGGGATGGGATGGGATGGGATTTAAGGTCCCTTCCTATGCAAAGCATTCCAGGATTCTGGGATTCTGTTAGAGAGCAGGGATGGAAGGGAATTGTGTTCCCAAGGGATCATTCTTTTATCAATCATCTCTATCAGGGGTAATAAGAGAAATATTAATGCATCAGAGGGAGATTTCCCATTCCCAGCTGGCTGGGATCCAGCAGGATCCCACGATAACCACAGATGGACTCCAACACAGGGAAAATGCGCACAAAGGGTTTCCTATGGGACAGGCAGCAGCACAGAATCCCGGAATGGTCTGGGTTGGAAAGGACCTCAGAGCTCATCCATTCCCACCCCATCCATGGGCAGGGACACTTCCCACTGTCCCAGGCTGCTCCAAGCCCCAGTGTCCAGCCTGGCCTTGGACACTGCCAGGGATCCAGGGGCAGCCGTGGTTTCTCTGGGAATTCCATTCCGGGGTCTCCCCACCCTCCCAGACAGGAATTCCTTCCCAAGATCCCACCTCACGCTGACCTTGCCTGTCTCACCCTCCCTGACGGGGTTTGAGGAGCTGATGCTCAAATTCAAACCCACCGAGGCCGCACTGAGCGAAGCAGAAAAACGCCGGGGGAGAGGAGTGGAACCTCCCTGTCCTCATCCCTTGGACGCCCAGGTGCCTCAGCCCAGGGGGATCCCACCTGCCTCTGCCCAGGGGCCCCTCAGAGCTGAAGCTGGCACTCGCAGAGGAAATTCAGCCCTCGGGATTTATAATTCACTGGACAGACAGAGCAGCTGAGAGGAGGCAGCTCTAATCACCGAGTGCGTTCCCTCCCTAGAGCCCAGAGTGAAATTCCTCGAGTGCTGGAGACAGATTTTCCTTGGAAGGCGGCCACGAGTGCTGATCTGGCTTCTAGGAGAGAGATCAGCGCGGCTGGGGATTGCAGGGACCTCCCAGACCAGCACAAAGCCTTCCTCTCCACCAACTTCCTCACAACAAAGCCGTCAAAACCAAAACTTAAACATTTCCAGCTGCCCAGGAGCAGAGAAAACAGGGAACGATTCCATGTGCAGGCTCGGGAATGACCTGAGAGCACCTGGAGATCTCCAGTGGTGTTTGGACATTCAGGGCTGTTTGGTGAAAACGCAGAGGAGGTGATTATTTCAGGGCTCTGCAAGGTCATTTATGGGACCAAATTTATGCCAGGTTTCTAAAACACAGCGCTGAGTGTGCAAGAGCGAAGTTTAAACCGGAAGGGAAAAGCAAATATTCCTTCCTTGTAAAATCTGGAATATCCTGAGTCTCACTCTTCCAGAAGGACTTGAGATGGGACTTGGTTTCCTTTATGGTTTCACTGAAGGTATTTATGGATTTAGAACTGTGCCAGAACAGGACAAAAAGTCCCATTTCGCGTTGGTACCTGCTTGGAATTGGGATCTTGATTCCCTGGGCTCGACTCTTTTCCTCTCTTCCACACAGGGATGGAATTGCTCCTGGTTTTCCCCTCGGGAAAAATCAGGATTCTGATGAGCTAAATGACAGCTTGCTGCTCTGAACAGGCACAGACTCTGATGCTCCTACACAAAAACATCTTTTTAGGGCCTATTTCCCACCGCCAGGATCTGCACCGAGGCACAAACCAAGCCACCACATTCTCCTATCACCTCATATTTTACTAACTTTGGTCATTCCCTTAATCGTGCCCCATTACGTTGGGAATTTTCTCGGATTTATGAATGTTCTGCAACAGCTCCTACTGAAATGTGTTGGGAAAAGAGGGGAAATCTCTTTAATTTCCCTACTTTGCCCAGTCATTTTTCCTCCCTCCTTCCCCAAGCCGGGTCATTCCATGCAGATCAATATTGGGGTAACATTCCACAAAATCCTGGAATGGTTTGGGTTGGAGGGGCCTTAAAGCTCATCCATTCCCACCCCACCCATGGGCAGGGACACCTCCCACTGTCCCAGGTGGATCCAGCCTGGCCTTGGACACTTCCAGGGATCCAGGGGCAGCCCCAGCTGCTCTGGGAATTCCATTCCGGGGCCTCCCCACCCTCCCAGGGAACAATTCATTCCCAAGATCCCATCTAATCTACCCCGTTGTGATTTAATTCAGTGCCTTAAGAGAGGAAGAACGCCAAGTCCAAGAAGAAAAATGTCAAGACAAGTCGAAGAACAAATCAAAGACCTTCATCCATCACCTTCCCACCTCTCTCTGCTCCCAGAGAATCCCTGGGAATCCAGAATCTCCCCTGCAGCTTGGCACACCACAGCATCTCCCCTTTCCCCTCGTAAAATTACGGAATGGTTGATGCTGGCAGGGACCTTAAATCCCATCCGGTGCCACCCCTTCCACTGTCCCAGAGTGCTCCAATCCTTGTCCAACCTGGCCTTGACGTGCAGAGATGCTGCTACTGCTAAATACCAGGAAAAACCCGGGAGTACCTCCCAAAACAAAGGCGGAAACTTCGCGTCCTCCATCGGACAGCGGAGGGAGGGTTGGAGAGGCTCCGGCTCCGCTCCCTCCTCTCCCGAGCTGGATTCCTTCGGCTGCACTCACGAACCGCACAAACATTTCACTGGCTCGACCTCCCCGAGCCGTTTTCAGAAGTTTCATTCTTCCAACAGCCCCAGCTCTCCCCTCCAAAATCCCTGCATTCACGGCCTGGCGCTTGGAAAAGGCCCAAGGCCTCCACATTTCCTCACACCCAGGAGGCCGCGGGCGCGTCGAGCGCCGCGGTCGATAAAGTGCCAAGGAGCTAATGAAGATAAAAGTGTCAACGCGGCCTGGTGATAACACACACCTCTCCCATGGAGCCGCTGGGACCATTTTGGGAACAAATTTGGCAGTTCCTGGCAGGCGGGGGCCCGAAAAGCGGCGTCCTGATGTTATGAAAGTTAACACAAGTGTCATGGGATGACGGATGGCTCCCCGCACATCAATTGGATTCTGAGGAGTTCTCAAACCCTGGCGGGTTGAAAGCAGCTCCAGCACGAATCAGAGGCAGGGGCAAGATCATCGATACAAGGGATTATGCAGATTTAAGAAATACCCTCGGCACCCGAAAGTTTTCAGAATGCAAACGACGTCAACGCCGCGAACAAGAGGCACTGCATCATGATGGCAGCAGGGACAAAGCCAGGGGGGTTTAACAGACAAAAAAAGATTGTTTTAATAGGAGAGAAGCATCAGTCATTGAGTCTTACTTCATTCAGACTTTCTCTCCAACCCATCCATCTTCAGTGCCAAGAGATGACAGGACCACCTCACTTTTCCCCCCGGCCTAGAGTATCAATAATGCCCGTTTCTCCCCAAACAAACGACTCCCCAGAATGGGCCTTTTCCCGAAATTGGCTGCCAAGCCCCACAAAGGCCTCAGTACCTGCCATGGTCAACTTGGCTCCAACGGGGCCCCCTCCAGAGGTGGCCACCGATGGGTGGAGCCTTCCCCAACCATCTTCCCCAAGGCCCACTTTGTCCTCGCTGGCCGGGGAGCATCTGCGGAAGAGGGGAGCGGCGCAGGGGGGTGGCCGAGGGACACGGCGAGGGGACGCAAACGGGCACGGCCACAGGGGAATGCAAATTCCTCCGTGGGCATTCTCTGGGAACAAAGGTCCCCGAGGCGGGCGGGCTCCGCATCACTGCTCTCTCTGTTCCCAGCACCTGCTCGGCGTCGGCCGTGGAGTCGCCGCGCTCGCTCCGCGCCGCGGCCGCAGAAGCCGAGGGCAGCACAACGGCCCCCGTTGGCCAGGGTCAGGCCTGGCTTTCTTCCTCGCCCCCTTCCACCAGCCCTTTTCACCTCCACCATCTCCAGGAGCGCTGGGCGAGGAGGTGGCTTCGAGGGACGAGGGGAGGAGGAGGAGGAGGGGGGAAATATAGGTCTCTGGCGTAAATCACTGACGCCGTTTCCCCTCCTCTCCCTTCCCTTAAGACCTGATGGTCTTCAGTCACACATCTTAAAAGCAAAACAAAAAACAAAAACACAAAGACTTACTTGTCTCAAGTCGATGAAGGCCAACTGCAGCGTGTCCCCTTGGAACCCAGGCACTGGGCCGGATCTGGCAAACTCTGTGGGAAAGAAAAGAGGATAAAAAGCGCCTTTAACTAACCATGGACAGGGAGATTGGCAGACGGATGACAGGGAAGACAAGAGAGGCTGGGGGAGAGGAGGACCGCGCTTCTAAGGAGTCATGTCTCCCTCCCTTCAGCGTCTTTGTTCGCCCTTCAAAATTCGTGTCATCAAAACACCATTAATTCCACCGTCCTGACAGCAAGGAAACTGTACTAATTCGACCTGAAATTTATTCCCATGAGCCGCACTGGGCTTCAGAGTATTTGTTTTGTGAACGGACAAACAACTCGCCCAGAAGAAAGGGGGGGATGGGGGGTGGAAAAGTTTTTCCTCTCGACACAATAAAATCTTCAGCTGTGAAACTCTTTTCAGTTCCGAAAGCTATTTATATTTTAGGGCGCTGAAGGAATTTTCTAATTTCACGCCTGTCACCAGGCTCCATGAGCATTCATCAAAAAAATATGCCCGGCCGCGTCATTAATTATCAGGCAGCGGATTATTTGCATGATCTGGTGATGGCGCCTCTTGGTCAGCCCAAACGCGGAGAACCGCGGCCGTTGGGTGGCATTTTGATTTCTGGTGGATGAAGACATCTGACAACTGAATAACGTTGGCTTCCAAAGCGAAGAGAGTATTTCCAAGGCCACGTTTACCTCTTTCCAGGCTAATCTGGCCAGAATTTCATACTTTGGCCATTCATTTTTCTCCTAATCCACTCTTTAAACCAGATCTAAAACCGCTGAGGGGGCTTGAATGGATCCGTGTTAGAGGACCTTGGATCTTCCATGGCTTTTAACAGCTTTTCCTTGGGAATGCTCGCGAAGCCGACGCCTGCACGGATCCGAGGGCGTCTTTTGAGGTTGGTTCTGCCCAACTTCACTTCATTTTCACCCTCTGCAGTTACAGCTTCATCTCCGCTCTCCTCACAACCTCTCGGCGCTGATCTGCGAGGCCGCAACTTGACGCCACCGAAGGCTCCAGGGGCAGCGTCTGCCTGGGGTTGAGTTCGTTGCTCCTGCAGGCACTGGAGGTGCTGGAGGAGGGGAATGTTTTCTTGGGATGAAGCCAGGTGTGATGGCAAAAAGGGAGAAGGGAGGGAAAACTGACACCAAATACAGATTTTTCCGTGCTATGGCCCATTATCGCCCAACTATCCCGGTTTTCACCCTACAGGAACCCTCCATCAGCTCCTGAAATGCCACAGAGATGAGGATTAAGGACGGCTTGGCAATACGGAAGGAGGATTTTGCCTTTTCCCTCCTTGCCTAACCAGAGGTACCGACGGACAAAGCCATTTCACGTCAGGCGGTCCTCGCCTTGGACACCCGTCCTTCCCAAAGTTTCCCTGTTTTCAGGCCGACGCCACAAAACCAGGAACATAAATCATCCCATTCCTACTTCGAAAGCTTTCCCAGAGCGGCCCAATCACAGGAGCAGCCCCTTGGCTCCAACAAGAAGAGATTAATGAAGGGAACACCAGGATTCAGCCCTGTCCCTCAACCGCCTCATTTCTGGAAAGTCAGGAAGGGTTATTAATCAGCTCCCTTGCTCCACCTCCCATTAAAACCTTGGGATGGAGAACATCCTTCAAGCCAGACACAGGCACCTCCGGGGGCACAGGGGACGCTTCCCAGCCCCTGCTCTTTAATAGTCTCAGATGCCAGAAGAGCTTTGAGATTGAAACCATCGCTCATCTTCGCAGTGAGCAGTCACGTGACGACTGCTGCAGGACAAGAGCAAACACAGCCGGGAAATCAGCGCTTTTGTCCAAAGTTAGCGCCGAAAAAGAGAAGTAAGGGAAATGAAAAGAGGAATTACGGACGGGATTGTTCCCCTTTAGGTTTTGGATAGGGAAAGCAGAAAGCAAAGCCAGCAGGAACCATCCATAGTAAGAGTTTTGCACAGGAAGGGACTGGACAGAGAAGAGCAGGAAGTTCTTCCCTCCTCCCTGGGAGGGTAGGGAGGCCCTGGGATGGAATTCCCAGAGCAGCTGGGGCTGCCCCTGGATCCCTGGAAGGGTCCAAGGCCAGGCTGGACAGGGCTTGGAGCAGCCTGGGATAGAGCGAGGTGTCCCTGCCCATGGCAGGGGTGGGATGAGATGAGTTTTAAGGTCCCTCCCGACCCAAACCATTCCGTGATTCCTTGAGATTGGAGCTGCTCAGCTTCCAGCCAATTCCACTGACCAATCCTGCAATGCTCCGTGTGCAAAACCAGGCCCGAAATAACTTTACATCCCTCAAAAACTGTTTCAATTAATCCTAACTGCAAAGGCATTTTCATGCACGTTTGCTATAAAATTTGACTCCAGCAGGGAGGGAGGATCAACCCAACTCTCTGATCTGCAGGGGATAAATCAGCTTCACACATTCCCTCCACACCCCACTGTCCCATCTGGAACAACTATCCCCAAAGCCACATCAATCCTAAACCAGCCCACTTTGGAAAAGCACAGCACCTGAGAAGCTGAAAACGGGAGAAACGTGAGTGAGAAATGATGTTTGAGCACCTTGAAGTCCCCGGGGGCAGCCCAGGGCCGGAGATGTCCCTGGGTGTAGGAACCCAACCACGATGTCCCACCCTCCAAGGATGGGGTCACCTCATGTTCTCGATTACATTCGGAGAAATCCTGGAAAAGAAACCCTGGAAGGACTGCAAGGAAAGCGAGTTTCTATTTTGGATCGAGGGCCTCGCAGCTGTTCAGAATCTATTTAGGAGCGCACACGGAGTTGGGAAATTTAAGATCGTCCCAAAAGCATGAACTTCAAATCCTCATGAGAAAATGCCCGTGATTGTGAATGTTCTCACAAGGCTGGTGAATTTATCACCGCTGTCAGCTGCTTGTGAGCAACTCAAGGCAGACTCCATCCCAAAACAGCCTTCATCCCAAAAGAGATTTCACCCTGAAACAGATTCCATCCCAAGGCAGATTACATCCCAAGAGCGATTCCATCCCGAGAGAGATTAATCTCAAAACAGATTTCATCGCAAGAGAGATTTTACCCCAAGGCAGATTTCATCCAAGACAAGTTTCATCCCAAGGAAGATTCCATCCCAAGAGATTCCATCCCAAGACAGATTCCATCCCAAGACACGGCTGCTCCTTAGCAGCTCACCTTTAGCTGTCTCTTCCCATTTTCTCTTCCCACTGTTCCCTGCCCACAAAGGGAGTTGGAACTGGATGATCTTTAGGGTCCCTTCCATCCCAAACCGATCTGGGATTCCAAAGGAACCTACTGGATGAAGCTGGAAGAGTTATGGAGTGACACCGCCCTTCAAAACTTATGACGGTCACACATTGAGCCAACACTGATTTGAGCAGCGATTTCCACCAAAATACTGAATTAACAATGCTCTGGAACCCTCTGCAGAAAGCTGACCCTGCCCATGGTTGGAACTGGATGGTCTTTAAGGTCCCTTCCATCCCAAACCAGTCTGGGATTCTGAAGCTACCGGATGAAGCTGGGAGAGTTATGGGGTGACGCTTCAAAACTTGGGGTGGTCACACGTTGAACCAATTCTCCTCAAAAGATTAATCAATACTGAATTAACGATGTTCTGGAACCTTCTAGCGGAAGGCGTCCCCACCCATGGCTGGAACAAGACGGTCTTTAAGGCCCTTTCCAACCCAAATTCCACGATTCTGGGATTCTGGGATTGACATCCAAGGAGGGAAATGACGTCGGAACCGATATTCTTCGTATCCCAGAAGAAACGCGAGCGGGAACAGGGCCCAGACGCTCGGAGAAAGCTGCTGCAGCCCCGGGCTGGAGGAAGGAATGCAATGCTTCCCCCAGGGCTGCTGGAGAAGGAGCTGCACCTTCTGTCGTCGTAGGTCACACTTTACATACCAATGCCACCAACCCATTCTGAGGGAGGAATGAACAAAGTCTCGGAGCAAAAAAAAGGGAGAAACAAAGCCGAGAACGGGGCTCGAGGGGAGAGACACAGCCAGTTCTTCTCGGGTTTAATCCCTTCCAGCAGATTTCAGGATAATTTCCTCGGAACGACCGAGCGCAGCGTTGGCCTCGCTACTGTCGGGTTGGTTCATTGTGCCGCCTTCACTAGCGAGGCAAGCGGCAAACAGAGCAAGCAACCTACAGAGCAGCCCCTTGAGCAGAAAATCACCGCAGAATAGAGCGGATCAGAATGCGGCTGTTTGCACAAAGCATTTAGCCAGGCTAAAGGGCTGAGGGGTTTGTGTTCAGGCCAAAAAAGTAATGTCTTTGCAAGGTCTACAGGCTTGGGCCACCCAGGGCAGGCCACAGGGGGACTCTAACCTCTCTTCCAAAACATTTCAGTGATGAAAGAATCAAGGGACAGGAACCGTTAAGCCCTTTACAATGGACAAAGAATAAAGAGTTCAAAGGCGCAGCAGAAAAGAGACATCCACTGGAAATTAATTACAGCAGCGGGGGGATCTCCCCGCGCCCCGGCTCGGCTGCGCACGCGGGGACGGGGCCTCGCACAGGTTGAGCGGTGAAAATGGACCCAGCTGGACGCTTTGTGCCTCAAAAACATCATTCGAGGCGAGATTTCTTCGGAATGACACGGGATTCAGGGTGGCACCTCCAGGATGGAGGTGACAGCAGCCCACAGGGAAGGGAACGTGGACCATCTGCTTGTGGCCATGGAGAGGATTTGGGAGAACGAGCAGTCAAGGATTCCTCAAGGAAGAATGGAGGTCTCAAAGCCGTCTTTGGATAAAGATCGGAAGGCTCTCCTAGAAAAGCCAAGGGATGGGACCTCCTGTTCCACATCCACAGGCACAAAGGGACGCCTCGAGGATTCTGAGGCTGAAGAACAAGTCCATGCGTGGACTCTGGAGAAGCTCACAGAGGGAAGAAGTGAGAAGCCATGGGCAGGAATTGAGGCAAGAGGAACAGAGAGACGATCCCAAGTTCCATATTGAGCTCCTACCTCGCCCCGTTTCCAAACCGAGCTTCTCCTTCTCCCACACCATTCCCACACAACCCCGCTCGGAAGCTGTTCCCCATTACAGCCTCAAGTGTCAGAGCTCGTTCCCATCTGGGTAATTCCAGAGAGCTGTGGGAAGAGGGCGGAGTTACCCAAAATACACTGAACTGGGTCAGATTAAAGAAAAATTTCTCTCCCTCCCCATCAATCGTTTCTCTGATGGAACAAAGACGAGCCTGGGGTGCCGTCGCCGCAGATAAATGAGGGGTCCCAGTGATGGGACACTGGCAGGGCTGAGGAGCACCCACAGCCCCAGCGAGGGACTCCTCAGGGGTTGACCACGAGATGTTTTCCAAGAGAAGAAAAGGAAGCTCTTCAGAAGAAATTGGATGAGATGTGTGCCAAGAAATTCTGCACAGAATCCATAGGAGTGGCTGAAGAATTCAACCACGAATCTCCACATTTCCCAAACCCACGGATCTCCACAGTTCCCAAACCCATGGATCTCCACAGTTCCCAAACCCACGAATCTCCACATTTCCCAAACCCATGGATCTCCACATTTCCCAAACCCATGGATCTCCACAGCTCCCAAACCCATGGATCTCCACAGTTCCCAAACCCATGGATCTCCACATTTCCCAAACCCATGGATCTCCACAGTTCCCAAACTCACGGATCTCCACAGCTCCCAAACTCACGGATCTCCACAGCTCCCAAACCCATGGATCTCCACAGTTCCCGAACCCAAACCCAAGGCGTGCAGTGATGTCTCTTGGCAGATGGGACGTTCTCAGCTTCACGCAATACCAACACCAGGAAACGTGGCCTGTGCTCATCCCACCATCGGCTCCAGAGGGCGTGGACTCCCCATCCCTGGCAGTGTCCAAGGCCAGGCTGGACAGGGCTTGGAGCCACCTGGGACGGTGGAAGGTGTCCCTGCCCATGGACAAAGGATGAACTTTAAGGTCCTTCCAACCCAAGCTGTTCTGGGATTCCGATTCGAGCTCCAAGTGCTGAGGAGCAACCCTGGGGTGTGTCCATGATGGGTGGGAAGGGAAGGTGGGTGCAGAGCTGAGGGACTCGGAGCTCCTAAATCAACCCTCATCAAAAAGGGGCAGGGAGAGAGGCGTTTCCTCTTTGTTGAGTTACAAAGGATGGACAAAGAGTTATCAGTGACATCCAGGGGAACACAGGAAGCGGTTGGAGATGGAGAAGATCCAGAATCCCATGGTCTGGGTTGAAGGGACCTCAAAGTCCATCCAGTGCCACCTCTGCCATGGACAGGGACACCTCCCACTGTGCCAAGGTGCTCCAAGCTCCAGTGTCCAGCCCGGCCTTGGACATTCCCAGGGATCCAGGGGCAGCCGTGGTTTCTCTGGGAATTCCAGCCCAGGGCCTCGCCACCCTCCCAGGCAGGAATTCCTTGCCAAGATCCCAGCCCAATCTCCCCTTTCCCAGTGGGAAGCCATTCCCTGCCTCCTGTCCCTCCATGCCTTGGCCCCAGTCCCTCTCCAGCTCTCCTGGAGCCCCTTCAGGCCCTGCCAGGGGCTCTGAGCTCTCCCTGGAGCCTTCCCTTCTCCAGGGGAACATTCCCAGCTCTCCCAGCCTGGCTCCAGCCCCGGAGCAGCTCCTGTTGTCAGTTGTGTCTATGAACAGAATTCCCTGCAGTGGGTGTTAGATCTGCTTCAAACACAGAGAAAATTCTCTTCACCGCCTTCAAACCGTGCCTGATCCACGATTCAATAATTCCATTAATTCACCTCACCCCTCTCTTAACCAGATTATTCCTTCAGCATTCGCAAGGGCCTTGAACAAAACCTGAACAAACTCCAGCATCAAAACCCTGCGGCCCCATTCCCGCCTCATGGCACGCACTGGGAGAGATCCAAAAAATCCTATTTTAATGTGATCAGTGCAGGATAAAACTGCTGGAATAGGAAACGTTTGGGAATCCGGGGAAGGAAGAGGATGGAGGCAGAGGCATGAACTGCTGCCACGAGGATGTTGAGATTCACACCTGGGCTTTCAGGGAAAAGATGAAAGAAAAAAAATCACCAGAAAACCAAGAATAAACCCCAGCCTCGCAAAGTGAAACATCTTCTGCATGCACCACCTCCCCCTTGGAACTGGCTTATCCTAAAATTCAAAACTTGATGGATTTCTGCTCCAAAAAAAAACAAATTAAAGTGATTCCCAGGAGCAGCCAAGCCACCAGGCAGAGCCACGGCGGTGAGGGGACACATTTCTGCTGCTGGAGAGGAAACAGATTTCGTCTGTTCTGGGGCTGACAGTGATGGATGGGGAGGATCCAGCTCCAGCATCCATCTCCATTCCCTGCTCCCTTGGCACCTGGGGCAGGGCTGGGGGACAGGGCCCTGACCCTGCTGCCCGGCTCGGCGTCACCTGCTCCAGGATGTCTGAGTGCTCCTGGGCCGGGCTCCCAAAACAACGGGAATGTAAGGAATTGCGCCTTTCAACCTGCAATGAAATCCCATCCATTTTCCCCAGCAGCAGCAGCTTTCAGGGAAGAGCTGCTGCTCCGTGAACCATGTTACGGATGGGGCGGGAAAGCGCCCGGTTTGGAGCGTTGGCAGCCAAAAAAACAGGGAATTTTTATGGATGAGAAACGCTTCCCATTATCCCCAGCTCCGCCGCCTGTCGCTGTGCAGACACCCATGGGAGCACAGCTGCTCCCGAGGCGCTGGCGGGACACAAAGGAGCAGCAGGAAGTCAGGGATCGAGGCAGCGCTGGGAGAAGAATCAGGCATTGCTTTGGGAGCTCTGGTCCAGCTGCAGGATTTGGATGGGAATCCTTGAACTGGGATCCTTCTCCCAGGCTGGGCAGCTGAGGGCTGGAGAATGGCAACGGGACGTTAAAAAATGGGAATAACCTCGTTGGGAACAGCAAAATTCCTACTGGGGGATTGTTCCCGGCAATAAATTTAATCGCAGTGTTGATGGGGGCAGCTGAAGGAAAACCTGAGCAGGAAAATGTTGGATAAAGGCTGGAAGAACTTGTTCTGGCACTGGGAAATGCCAGGGGATGATGAAACCAACAGAGCTGATGTGACTGAGCCATTCCCCATCCCTGGCAGTGTCCAAGGCCAGCTGGGACAGGCCTTGGAGCAGCCTGGGGTAGGGGAAGCTGTCCCTGCCCGTGGCAGCGGTGGCACTGATGAGCTTTGAGGCCCCTTCCCCCAAAAACCATTCCGGGATTTCCAGACATCCCAATCTCCACCTCAACCAGGAAAGCCAAAAAGGCGGACATTTGGGGGGAAAAAAATCCCCAAAAAGAGTTTATCCAAGATCACCTGGGTTCTTGAGGAACTCTACCAAGCTCTGGGTTTGCAACTGCCACGGCCATGGATCCACCCCAGAATTAGTCCCAACAATAAACACAAACTTCTCCAGATGCTCCGAGCCCCACCCAACCCTGCCTTGGACACTTCCAGGGATGGGGCAGCCCCAAATTCCCAGGAAAAGTCCTAAATAAACTGATCTTTGTTCCATGCACTCCAATCCTGCCTATTTTTATCTCAAAAAGTAGGGATGGTCTGGACAACACCAAGGCAGCATTAAAGAGTAAAAGGAAGAGTGAAAAATGGGCTCTTCTTAGAACCTCTTGGGTTTCCTCTGCCCTGGAAATATTTCAGGCGTGACGCTGATCAGCACCACGAGCTCGGTGGGCACCCGGCACCCCCAGGCCTTGGCACCACCACACCCCTGACCTGGGACCCCAGCACCAAGGGGCACAGCAGGATTTTGCAGGATTTTCCCCCAAATCGGGGATGCTGCTTTGGGCTTGCTCCTCTGTGCACACCATGGCCATTTTGGTGCTAAACTACATTTGATTCCCAATCTACCCTATTCCTTTTGATTCTAATCTGCCCTATTCCTTTCGATTCCTAATCTCTCCTATTCTTTTGATTCCTAATCTGCCCTATTCCTTTTCATTCCTAATCCATCCTATTAATTTTGATTCCTAATCTCTCCTCTCCTTTTGTTTCGTGATCTACCCTATTCCTTCTGCCAGCTTTAATATAAACATTAACAAATTCAGAAATACAATTTTAATATAAATACCTCAGTATAACACCCACGACTTCATGCGATTGGCTATTAAATCTTTTTGGTTTATACTGCGCAGTAAACAACTCAGATTAAAGCTTTTTATCTCTTATCTCCTGTCTGCTCAATAAATAACTCATTTTATAAGGACATCTGATCTGCCATCCTTAAAACTCACGGGGCCAAAGTCGTTTGAGGTGTGAGCCACCTCAGTTTAAATTGTTGCCAAAAATCTGAGGCTCTCCCGGAATTCCCCCTGGATCCAGGACAAAGGCAGGGCCAGGGCCGCTTCGGGCTCTTACGTTCGCACTCCTCCACGTCCAGGTTGAACTGGTGCAGGGCCCCCAGGCTCAGCTGCCTCACCTCGGCCTCCAGCAGCAGCTGCAGCAGCGATGTCGAGAGGTGTTTGCAGGCCGACATGCAGGCGGTCTGGGCCACCTTCCCCTGCAGGGACAAACGGACACAGGGTCAGGCCACCAGCAGACAAAAAACACCTGAGAGCTTCTCCACACCAGCCCAGCCTCCTCGGTAAAGCCATCAGAGAACTCCTCCAGAACAGCCCGACCTCCTTGGTTAAAGCCATCAGAGAACTTCTCTGGAACAGCCCGACCTCCTTGGTTAAAGCCACCAGAGAGCTTCTCCAGACCACCCCAGCCTGCTTGGTTAAAGCCACCAGAGAACTTCTCTAAACCAGCCCAACCTCCTCAGTAAAGCCACCTGAGAGCTTCTCCACACCAGCCCAGCCTCCTCGGTGAAGCCATCAGAGAACTTCTCCGGAACAGCCCGACCTCCTTGGTTAAAGCCATCAGAGAATTTCCCTAAACCAGCCCAACTTCCTTGGTTAAAGCCATCAGAGAACTTCTCTGGAACAGCCCAACCTCCTCAGTAAAGCCACCAGAGAGCTTCTCCAAACCAGCCCAGCCTCCTTGGTTAAAGCCATCAG
>VZRN01000262.1:99352-114550 GCA_013397935.1 Dasyornis broadbenti
ACTCCTCAAAACCAGCCCACCCTCCTCAGTAAAGCCACCAGAGAACTTCTCTAAATCAGCCCAGTCTCCTCAGTAAAGCCACCAGAGAGCTTCTGCAGCCCAGCCCAACCTTCTCAGGTAAAACCACCACAGAACTTCTTCAGTCCAGCCCAGCCTCCTCAGCAAAACCACCAGAGAACTTCTCCAGCCCAGCCTGCTCAAGTAAAGCCACCAGAGAACTTCTCTGGAACAGCCCAACCTCCTTGGTTAAAGTCAGGAGCACAGAACTTCTCCAGCCCAGCCGGCTCAGTAAAGCCACCAGAGAACATCTCCAGCCCAGCCTGCTCAGTTAAAGCCACCAAAGAACTTCTCCAGCCCAGCCTCCTCAGTTAAAGCCACCAGAGAACTTCTCCAGCCCAGCCCAGGCTGCCCAAAGCACCTCCTGCGACAGGATCTTCCCACAGCGCTCAATGCCACAACTGCCTTCTTTTAAGAGAATCCCCTCTGGAAGCGCCCCTGGCTGAGGGAAGGGTTAGGCCTTGGTGGGTGCAGCTGGGAGAAGCCCAGATCCGGGAGAGCTTTGCGGGTTTCGAGCTCTGAGCGCTCTCATCACGTCCTAATAGGGGCAAGAAAAATCCCATTGATTATCAGGGAATCACGGAATGTTTGGCTTGCGAAGGACCGCAAAGCTCATCCCATTCCATGGGCAGGGACACCTCCCACTGTCCCAGCTGCTCCAGGCCCTGTCCAACCCAGTCCTGACATTCCCAGCCACAACCGGACCCTCTTTATGGCGGGTGGGTCTGCAAGATGCACGAAACCCATAAAAACGGAGAAATCCTCTGGCGCAAGAGCAGGATTTTCCCACAAAGCCTCAGGCTGACACCACAGGGAACCATCCCGATGCCTGCGTGGGCAACCCAGTGATCTTCGGGATCGCTGCCCTGAAAACAGCTCCAGCAGGAGATTATGTTCTCAAACACGCACAAAGGACTCTTAACACGCTTTTCTGACACCGAGGAGTGGCTTAGAAGCTCTCACCGACTTTTACAAGCACTTCACAAGCCGTGTTTAAACTGGGATTAAACGCGGAGTTTACGCCGCGTTTCCAGCCCGGCGTCGCCGGTTTCGTTATGACGGCACAGGAACGTTTGATGCCTGTGCTGGGAAGGGTTTTTGCCCAGCTTTGCAAAGTTGGTTTGGCTCTTCAGGCCCCATCCATCTTCAGCAGGAGGGGGAAAATGCATTTTTTATTTCAAGAAAGAGCCGAGCCGTGCGCGGCGGGGCAGGGTGCTCCATCTCCCGCTCCCCGCCGCTCCCAGGCTCCGCAGCATCCATCACTCACCTCCCAACACACACCTGCACCAAAATGAAGATGAAGCATGGCAGCCGTAAAGTTTAGCAGAGCTCTGGGGTTTTTTTCTTTGCTTTTCATCATTTGTTTGTGCTTTCCTGACACGCTGGGTTATTTAAAACCCTGCTCGTGCCAATTCCTCATCCCCGAAAGCTGCGGGAAGTGCGGCGCTGCCCGGCTGTGATTTTTCTTCATTACTTCCAACAGACACCCGAGTTTTTGCTGTGGCCGAGGAGTTTGGACAGAATCATGGAATATCCCGAGCTGGGAGGGACCCCCAGAATCATGGATCCAACCCCTGCCCTGCCCAGAGCCCCCAGCAATCCCAGCCTGGGCATCCCTGGCAGCGCTGTCCAAACGCTCCTGCAGCTCTGGCAGCCTCGGGGCCGTGCCCATTCCCTGGGGAGCCTGGGCAGTGCTCAGCAGCCTCTGGATGAGGAATCTTTCCCTGATCCCCATCCCAAACCCCCCTGACCCAGCTCCAGCCCTTCCCTGGTCCCGTCCCTGCTCGCAGAGATCGGAGCTGCAGATCTCGAGGAGTCTCCCCTCAGCCTCCCCTGCTCCAGCTGAACATTCCAAGTGCCCCCAGCCCCTCCGTGTGCCCGCAGGTGTCCCACAGCGAAGCAGGGGATGGGAAAGCAAAGCTCTGCAGCCAAGCCCTGAGACCCCACCCCAGGCTGAGCCTGGGGGCTCCTGGTCCTTCCTGGAAGAGCAGGGAAAAATCCCTGGAGCAGCTTCTGCTCCACAGCAGCAGGAAATTGCACAGGGGGTTGCGACCCCTGGAGAATCCCTGGAGGTTCTCACTCCCAGATGAATCAGGGAATGGGTTGGGATGGAAGGGACCTTAAATCCCATCCATGGCAGAGACACCTCCCACTGTCCCAGGCTGCTCCAAGCCTCAATGTCCAACCTGGCCTTGGACATTCCCAGGGATCCAGGGGCAGCCGTGGTTTCTCTGGGAATTCCAGCCCAGGGCCTCGCCACCCTCCCAGGCAGGAATTCCTTGCCAAGATCCCAGCCCAATCTCCCCTTTCCCAGTGGGAAGCCTTTCCCTGCCTCCTGTCCCTCCATGCCTTGGCCCCAGTCCCTCTCCAGCTCTCCTGGAGCCCCTTCAGGCCCTGCCAGGGGCTCTGAGCTCTCCCTGGAGCCTTCCCTTCTCCAGGGGAACATTCCTCAAGACGAACTTCCCCTCTCCAGCCTGTCCTAGTCCCATCGGGTGCCCTCCTTCCTTCCCACCCAAAGGAAGAATCCCAGGGAAGTTTTCTCCCTCCACTGACACCAATTCCAGAGGAACACCCCAGCTGCAGCCCAAGCCCGGGGCAGAGCAGCACATGGAGGCACCTGCAGGGCGACCCTCACCTGCCCTGGGCACCAGCTCCTGGTCAGGGCCAAGAGTGGGGGACAAGTGACACCACGAGGGTGTGAAAAAGAGCAAACAGCAGAGAGGAAATGTCACCTAATTAAGCCCTAAACGAGGAAAACGGGATGGGAAGAGCAATTTAATCACCAGGGCTTGGCCGCACCACGACTCCGCGAGGCTTCCCCACGCGGCAGTGGCACGTCAGGACGGTCTCCACGGGAATGCTCTCCCAGGACTTGTTGCAGAGACGGGAAAGGGGACCCACCCGAGCCCAGGATCCAACTTCTGCCCCTTCCTTTTCCACACAGGATTAGGCCAGGCCCAAAACCTTTTCAGGTGCCGGCGTCCTCCATCCACACTCTGGACCTGGATCTTCTCAGGCCAGCCGAGAACGCAACATTTTACTCCCAATATTCTTGGGGTTTCAACACCTAAAACCCCTCCTGCTTTAAAGAAGACTCAGTCTTTCCTCTTGCAGCACACACAGAAGCCTCACAGTTTAGATCCAGCATTATCTGATGAAAACCAAAAGAACGCAGAATTATTTTTCCGGCTCTTTAAGCCTCAATCCCCTTTTTTCCTGATATTTATGATCAGAGAACTCGGAGATGCCACAGGAGTTTCAATCACAGTGCTAAATGTCTGCTCAGAGAACAGAAGGTACCACCAGGGATGAGCAGCAGCTCCTGCCCTGGGCACCGAGATTTAAAGCCCTCCCAGAATTTATGGCTCTCACTCCTTATAAATAAGACCGAACTTAATCCTTTCCTGCCTCACCCCTGCGCTCCACGAGTTACAGCAGCTCCTTATAAAGTCAGCCACGGCTTGTGAACATCAATTTCAGGCTATTTCCCCGGGAATACAGCGGGAAATCTGCTGGATAAGCAGCTGCTGCTGACAGGAGACAAACGAGCGCCCGGCCGCTGATATATCAGCGCTAATAAGCTGCTGCTGCAACTGAAGGTTGTTTGTGTTCCCACTTGGAATGGCTTGGAATGGCAGGAATCAAGCACATCCTCCTGCCACCCGTGCCCACCTCGGTTCTTCGGAGCCGAGTTTCACTTCCCAGCGCCGGGGGTTTCTCCCGGTTCATTTCTGAGTTTTCCTGCGGCGCTGGACGAGCCGGACGGGCCCGCCCGGCTGCGGGAGGCGCGGAGCCGAGCCCGGCACAGCCCCAGCCCTCCCCAAATCGCTGCCTGCCCCACCCTCGGCGGCGGTGCCGGGACTTGTGCCTTGGCACGGAGCAGGAGCTCCGAGATGTCACCCCAGAGCTCCTGGAGAAGCCCGCGGGCTCCTCAGAGGAGCCGCCGTGCTCAGCCGGGACGGCTCCGACCCCGCGCTAATTCCCTGATGATTTTTGGGAGTGTGGCAGAACCAGGGGCACTCCCAAAGGCTGTGCCTGTGCCAGCGCCCTGAGCGAAACCTGGTCACGTCCTGATCCCGCTCCCCGGCGCCGCTCCATCCCTGTCTGGATTTCAGGAACGACCTGCCCGGACACCCTGGAGCCTCCAGCTCGGGAACAATTTGTCCAAAGGGCAGGATGAGATCTGGACAGAGAGCACAGAGCAGGAACGTCGCCATGGCCTGAGCTCTCTGCAGGGAAAGGGGAGAACAAACACCTCAAAGGCACCAACTGCCCATTTACCAGCTGGACAGGAAACTGCAGAGCTGCAAACCCCGCGACGCAATCCCAGAGAAATCCCTCCTTTATTTGTACATCCCACTGAAAACCTGGATTGGCCCAGGGGAGAACAGGGGGCACAGGTGAAAGGCGACAGATCTCCACGGCCAAGGTGCCCAAGCACCTCCAGGCCAGCGTGGCCCAACCTCAGTCAAACAAAGCCATTCCGAGGGTGTTATCCAAGCGAAATGCCCGGATTTATTGTTCTGTGGCTCAATCCCTTTGCAACCTGCGTTCTGGGTCCCACGGCTTTTCATGGAACGCCTCTGCACTCCAGGACACCTCCCAAGGTGACCCTGCCCTCCCTGTGCCGCCCAGGCTCCCTCTGGACACACGGGAAGAATCCAGAAGGTTCCAGAAGGTTCCCTGCGGCCGTTCCAAGCACGGAACGTGAGGAGTCAAAGCTCCAAAGCTCTCCCAGAGATGCAGCCAAGGGGCTCCTACCAGAGCACGGAATCGCCGAGGCTGGAAAAGCCCTCCAGGATCACCAAATGCGAGCTGTGCCCGATCCCCACCTCGTCCCCAGCCCGGGGCCCTGCGTGCCACCTCCAGGCCTTCCCTGGACACCTCCTGGGCAGCTCCGATGTCCAGTGTCCATGGGCTGGACCCCACCAAGCCCATCCTGCTGGAGGAGATCAGCCATGAAACCCTCTCTTCCCATCCCTCTTCCATCCCTGAGCAGAGCGGGAAGGCTCTGGATGTCCAGGAGAGCCCCTGTGGGGAAGGGCCGCACGGAGGCTCCGGAGCCGGCCCCGCTGCCGGCAGCGTTTGTTTAGAAACGTCCAATCTGTTCCCAATTAGGGAGAGGAAACGCCGAGAGGCTGCCTTGTTAATTAAGGAACTCGCTATCAAAGGACTCATTAAGGGCTACTGAAGTGGAATGGCTGTTCAAATAAATACCCATTAATCTTAACGCGCGCGCAGGAATTGCTGCCGGACCCCAGCACCCGGCACCTCTGGCTCTCATGGAATCATGGAATGGGCTGGGCTGGACCTGAAACATCCCCCAGGTCCAGCCCGGACACCTTCTGCTATCCCAGGTGGATCCAAGCCCCAGTGCCCTCGGACACTTCCAGGGATCCGGGGCAGCTTCCCTTCACCTCTTGGTGCCTCCTGCACTTCCCTTGGCCAAAATCAGGTGGGATGTGGTCCCTGCAATCCCAACCCAGCTCCTGCTGCGGCACGGAGAACTCTCCCACCGACTCTCCGAGGAATTAACGCGGCATTTCCATGGAAAACAACGCCCGACGGACTCCGAGTGCTCTCAGAGTTTCCAAGTATTTCTTTTGCTACCAACAGAATTCCTTCGTCATCCGCAACCAGCGTCGGGATTGATGTGATTAAGGATATTTAGACGTGCAAATCCAGGGCCTTCAGACGGCAGGAAAGCGGGCCAAGAAATGGGAATTCTTCAGTATTAAATGGACAATTTTCTGTAAACACCGCAAGTTGTCCCAGCAATTTCAACACGGAATTTCCTGACTTTCCCAATCCATACGGCAGCGCTGGGATGTTTTGCAGGGGATGGAAACGTGACGGGGAAACGATGAGCAATTGTTTGGTAGCACAAAGCCCAGGATAATCCCGATGGATCCGCTCTGTGTGGCCACGGACGGAGACTTCAGACCCCTCAGACCTCCCAGGGCTCATCGCCTGCTCCAGAGGCCTTTGGATCCCCTGGCTGCCCCAAATCCCCCCAAACTGGGGGGAAATTCAGCAAATCAGCTCTGAGAGGGAATTTTTCCTGGCTTGCCCGTGCCATCCTGATTTGCCTTTTTTTTTTTTTTTTGTTTTTGGAACAACAGTTCTGCGCTCACTGAAGACGGCAAAAAAACCCCAAACCATCACCCAAAAGCATGAACACTTCCCAAAGCGTCACAACAAATGAACGGCGAGTACTTGTAAATTTTAAAAATATTTTTAAGAGGTTTACTTCAAAAACAAACCTTTCATTAATTGCCCAGACAACCATTTTCAACTGGACAAAGTGGTTTTTTTTTTTTTGTGGGGGTTTTCAGTTGGATTTCTTTTTCTGGTTTGTTTTGGGTGTTTTCAGCTTTGTTTTGTTTAAAAAAAAACCACAGAAAAGCAAACAAAACCCCTACAAAAAGAAAGAAAGAAAAAAGACAAACCAAAAGCTGTGGACGTGCACTTCAGATCCTGCAAAAAAATGGACCAAGAGGGCCAGAGGAGCACGGGAGAGCCCCGGGCAAGGAGACCCCAAGCCCTGCTGACGCATCTCGGTGGCCAATGCCACCGCGAGCCTGGTGGCCTCCAAAGATGTCCCCTCAAGGCTGGAGCTCAGCCGGCACCAGTGACCACCTCGGCCACACCAACCTCTACTGCATCCCAATTAAACCCGGCAGGAATCAAGAAAACTCTTAATTAATTAATTCTATTTACTTGGCTTTGCAGGGGACTCGCTAAGAAGAAGAAATCCCTTTTTCCCTCCCTGAATTTTTTTCATGGAAGGAGGAGCAGAGCAATTCCAGGTTTCCAGCTGTGGGCTGGGCTCTGTCACTCGTGTGTGTGGGACACGAGGGGCAGCTGATGTGTGATAATTAACAGGCCCTGATTGACAATTAACGGGCCCTGATTGACCTCAGCCACCGCCAGACCCAGGTGGGATCCCTGGCTCCATGGAGCCATCCCAGGAGCTGAACACTGGAGCCACTGTGTGGGTTCATGGAGCTGGAGCCAAGTTAGGAGGTGGCGCTCCCGTGGGTTTGGGATTTGCCAAGGAAAAGAAGAAGGAAGGAAACCTTCCAGCCACGGCTGGCTCGTGGGTCAGGGCTCCTGGGAACACGGGAGTGGCTGCTGGGGGAAGGAATATTCCTCAGCCTTGGAGCCACGGGATGATCCTCAGCCTTGGAGCCACGGGATGATCCTCAGCGTTGGATCCACGGGATGATCCTCAGTGTTGGAGCCACGGGACAATCCTCAGTGTTGGAGCCACGGGAAGCTCCTCAGCCTTAGATCCATGGGATGATCCTCAGCGTTGGATCCATGGGATGATCCTCAGTGTTGGATCAATGGGAGGCTCCCCAGCCTTGAACCAACAGGATGCTCCTCATCCTTGGACCCATGGGATGTTCCTCAGCATCGGATCAATGGGATGCTCCTCAGCCTTGGATCCATGGGACGCTCATCAGCCTTGGACCAACAGGATGCTCCTCAGACTTGGACCCATGGGATGTTCCTCATCCTTGGACCCTTGGGATGCTCTTCAGCCTCAGACCAAGGGGATGCTCCTCAGGCCTGGAGCCATGGGATACTCCAAGCCTTGGACCTGCTGATGCCCAAACTCAAGGGAAGCGAGGCAATGGCCGCACACGCGTTTCCTTGGATCCCATCCACGCCTGGGACACACGGAATGGCCAAACGTCCCTGTCACCAGGACAACAGCCTCCCTTCCCACAGCCCTGACACCCATCCTGCCACTCCCGGCTGACAGGACAGCATCCACATCCTGATTTTCCAGGAATGGGAAGGGCCTCTTCTGCCCGGGATCTGCCGTGCCGGATGCGATTCCACGAACCGGAGTTCCTGGTTTAGGAGGAGCACGGATGCTCCGGGAGGGATGGATCTTGGGCTGGGAGCAGGGCAGGCTGTGCTCACCCATGGGAGGAGCCCGGGTGCCATCAGCAAATCACCAAATCACCAGATTTAACAAATTTTCCGTTGGAGCTTTTGGAGCTTTTTGGGATTTTGGTCTCGACTTTGCCCATCCCTGTCTCAGTTCCGGAGACAACTTCCCACCATGAGACATCTCGAGATTACCATGGAAAACCTACGGAGAGCAGCACCAATTAACCCGACTCCAAGCGGAATTTGTCTCCTGCAAAGACAAATTCAAGCAGAAAACTCCAAGGAGCCAAGAGCAGAGCTGCTCCAACCAACCTGGAAGGCCCCATCCCCTGCCGGACCCGGGATCATTCCCAAACGCCCGCGGAAGCCGAGCCCATTTTAGTGGCTGCATTCCAGAGGTGTGGAGAAAACTCCGCGGGGTGTCCTTGGCCAGAGGCAAACATTTCCCACTTGGATGCTATTTTGGGCGCTGCGGGGAAAACAGGATCCAGCAGCAGGAGCAGCACACGGCAGAGCTGAGCTCCTGCAGGAGGCTCAGGGACAACCAGAAAAATAGGAAAAAAAACAAAGGAAAAGGGGGAAGAAAAGCAAATCCAGCAATTATCCTCACCACACCAAAAATAAACCAGCCACTGCAGCCCGACACGAATCCCTGACATTCCAATAAAAGAGGAAAAACCCTTGGCTGTGTCCAAGATGCCCAAGGTCAACAGCTGGAAGTATTTTGGCTGGAGCTGGGGGAAGCTCGAGGCAGAGGGAAATCACATCGGGGGTGACGGTCACAACCAGCTCCCGCAGACGGGTCTGAAAGGGGCTTTTATTACAAACATTGAATGCTGGTTTATTCAGTTTGGGGCTTTTCTGGGATCTTTAATGACAATTTATGGAGTAACCAGCTCCACGGAAAGGTTTTCGCGATGAGGGAGTCAAGAGGTCTTGGCACCACGAGAAGCCTGAGAGGCAGAAGCAAAAACACACCCGACAGCCAAAGCACAACTCCAGGAGTTTGGAATCATGGAAAAAACGTGGGATTCAGGATAGTGGGGGCTCTGGGATAAGAGCAGGCACAGGAACACTCGATTTGTCCCTCTGACAGTCCGCAAGTGACTCCTGCTTTGTTATTTTTTGCCAAATAGGAAAAGAAACAAACAGGAGGAAGGGCGGGGGGTGGGGAAGGGAAGCACCTCGGGATGCAGCGGCCATGGGGCAGCTCCTCCGAGGCCTTGAGGAGCCCCAAAGTGGGCAGAGATCTCCTCCGGAAGCGCCACGGTCTGCGGCAAAGCTGGGAGAAATCTGGATGTGCACACACCTGAAGATCCAAGGAAACAGAAGATTCCATGAGCCCCGTCTTTCTCCTCATGCAGCATCCAACGACACGGCAGAATATTTTGAATTACGTGGTTTTTGGGAGTCCAGAGTGTGGACTCACCCAAAATGAGCTGGAGCATCCAGCTGCTCCCTGGGATCCTGGGATGCTGCAGGATCTCTCCGAGGACTCCACACCAGTCACGAAGGATTCCTGCCAGGGCAGGTTTGGGGTGGGACAGCCTTGAGAAGCTCTAGGAATTGCTCTGGGAATTGCTCTGGGAATTACAGGATTTATCCTTGTTTGCCACTGGGTTTAACTGCAGCCACTCAACAACCACAGAAGCACCTGATCTCAACTCTCCCACCCGGCTGGAAGTTGAGATTGGCATCAAAATCATGGAATCCTGGAATGGGTTGGGCTGGAAAAGACTTTAAATCAATCCAGTGCCACCCCTGCCATGGGCAGGGAAAATTCCCACCGTCCCAGGCTGCTCCAAGCCCCCGTGTCCAACCTGGCCTTGGACACTGCCAGGGATCCAGGGGCAGCCCCAGCTGCTCTGGGAATTCCATGTCAGGGCCTCGCCACCCTCCCAGGCAGGAATTCCTTCCCAATATTCCACGGAAATCTCCCCTCTTTCAGCTGGAACCCAAAACATACACAAGGCACAGTTTTGGTCCCGTCTGTGTCTCCCAAGGCTCTGTCCTGGTCCCCGTGTCCAGGAGCCGAGATCTCCCCAGCTCCTTGATGCAAAGCAGAGCCGTGGCCCAGCCGCGATCGGAGCGCGCGGCTCCAAACTGGAACGAACGAGACCCAAAAATAAAAAAAAAAAAAGAGAAGGACATATTTCATCCTCCTGTTTTGTGGCTTTTATTTTCTTTTGTATTCGCTTTGGGAATAACATTCTTTCCATTGGGAAGAGCCTGATTTTCCATTAAATACAAAGCAGCTGCCATTTTGGAAACAAAAAGCTGATTAAATGCAGATTCTTTTTTTTTATTTTTTCCCCTCACTCATGAAGAGCAAGAACCACGTTTGTTTCTGCTGATTTATCGGGGCAAAGCTGACAACTGCGGCAAACTTAAAGAGTGGGCGTCGAACCGCTCCATCTTCCCGAAATAATTTTGTAATTACGATTGGATGCCGGAGAAAAGAGGAAAGATCCAGAAGTTTGGAGGGCTTGGACAGTGACCCCGGGGTTTCCCCACGCTGGGCACGCACAGGGACGCTCCAGGCTCCCCGTTTACGCAGATCCCTGCCCGCCGGGATGCCGAGGGAAGGCTCGGCACGTTGGGGTGACGCGCGGTGCCTGCAGGAGACCCAGCCCCTGCCCCACGGCAGGCCCAGATGTTGAGCAGACCGGGAGAAAGGATGAGCTCCAAGAGAAAATCCCAACCCACCCACTCCATTCGCGTTCCATGAGCCATCAAAGCTCATGCCGGGAGATTTCCTCTTTTCCAGGAAGATCGGAGTGACCAACGCAAGCGGAGTCTGAGCCTTCAGCTCCTTTTGTCTTTTCCCAGAAAACTGAATCCTGTCTTAAATCTCCATTTCCAAATTGAGGTGTTCTAGCTAAAAACCAGGGAGAAGATGGATGAGACAGAGGGTGGATGGTGAGAGCTGCAGGAATTAGTGACTGGTTTTTAATTACCCCCATCGGGTTCTCCCGATTCATTGCGCTTCATGGAACCCAACAAAAAACCTCCGCGGAGATCATGAGAATTCCGTAAGGATCCGCACTTTGAAACGCTTTTCCCGCTCCCTCCTGCCATTCCATCTACCCAAGGCTGCAGGATCCAGGGAAAATCTCTGTGGAAAGGGACCCTGGGATGGCACAAAGTCATCTTCACCCACACTGGTGGCATCAACCATGGCTGGCGGCTCCCGGCTTCGAATGACGATCCCGACAATCCCAACTTTTCCATGGATCCTCAACTCCAGTGTCCCTTGCACAGGGACCCCAAAAGACGCTGTCCTGGGAGGTTGGGCTTCTCCCATGGATGGGCTCAGGGAGGTGTGGAGGGCTTTGGAAGCTGCTCATGGATGTTCCTTTGCAAATTCCCAGCTTCAGAGCCTTGGAGGAGCCAACGGATCAAACAAGAGGAAAGCAGGAACTCGCAGATCCTATCAATTCCCTTAAACTCCCGGAAGGGCAAGAAAATCCCAGCTCAAACTTTATCTCCTGGTAGGATTTTCAGAATGTCCAGGCTGAGGCTCTGGAGCAGGAAGGAGAGGGCACGGTTGGATTCCAGCGATGGAATTTTGGCTGCCAAATTCCCTGTCCCACACGTTCTTTATGGATGGAGGTGCAGGCAAGAGAAAGCACCCAAGAGCTTCATCAGTCCCAGTCTGGAAAACAAATTCCAAGCCAACCGTGCCGACTCCGCAGAGGGAAGCGATACCTACGGAAGCACGCCCCAGTTTTAAGGATTTATGGGATTGGGCATTTTGGCTTCCGTTGATTTTCCAAGTGCTGAAAGCAGACAAGGAACCACGGAATTCCAGATAACCTGGCTTAGGCCGACTCGAGTTCACCAGAGCTCCCAGGTTAATCAGGGATCAGCCTGCCCCCATCCAGGATTTCCCACGAAATCCATGGGATTTGGACACTCTGCTCCTTGCTTTAAAGCACCACCAGCTCCTGGTTCAACCCCTCCATCCTGGCCAATATTCGGGATTTCGGAGACACTTGAGAAGGCCAGGAAAGGGCTGCTCCAGCCGCCAGCCCACTTTCTCCCCCTCAGGGCATCCGTGGTTTAAGGGAATTTGGCCCAACTTTCAGGCCAAGCAATCCCCTAAAAGCCCTGGATCACCTCTGGAGTGGAAAGCCCCCGAGTCCCGTGCATGGAGGATTCTGGACGCTGCTCATTCCCTGCCCATGGCTGCATCCCGCTTTCTTTACCTTCCAAACTTCCAGGATTATCCATAACGACTTCCCACCGGACAAACGAAACTCTGCTCTGACTCCTGCTTTGTCCTGCCACTTCGTGCAATCCCGTTTTTATTTTTCCACCTCTTTCAGACGGACACGTCCGTGATTTATTCCCACCAATTAATCCCAACCAGGCAGAGAACAGCAAATTAGGAGGGATAAAAGGCAAATTGGGATCCGCTGCCATTAAAGAACAAACCCAGCCACGAGCAGGCTGGAAAAGCCCCTCCATATAAAGGGATTACTCCATCCCTGACCCTTTCCAGGGGACCTCCAGGTATTATTTTCCATTGATTTACCTTAATGAAAGTAATGCCCCCCTCTCCGTAGGACGCTGACTCCAGAGCTGTCTAGGCCCTGGATCCAATTAAAGGAATAAATACATCTGGCTTCTCAACGGCTCCAAGGCTGGAGCAGCCGCAGGGAAAAGGGCTTTTTGCATCTCTCCCTCTTGGGCTACGCCCTGAGGACACCACGGAGGATGCTTGACATCCAACACCGCTCCTGGAAACCCCCGGCTGCAGGGAATGCCTGGAGCATCCCGGCTGCTCCCCGGCTCCGGCACGGCTTTGATGGGAGCCGGCCTGGAATTGCTTTAACGAGGCTCCGTCTTCCCAGGAGCTGGCGTTGATTTGAGGCCTCGGTGTTGACTTAGAAACCCCCCAGGTGCCCAGAGCCTGCAAACACTCCAAGCTTGGCTGCGCTCACTTTCCAGGGAAAGGGGCACGAGCATCCCAGCGGAGCAGGGAATATCAGACGGCATTCCCATGGAGAGCAGGGAATAAAGGCTGGGAAGCAGAAGCAGGGTCCAGGCTCTGAATGGCACAGAACTCCCAGGCAGGCCTGGGTTGCAGCCACGGGAATAGAGGAAACAAGGTGGCTCCAGGGCACTTTGTTTGCCGTCTATCCCTGGAAATGCCGTGGGTTTTCCTCCCACACGCGGAACAAGCAGGCATGACGACGATTACAGGGGGGTGTTGAACCAGAAGGAAGGTCTGAAACGTCTCTCTTGGGGGTTTTTTGGTGCTAATTGGCCTAATCCAAACTGGGAGAGGGCAAATGTCAGGATTCCACAGCATTTCCTGGGTAAAACCATGGAATCCTGGAACAGTTTGGGTTGGAAGGGACCTTAAAGGTCACCCCATTCCACCCCTGCCACCTTCCACCATCCCAGGGTGCTCCAAGCCCTGTCCAGCCTGGCCTGGGACACTTCCCCTCCTGTCTGAGGGAAGGCTGAGAGGCCCAATCCCCCAAACCAGGAGGAACTTCCAGCTGGAATCCCAGTGGAGGATTCCTCTGAACAAGGAGCAAGGGGGGATTTTACAAACACCGTTTCTCTTTCAAGCAGAGCTGAGGATCCCATCAGGCTTTCCCTAAAAACAGGCACTTCCCTTAATTCCCTACAAATTGGGGTACGAAAGGAGCCATTTCAATGCCAAATCCTCTAAAACCAACAATTAGCGACCCATCGGGAAGGAAACCCTTTCCTTTGGTCTCTGATTTCTCCCAGAGTTATTTATCCCACGGATTGGAACTTCTAATCCATCTTTGCCTTTCCTCCCGGCTGACACCAAGGACCTTTTCTGGTTCAACTCCCCCCGCCCCGAGGCTGGAGGCAGGAGCGGAGCGGAGCCGAGGCGCAGGACACAGCGTCTGGTACTCACCGACATGGTAGAGTGGACATCTACCTCCCCCTACAGAGGACAACACAGGAGGTCAAGGTCAAGCAGGAGAGAGCAGAGCAACAGGACCAGGAAAGGACCCCAGAGCTCATCAGAGGTGCCCACAGCCCCACCATGCTCAGACATCGGCAAAGGGTTGGGAAAGCAGAATATGAAAAACAGAACTTCCTTCAGGAGGAGGAGGAGGAGGAGAATAAAGCACCACAAGAGCAGCTTTGCTGGCACTGAGTGGCACCGAATCATGGAATGGGTTGGGTTGGAAGGGACCTTAAAGAGCATCTTGATCCAAACACCTCCCACTGTCCCAGGCTGCCCCAAGCCCCAGTGTCCAGCCTGGCCTTGGACATTCCCAGGGATCCAGGGGCAGCCGTGGTTTCTCTGGGAATTCCATCCCAGGGCCTCGCCACCCTCCCAGGCAGGAATTCCTTGCCAAGATCCCAGCCCAATCTCCCCTTTCCCAGTGGGAAGCCATTCCCTGCCTCCTGTCCCTCCATGCCTTGGCCCCAGTCCCTCTCCTGCTCTCCAGGTCACCATCCCTGTTCCTCAGCAATGCCACCTGCAAGAGCTGATGGATGGCAAACCCTGGGAGTGACAGCTGGGATCAGCTCCAGCAGGACTGGCTCAGCTCTCCCCTGGGCCAGGGGATGATATTTAAGCACAGGCAGGACTTGTGCAAACCCAGAGGTGACTCTGGTGCTCCTGAGATGTTTTCCTGATGGTTATTTTCCACTTGGGTCCCCTCCCAGCGCGGCCGAGGCTGTGGTTGGTGCAAAGTTCACGGCATTTCGCTTCCACGCACAGGGCCTTGGCTTATAAATATTCCAGTGGGATTTGACTTTTCAAATCAAAACACAGGCAATCGTTCTCTTTGGAAAGAAAATAAACACTTGCAAAGCTCTTTCTACCAGTGCGAGAGCTGCCGGGGCCGTGCGTTTGCGAGGGGGAAGAGATGCCAAGAGAAGGCAAAACCCGTCGCGGCTCCAGCTGAAATCTGTGCCTGCCATCTGGCAAAAATAAGCAGAAAAGGGGGGGAAAAAAAAAAAACAACAAAAAACCCAGGGGAAAAAAAAAAATCCCCTCTGCAGAGGGTTCACACTGAAGTGCTCAGCGGCAGAGGTTGGATTTGTTGGATCGCTGAAAGATTGCTTCCCCTTCCCGGGTCAGCCTCACCTCTTGACCTGCCCTGATTCCCTTCCAAAGGAGGTTATCGAGATACAAGACTAACAGAGGATTAAAGGAAACTGAAAATAAAAACAAAACACACCCCCCCCTTCCCCCAGCCTCGCTCCCCTCCCCCAAGAAAACATCCTTGCTTT
>VZRN01000262.1:114954-141921 GCA_013397935.1 Dasyornis broadbenti
AAAGGAGACCCGAGCATCCCATATTAATGACATCCACAGCAGCAGCAGGAACTGACTCTCCCTGGTTAACGCAGGAAGAGGGCGGCCTCGGGAGCCAAATGTTAATTATGCTTTGATTCCCATCAGCCTTTTATTTGCTCGGAGACATTTTTGGGCACTTAGTGGAGCATTTTGGAATTGTGGCTCCAAACCACCATGACCATTTCATGCAGCACTGGCATGCACCAAAACCCCGGGAAGTTCTCCGTGAACTTTTCCTGCCCCCCGGCACACGCTGTCCCCACGGCACTGGGGAGGGCTCAGAGTCCCCCAGAAAAGTGCAACGTGCAAATAAAATTCCAGGAATTCCCAAAAATCAAGTGGTTTTCATCATCTCCCACACGGCCTACTCCAAAGGAAAAATTCGGGATTGCAAGGCCTAGAAGAAGTGAAGGCTCTTTAGGCCGCTCCGCAAGCCAGGATTTTGGGCTGGGTTATTTTTGCTGGGTGCCTGGAGAGGCGGTGGAGGCCTCATCCCTGGAAAAATCCAAGGCCATGACTCTGGACAGCCTGATCCAGTTGAAGATGGCCCCCAGAAAAGTGCAACGTGCAAACAAATTCCAGGAATTCCCAGTATCGAGTGGTTTTCATCATCTCCCACAAGGCCTACTCCTGAGGAAAAATCAGGGATTGCAAGGCCTAGAAAAATGGAGGCCTCTCTGTGAGTCAGGATGTTGGGCTGGGCTATTTCTGCTGCTTGAACCGAGTGTCCAGAGAGCTGGTGGAGGCCTCATCCCTGGAAAAATCCAAGGCCATGACTCTGGACAGCCTGATCCAGATGACCCCCAGTTAAGTGCAACACACAAATAAATTCCAGGAATTCCCAGTATCGAGTGGTTTTCATCATCTCCCACAAGGCCTACTCCTGAGGAAAAATCAGGGATTGCAAGGCCTAGAAAAATGGAGGCTCCTGAGGCCACTCCATGAGCCAGGATGTTGGGCTGGGCTGTTTCTGCTGCTTGAACCGAGTGTCCAGAGAGCTGGTGGAGGCCTCATCCCTGGAAAAATCCAAAGCCACGACTCTGGACAGCCTGATCCAGTTGAAAATGTCCCTGCTCATCGCAGGGCCTTGGAGTAGGTGACCTTTAAAGGGCCCTTCCAACCCAAACTATGCACGACAATCATTGTGGGATTCCCAAGAAATACAGGAAAAATTCAGTCTAAAGAGGGAAATAAATCCTAACCCCAAATCTCGCCTCAAATTCCTTTCAGCTCCTCTTCACCCCCTCTCCAGTGTCGAGTCCCAAGGATCTTCCAAGGCCACCTGAGCTGCCCGGAAGCCGTGACCCCGGAGAGGTTTTCCTGCAGCTCCGCTGGGACAATGGGATTACTCAGCCCCGTCACGGTGCATTCCTGCAGCCGCAGGACTTTGGGCTCTGTTCTTTTCCATGATGGAGTTTTTGGAGGTGTAACTTTAGCCCAGGAATTCTGACATGCCCGGGCTGAGGTTCCCTGATGGGCAGGTGGAGGTGTCATTCCAGCTGGGACAAAAGGCAGGGGAGCAGCTCCTGCCGCTGCCTCCTCTCCTGACAGAGACACACGTCCAACACAGCTGCACCTTCCAGTGCCAGGGGGACACTGTTCCGTGTCCAAAATCCCACGAATTCAACAGGAATTTTAATTTATTCCCACTTGAATTTAGCCCAAATCCGCTCTGGAAGATGGGGGCATTTCCAAAGCAGACATGAGGGCAGAAACGGGTGGCGCTGCACAAGGAATGAAGGTGCTCCAAGGATGCCTCATCCCATGATGGGGCACAGTCCTGGAGCTACTGGCAGTGGGGAAATCCTGGAATTTACAGGACCAGGCTGAAAACTCATCCCAAGCAGGGTAGCAGCTCCTCTCACTGACCCCGACACTGCCGTGATTTATTATCCAATCACACCCCTCGGGCCGATGGATTGGGATGGCTTTGGATCAGCAGTTTAGGAACAGCTCCACCTAGTCCCCAGAACCCTGAGCATCCCCTCAGAGTTGGAATTCACCCTTTCTGGAGATGTCCCTTCACCCCTCTGGCTCTTCCCTGTCACACCTGACGCTCATCCCACGTGCCTGGTGCTTTATCAAACACCTCCGTCCTTTTCCTGCACTGCTCTGGACAACACCTTCATCCCCTGCACTTCAGGAATTTTAATGTGCTCCTGCATCAGCCACTGGGAAAAGGCTCTCGAACCCCACATGGACAAAGAACCACCGCACCAAAGGATCTGGAGGCCTTTGGGATGCAGCCTGGTCCTTCTGGGCTTGCTCTCACCCATCCCTGGCCACAATTTGGGTGATCCACCAGCAACATAAGGGAAGAATTCCAATAAATATTTTAAAAACCCCAGAGCTGCAGCTCCACAAAGGTTTGGACCAGACCTGCAGCTGAAGCAGCTCCCTGAGGAGCCTCCCCTGAGGAGGCTTTGGGGAGGATCTGGAGATCAGGGGCTGCCCAGCAAATTCAAGCTCTCCTCAGCTGGGGCTTTTCTAACCCAGCTCTGGAAGACAAAAGAGCTGCCTCGATGTGTCCTGGTGCTTTTGAGAGCAATTCCTGTCCTCCAGACCAACCCTGACTGGCTCCAAGAGGAAACATGAATATTTAAAGAAGATAAATCACTGCAGGCCCACCTCGTAAATCACCGTGGGCGTCCCTCCCCAGCTCATCTCTGCTGCTCCGTGCTCCGGTGCAGACACCAATCTCCCTGTCAAATCCCATTACTGGCTCCTAAGGATTCCCAGCGTGCTAAACCAGCCCTGTGGAGCCTTTTTTCGGGAGAAATCCAGGCATTTCCAGCACCTCCTGGCTCCGGAAGGCACCTGCCACATTGCTTGGGGATGTTCTGGAGCAAAATCCTCCCCAGCTCCCCGCTCAGGAGGCAGCACCGCATTGATCCGTTCATTTCTCCCTCTGTCCCACTGAGAACGGAGCCGAGAAAGCAACTTCTCCTCAACACAGGGGCAGAGGAGCAGGGAAGCCGCTCCCAGCCCCCTTTTGGGGGATTCTCCCACGGCAGTGCAGCTCCCTCCCGCTCCCAGATCTTCCTGCTGGGATAGGGATGCCCAAAGACACGAGGCCGTGCAATTTGGGGGTGCAGCACCTCCCCAAACAGCTCCTTCCAGAGAGAATTCCAGGGCACAAAGAGAACGGAGGAAGCTGCTGCTGGGGACCATTAAACCTTCCCTTCCTGTTTATTCCCCAGCTCGTGAAAGATTCCCAGTGTGGGGACAACCCTGGGCAATCAACACCAGCAAATAAATCCCAGTTCCATGCAGAAAGGAAGATCTGAAATGGCTTTTAGAACAAGCACAGGGTTCCGGGGATTTGCTGTTTCCAAATACCTGCTGATCCCAGCTCCTCCTGAGCGTGTATCCACACAGCTCAGAACAAATCCCAGCTCGAGGAGAGGAAAAAAAAAAAAAAAAGCTGCTGGAGCAAAACTGACCCTCCCTGGTGATTGGATTTTTCCTACCAATGAGACGCCACTCGGCCAACTGCAAAAAGCAACATAAAGCACATTTCTGATGCAATAACGGCGTAAACACAGGGGGACTTCAGACAGCAGAGACAAGAGAGAAACATATGGTGCCTTTCAACGGAGCAATTTTGGGACGGGAGGCATCAGGGGTTTAACAAACACTTGGAAATGCAGCTGTCGTTTGAGTAAGGCATCCACAGGCTGGGTTTGTTGGGAAAAAAAAAAAAAATCCCGAGTGGCCATTAAGGTGGAAGTTAAAATATGTAAAATATAGGTGGGGAGTGAATTATGATCTATGGGTGGATGGTGGGCCGGGATAGTTCCCTTGATCCCGCAAAATCAGACTTCAAATAATTGGGGAAGGCCAGCATGTGGCGACCTGTGAAAGTGTTTTTCCTTCGGAAAAACCCCGAGGATGGGGTTCAGTGCCTGGATGGGCCATCCAGGAGCTGGTGATCCTTGTGGGTCCCTCCACAGAAACCTCACCAAATTCTGGTTTTCCTTCAGAAAAACCCCAGGCTTGGGGTTCAGTGCCTGGATGGGCCATCCAAGAGCTGATGATCCTTGTGGGTCCCTCCCAGCTCAGAACATTCCATGATCCTGAGACGGGAGAAGAACACCCTACATGGAAACCTCACCAAATTCTGGTTTTCCTTCAGAAAAAACAGAATTTCTCCTTCATCCTCGGCAGCACAAGGCCCCATTCCCACCACACCCCATGGAGTTGGAGCTCCCAGCCCATCCTGGTGCAGCAGGAAGGAGAGGCGGGCCTGGCTCACCGGGAGGTGGGTGAACACGGCGAAGGTGCTGCGCAGGAAGCCGATGAGATCCACCAGGTAGTCACTGGCCCTGCTGCCCGGCTCCAGGGCCATCCAGTCGTAGTCTGCCAGCTGCAGGAACTGGTCGATCTTCTGGTTGAGGTTGGTGTAGATCTCCTCCTCGGCCGCGTGCCGGGCGTCCTGGGAATGAGATCCAGAGTGGGATGAGGGCTCCACAGCACTGGGATCCTACAGGGGATGAGGGCTCCACACCATCCAAACCCCACATGGGATGGAGGCTCCTCAGCACCAAGACCCTACATGAGATGGGGGACCCAAACCACCCAGGCCCCGCATGGGATGGGAACTCCACAGCACGGAAATCCTACACAGAATGGGGGCTCCGCAGCGCCCAAACCCTACACGGGATAGGGGATCCTCAACACCATCCAGACCCAACACGGAACGGGGGCTCCGCACCACCCAGACCCTACATAGGATTGGAAACTCCACAGTAGTGAAATCCTACACGGAACGGGGGCTCCACAGCTCCCAGAGCCTGCAGGGGATGGGGGTTGCACACCACTGAGATCCCACATGGAACGGAGGCTCCACTCCAGCCTTGAACGGGGTGGGAGCTTCACCCAACCTTTAGACCAGGAGGTGACACAACCCAAAAGCTCAAGGAGGAAAGCACGAGGCTGCTGCAGCCTCAGGCTGGTGAGACAGGGGCCACCAGGTCGTGGTGGGTGGCATCGAGGTGGGTTCTGCCCCTGATGTGACCTGGGGACCTGGAGGACAAATCCAGAGGAGATGGAGGAGAGATTGGCTCCGTTGTGAACAACACCAAGGTTGGGTTCGATGCCTGGATGGGCCACACAAGAGCTGATGATGATCCTGGTGGGTCATCCTTGTGGAAACATTCCATGATTCTGGGACGGGAGAGGAACATCCCATATGGAAACCCCACCAACCCCAGTGCGGGTGCCAAAACAAGGGCAGGACGCTCATCTTGGGGCCACACAGGGGGACAAGGCCAGGATGGAGCTCCCTGGGGACAGGAGACCGAGTTATCCCAGGGCGAAACCACCCCAAACCATTCCTGCTGTTCCCACCTCTGGATCTCCACGGGACACCACTCAGCCACCCCACCCCTGACCCAAGCAGATTCCATGTAGAACACCTGGCTGAACACTCCTGGGGTGGGATTTGGAGGCTGGGATGTCTGGGAGCTGCTGTCAGCCCTGATTTTTAGGGATAACGCTAAAAGGAGTGTGAAAGACAGACAAATATAAATTCTGGAGATCTCCCCTGGGTAGAAGAGGAGCCTGGTGTCCATGGCCAGACGTGTGGAACGCCGCACTCCAACAGCAAAGTGAAAATCCAGTTTAAAAAAGAAATCAATTATCAGGCTTTTGTTTAAAACCTCCTTAATCCTCCAGCTAATTAGGGCTGTAAATTAAAGAGAAAACCTCCCATGATCTCGACAGCAGCAGGACAAACCCAAAGCGATGGCGTAACCTTCCCAAAATAGGCCAGGACGATCCCGTGGCTCAGCCAAGGCCTCCTCCAGCAGATCCTGAGCCGGCACCACCCAGGGCCCCTCCCTGGAGCCGCCCCCTGCTCACCTTGAAGGTGGTGGTCCCGTAGAGCTTGGTGGTGTGGACGGTTTCGGGCAGGACGTTGGTGATGTTGGTGATGAACTCCTCCAGGAAGCGGCAGGATTTCTCCAGATGGGTGGTGTTGATAATGATCTGCACCAGCTGCAAAAGGCACAGAAGGGTTTCAGCCGCGGCGCTGCCGGCGCCGGGGCCGTGCCAATTCCATGGAATGCTGGCGTGAAAAGCTGACGCTGTGCAAACACCCCGAGCTCTCCTCCTGTAACAACACCTAAATCCAAGATAATTTTGGGGGGAAGCATTTCCCGTGACAGCTGCTAATGCCACGGGAGGGCATTTCTTTGGAAGGGCTTTCCTACGTCGAGCCGTCACTCTGAGCTCCCCAAAAAACCGCCAGGACCAATCAGGAGGCTCCTGGCTGCCACTGAACCCAAAACAGCCCAAAGCTGAGCGACACCGGGCAGCATCGCACGGGCAGGGAACAAAGGAACCACGAGGTTTCGCTCGGGGAGGTGTGGGGTGACCAGAGCCATCCCAGCCCCTGGAGCTGATGTCATTCCACGGCTGGAGCTGGCTGGAGCCACCTCCCATGCAGGGAAGGCTTGGGAACACTCCCAGATCCGGGATTAATCCGAGATTTGAAAGGTGCAGGCACGGGAATTGCGAAGCGACACCACAGAGGTCCCAGCAGCCGGCAGAAAGGTGATGGTGACACCTGGGGAGGTTCAGCCTGGACGGCAGGAAGGAAAAGAGACACTGGAAAGGCGGGGCAGGGCTGGAACAGGGTGTCCAGAGAAGCTGTGGATGTCTGGGAGAAATGGAAGCTGGGTAGGGAAAGCCATGCTTGACACGATCCAAGGGAGTAATAATTAATTGAACAATTAATAACTCCTTGTTTAATACCAGAGGGGTGCCACTAGGGAAGCCGCCTGCCCTGGGGACCAGGTGAAGATTCGCAGGGATTAAAATCATCAAAAACCTGGCTTTGCACAGAAAAAAGGATGGCCCATGACAAGAAAACCCCAAATCGGGGTTTGTGCGGCAGCAATGTGCTGAAAGCACTCGAACATCGGCTGAAAATGAGGAGCGCTCCCCTGTCCCCTCACATTTCCCACCCGGATCTTCTCTGGTGCTCCCCAAAGTCCTCTGACTTTGATTCGGATTTATAACGTTCCCCAAAATTGAAAGAGGGCAAAATTCACAACCAACAGCACAAAACCCCCTTCAGTTTCCCACAGTCTGAAGTTTCTTGCTTTGCACAACGACACTGAGCAGCGCCGTGGTTTTCCGGGCAAATATTCCATGGAATGCTCCAAACCAGCACCTCCAGAGGTGCTTGCAGGAGTTCCAAGGGAGCCCCTATCACCCTGCCCTGGGATTACAATCCAGGAATGGTTTGGGTTGGAAAAAATCTTAAAATTAATTTATTCCACTATGGGCAGGGACAATTCCCATATTCCCAGGTGGATCCAGCCTGGCCTTGGACATTCCCAGGGATCCAGGGGCAGCCGTGGCTTCTCTGGGAATTCCATCCCAGGGCCTCGCCACCCTCCCAGGCAGGAATTCCTTGCCAAGATCCCAGCCCAATCTCCCCTTTCCCAGCGGGAAGCCATTCCCTGTGTCCTGTCCCTCCATTCCCAAGGGAAGCCAGGTCCCACCTCTGTCAATCCAACGTTCTTCCTCTTGATGATGTTCTGTAAACAATTGCTCAGGGTCCGGGTCAGCAGCAGGTTTGTGGATTTCCGGATCATGTCATCGACTTCCGTGGAGCTGCAGAGTAAAATTGGAGGAGAGGTTTGGAAAACGCTCCACGGAAAGAAAATCACCGGGAATTCTCCTCATCCTCCTTCCCGACTCCGCTCTCCTCCCACCGGGACCACCCGTGCGGCACCGACAGGAGCTGCCGTTTGGTATCCATCAAAACGCAGCAATTTGGGCCTTTTTGTCCACGTTTCAGCAGGAAAGGCGGATTAACACCCGCAAATCCCACGTTCCCGAGCCTCCCATCCCAGAAGAGCTGTTCCAGCCCAAGGAAGAGCCTCCCATGGCATCAGCACAACCCAACACCGGGAATTTGCACATTCGGGATGTGAGAGAAGATTCCCAGCGGGTGAAAAACCCAATCACATCCCCCAGATCCCCTCTCAACCTTCTCAGGGCTTTGTAACTGAATTAGGGAAGCACGGAACGGTTTGGGATTGAAGGGATCTCAAAAGAAAATGGAAAAAAAAATTGCAGGAGTGAACGAGATCACGGGGAATGGGTTTAGAAGGAAACATTTCCAGTGATCCCCGGATTTCCACACACGGGGGCTCCTCAGCACACTTCCCATCTCCCAGAATCCCAGAATGGATTGGGTTGGCAGGGATCTTAAAGATTCCCCTCCTGCCTCCTTTCCCTATCCCAGGTGGCTCCAGCCTGGCCTTGGACATTCCCAGGGATCCAGGGGCAGCCGTGGTTTCTCTGGCAATTCCAGCCCAGGGCCTCGCCACCCTCCCAGGCAGGAATTCCTTGCCAAGATCCCAGCCCAATCTCCCCTTTCCCAGTGGGAAGCCATTCCCTGCCTCCTGTCCCTCCATGCCTTGGCCCCAGTCCCTCTCCAGCTCTCCTGGAGCCCCTTCAGGCCCTGCCAGGGGCTCTGAGCTCTCCCTGGAGCCTTCCCTTCTCCAGGGGAACATTCCCAGCTCTCCCAGCCTGGCTCCAGCCCTTGGATAATCACACTGGAAGCTCCTGTGTCCCATTCCTGCCCTTTCCCAGGTGTCTGGAATGGCAGCATCGCTGGAATTTGGGGCTTTGGCCCCTCCAAGGTGCTCCTGGTGCCACCTCTCCTTTCTCAGGAGGTTTGGCCAGCCCACCCTGCCAGAGGCTCCTTGGATCTGTTCCTGGCCCTGGATTAGCCCTGACAGCACCAGGAATTGTCTCCGGCAGTGAGAGGCAGGAGAGGCACAGGGAATTCCCATTGGGAAGGCTGGGAAGTGTCAGCAACTTTGAGGCTCCGGTAAATGGAGCCCCTGACCTTTGGCTCCTTCTCCTGCTCCACCTGACAGAGGGGCCACGCTCCAAACAGGGATTGACGTGGGAAACAAAATCCAACCTTAAAGGGATCCAGGGAGAAAGCTGGGGGATGCTGGGATGCTGCAACTGAGAGGCGGGAATGGGTGAGGTGGGATATTGGGAAGGAATTCCTGGCTGGGGCTGCCCCTGGATCCCTGGAAGCGTCCAAAGCCAGGCTGGATGGGGCTCAGAGCACTCTGGGATAGTGGGAATGGTCCCTGCTTTTTGTGTGCCAGCTTTTTCCAGGATTGGGGCTTTGTTTGCGAAAAAAACCCCAACCCAAGCCTTGGCGGGTCAGAGCTGACATCTCATCCTTCACCCACCATTTCCCAAAGACGTTCCCGGCCTTTCCAATGGGAAATTCCACTGGAACAAGCGAGGGGATACCTTTAAAGCCAACCCGGTGAACTCAGCTTGTCGAAGGGCAGAAGCGCTGAGGAGACAAAGGAGATTTCCCTGCTCCTAATCCCATGAACGGAGCCGATAACAAAAATTCCACACCCCGAGCTCCAAACGTCCCTCCAAGAATCCACCTCCCCACACAGCACAACCCTCCCATCCAACAACCACAAGGAGCTGCTTGAACACAATAATTAGCGGGGGGAAGAAAAAAAAATAAAACAGGAGAGCTCCACTTTCCGCCACGGGCTGTGTTCTGCAGGAAAAGGCTTGAAGGGAACTGCCTGGGATAATGACAGCTCCTGTCCCGGATCCCGCGGCAGCTCCGTGACCTCCAGGCCCCTGTGAGTGACGGGCCGACCCCCGGCACTCCGGGGTGCCCCGAAAATGACAAGGCCGGGGGAAAAAAAGAGAGGGAAGAGAAAAGGGAACTCGCTGCCGGCTTTGTAGCCGAGCTTCCTAATAAAACCTAATTCAAGCTGTCAGGGTGAAATGAAGAAAGTGTCAACAGGGGTTTGCGGAGAAATATTCCAAATGTTTGGCGCTGAGAGCTCCCTTCCCCCCGCTGCTCCAAAAGGGCTGGAAAATCCGATGGAGAGAGGAATTTTAATAACGGGTGCAGCGGGAGCCCCAGGAGGGACCTGAGGGGACACGGCTCCACCCTGGCCTGACAAAGCCAAATTATCCTGGGAATGGTGAGGGGCGCGGAGATCCCGAGGGAGGGAACGGCACCCGTGGGAAACCGGAGAGAGCTGGGGGCTCTGGGAAGAGAGAGGGATCCTGGTGGTCCCGGGATTCAGAGGAGAAGCTGCCACCATGGCAAGGTCAGGATGGAGCCTCCATGGAGGGACGACGTTCCCGAGCTCCCCCGGGAAGCACCAACAGGGGCGGCAGGGAAGGAGCCGCTCCGAATCGGCATCCCTGGCACAAGGGAGAGCAGGAAAATCCTGGAGAGCCTTGGGCAGGCACCAGGAGAGAAGCTGAGTTCCCAGAATTGTCCCAGCTTCCCGGCAAAAACGGGGCAAGCATGGAATGGGTTGGGAGGGAAGGGACCTTCAATCCCATCCGGATCCAACTCCAGGGACAATTCCCACATTCCCAGGTGGATCCAGCCCAGCCTTGGACACTGCCAGGGATCCAGGGGCAGCCGTGGTTTCTCTGGGAACTCCAGCCCAGGGCCTCGCCACCCTCCCAGGCAGGAATTCCTTGCCAAGATCCCAGCCCAATCTCCCCTTTCCCAGTGGGAAGCCATTCCCTGCCTCCTGTCCCTCCATGCCTTGGCCCCAGTCCCTCTCCAGCTCTCCTGGAGCCCCTTCAGGCCCTGCCAGGGGCTCTGAGCTCTCCCTGGAGCCTTCCCTTCTCCAGGGCAACATTCCCAGCTCTCCCAGCCTGGCTCCAGAGCCCAGGGGCTCCAGAATCCCTGGAGCAGCTCCGGGGCCTCCTCTGGACTCTCTCCAGCAGCTCCAGGTCTGGTCACAGCCAGGATATGGAGCTCCCAGGGGAGGTGGAACTCCTCCACCTCAATCCGGCTTGCCCAGGGAAGGGAAGGGGGACGGATCCTTCCAGCCAAGATCTCCGTTTTGAAACCTCTCCTGAGGTGCCAATAGGAAAACAAAGGCCCAGCTGGCAGCTGCTGCCAGAGGCAGTTGGTTTTCAGTCTCACACACGTACACATGGGTGAAACGAGCATCAAAGCACCTTGGGATGGAGCAGGGAGGGTAAACACATGGAATATTTTACAAGCTTGGGAAAAAAAAAAAGAAGAAAAAAAAAAAATCGCATTATTTGTGTATAAACTCCCTGAAGAAACAAGAAAAACAAAGGCACGAAACCGGCAGCCGAAACTGGTGCGTGAACAAAAATCCAACCCTCAGAGTGCTCCTGACAAAACTTCCATGGAACCACGGGATTCCCGTTCCTTGGGGGACGGGCTGGGCAGGCCTGGGGGATCTGAGATGTTCCAGTGGCCACCAGAGCCTTTCTCCAGGTTCGTTAATTTACTGAAATAACGACGCACGAACATCTCGGAGGAAACAGCCCCTCACTCCTCACTCAGCTGGGATTGTCCCAGGAGTTTGGAATTCCCTGGAAGCGTCCAAGGCCAGCTTGGATGAGACTCAGCCCAACCCGGCCCAGCAGAAGCTGTCCCTGGGATGGGTCAGACTGAGATGATCCTAAAGCTCCTTCCAACCCGAAGCGTCCTGGGATCTTCCCCTCCAGGAGAACACCTGGCCAGGAGAACACCATCCCACTGCTCCAGGGCCACTCCCAGCCTGGACAGGCCCCATCCCACGGCTGGGGAGAAGAATCCATCTTGGAAATCTCCTACCTGAGGTGCAGGTCCTCGGAGAACTTGAGGCAGGCGTAGATGAACTCCTTGATCTGGTTGTAAACCTTGGGCACGAACTCCGAGAAGGGGAACTTCTTTGGGAAGGGTTGCTGCAAAACACGGGACAGAATTCCAGAGGGAGGGCAGGTATTCCCGCAGCGGGGCCGGCTCCGCCCAGCAGCGCGTTCCAGGCGGGAACAGGAATTCTGGGATTGAGCAAAGCCCGGCTTTTAGCCTGTATTTTACCCTTTGGCCAAGGGGAAGAGCGGATAATCGCTGACGGAGCAGGAGGGATTTGGGGGCTGGAAAGGGCAGGAAGAGCGCACCAGGAGCCTCATTCCCTCACAGGGAACACCGGGAACACCAAATTTTCCCAACTTTCCCCCAGAGGTGCCGAGTGCAGCAGGAGGAAGCTGCACCCCGTGGCTGAGTTTTGGGAAGGACACAGAAATCCCAACCCTCGGCTTGGATTCCCAGGCTGGATTTGGCGGCTGCTGGATGTGGAGCGTGAGGCCAGGCAGGATTTGGGATTTTGGGGACATTTGGACACACTTTGGTTTTCCAAGCACAAAGGCCAAGATCCACCACTTTTTTGGGCTCTTTTTTTTCTAAATATGAGACTAAAACCAATACAGGCCAATCCCAGGCCAAATAAAACGGGACTAAAACGCCATGGAAGCGGATATTTCTACCCGTGGACTGTCGGCTGTAACAGAACACCCTGAGAGGAACACAACCCGCTCTCCCCTCATCCCCACCAGGAGAAATGCATCCCATGGAAAGAATGTTTGTTCTCTTTTATTGTTTACGGGGTTGAGGGGTTGATCTGGGGTTTTTCTGACCCTTTCATTTGCAGTTCTCAGTGCTCATTTGTGGGGTTTTCCTGCCCCAGCAGCCAGGCCTGGCCACTGTCGCCGTTCCAAGATTTACCTTTTCAAGTTCAGCATCCTGGAATGGGAACTGTCCAACGATTTTCTTATAAACTTCTTCATCTGACACCGGGATGGGGCTGTAGTTGTCCGAGTCAAGGATATTTCTGGGAAAAGAAACGAAAACTTAGGGAGACAATTCTGAGGAGAAGTTTTGCTGCTGGGTCAGGAGATTCCCGGAGGCTGGTGCCAGGATAAGATGCGATCCCACGTTCCTGCAGCAGCAGCCAGGGACATCCCAAACCAGCCCCGGCTCGGGGATGGAGCGAGGGCACAGAAACATGGAATGGTTTGGGTTGGAAAGGAACTTAAATCCCATCCATTCCCACCCGTGCCAGGGGCAGCGACACCTCCCACTGTCCCAGGTGGATCCAGCCCGGCCTTGGACATGCCCAGGGATCCAGGGGCAGCCATGGTTTCTCTGGGAATTCCAGCCCAGGGCCTCGCCACCCTCCCAGGCAGGAATTCCTTGCCAAGATCCCAGCCCAATCTCCCCTTTCCCAGTGGGAAGCCATTCCCTGCCTCCTGTCCCTCCATGCCTTGGCCCCAGTCCCTCTCCAGCTCTCCTGGAGCCCCTTCAGGCCCTGCCAGGGGCTCTGAGCTCTCCCTGGAGCCTTCCCTTCTCCAAGGCAACATTCCCAGCTCTCCCAGCCTGGCTCCAGAGCCCAGAGGCTCCAGTCCTGGACTCTCTCCAGCAGCTCCATGGCAGGGAAGGGACTGGATGAGCTTTAAGGTCCGCTCCCACCCAAACCATTCCATGATTCTGTGACGAATCCCCCAAAAAACTCCACTTCTGGGCCAAAACCACTCCGTGAGGGGCATCCCAAGAGTTCCCTCCCGAGCCTCTCACCTGAAGAGCCCGGCCCATTTCTTGAGCAGGGTCTCGCTGTACTGCTCCTGGATCTCCAGCAGCAGGTCGAACAGCTGGTTCACCGGGAAGCCATAGCCCTGCCGGAGGGGAGAGAGCGACTGAAGGGAATAGAGTCCCCAGCAGGCAGCTGGAGAGGATTGTCCGTGTTCACCAGGGAGAATTCTCCTCTGGGAACATTCCTGGTGCTGGGGGAGGCACCGGGGGGGTGCACCAGGAAACAAGGACCTGGAGCTACCAAAGGCCCAAGGGCTGGGGAAGGTGGCCAAGGTTGGTCCTTGCACAGACCAAGGCAGGCTGTCCCTCGGGGGATCCACGGCCAGGAATGGCCAGAAGGAGCTGGGCCAGCCCTGCTGAGGCACTGAACCTCCATGGACACCCTGGGAATAGTGAGGGATGAGGGCTGTCCCCGTGGCACTGAACCCTGGATGGACAGGGCGGGATGGGGGCTGTCCCCACAGCACTGAATCCCTGGGAGCGGCGGGAGCAGGATGGGATGAGGGCTGTCCCCACGGCACTGAAGCCTGCATGGACACCCCGGCAGCGGCGGGAGCAGTGGGGAACGAGGGCTGTCCCAGGGCAGGTACCTGCAGCGTGTCTGCAAAGAGCACAATGAGGTTCTTCAGGTCCAACACCAGGCCGGGGTCGGAGCAGTAGGACTGCAGAGGGGGCAGAGATGGAAACATGGATGTAACTGCACGGATTGGAACAAATCTCTGTCCTGAGCCTGCTGCGGGATCAGGGAACTGATGAGAACTGCCTGGGCCTGGGAGCAGCCCTGGAGCAGCCACGTTTTCCCTCAGCGTCATCCCCCAGCAGTGTCACCCCCCAGCGTTACCTGTGAGCCCAGGCCAGGGAGGGCTGGATAAAAAGCCAACTCTCCAGGCTGGAGAAGGCTTTGGGCTGCTCCAGAGGCACCTGGATGTGTCCAGGACCACCCAGGAGCGAGAGGAGCCGGATGCCACCAGCGCTGGCACGGCGGGACGGGCGCGGCGCCTCTCATTTAATATTTACCGTGTTGTGTCTGACGGTAATGAAGCATCTCAGCCCGGCGCCCACGGCCCAGGCTGAGGGAAAACATGGCAGATTCCAGCTCCAGGACAAGGATTTCTCCTGCTCCAAACCCCAGAGAGTCCCCAGAGCCACCCCAGTGCCCTCCAGGCTTCCTGCGCTGGCCAGGAGAGGCCAAAACCCTCCCCGTGCTGGAAAATGTAAAGTTTGAGACAGAGGCTGCCCAAATTTAGAATCAGTGATCCCGGGCTGGAGAGGGAGCGGGATTTAAAGAGCACAGATTTAAAGCTCACTGGAAACTCCAGAGGAATGGCTCCATTAATCAGCAGGAAGGACTGGGAGACACAGGTTTTCCATCTCCCTGTCCAAAGGGGAGAGTCAGGAAGAAAGATAATGCCCTAAAGCATCAGCAGTGATTAAAGATGGCCCTGTCTGCAGCGAGGAAGAAAATCCAGGGATAAATTTGTCTGCCTTGGAAGAACTGAGACAGCCTCGGCAAGGTGAGACCCTCGCTCGAATCCCAGCGTGGGATGCAGGGCACTGGTTTAACTGGGAGCGCTCAGAGCGAGCGGTGACAGCACTGGGAAATCATGGAATGTTCGGTGATTCCTGAAAAACGCTGCCCTGGGGTGGGCTCATTCGTTCTGGCACCACTTGAAACAGCCGGGGTGGCAACAAAGCCGGGAGCACCAAAAACCCCAGGCTGGGCCTGGCTCCCGCTTTCTCCTGCGCCCAGCTCGGAGAAAATCCCAATGGAAACCAAAACAAACATGGGTTGGAACCCGGTGGGGTTGGTGGCGTTCATCCCCTCGGGAGCAACTTTCCAGTCAGCACCGCCTCTGGGAATGGGGATGGACACGGAAAGCACCGGGAATATTCCAGGGTCCCTCATCCCCGGGAGCTCCAGGCCCAGGGAAGAGGCACGGAATGGTCTGGGGTGGAAGGGGCCTTCAATCCCGTCCGGTTCCATCCCATTCCGCTGGAGCGGGCTGCTCCAAGCCTGGCGCTGATTGGTGCCCACCTCTTCCCATGTTTTCGTCCCCTTCCCAAGGTGCTCCTCGCTCTCTCCCGGGGTTCCCTCTCCGTGGATTTGGTTTTCCAGCCCATTTCTCAGCCATGAAATTTAAGGGATCAGGATGATCTTTAAGGCCTTTTCCAACCCGAAGCACTCTGGGATTCTCTGGTTCTGCATCACTCAAGGGCTCGAGCTTCAGTGTGCCAAAAAGATGCTTTCCACCCCCCGCCCAGTTTTTGGGGGCAAATCTACTCCCTCCGCTGGTGCTCCTCAAAAAAATCACCAACGAAATAACGGGGAAAATACAAACCCGCTGCTTTATCCTTCAAAACACTGGGTCTGGCAGGGAAACGCGGCCAACCGAGAGGCTAAAAAAGCTGGGAAAAGGGAATTATCTGCGAGTCTTTGTGTCGCCCTTTTAACCAGGCATCGGAAAAGGGGGAAAACAAAGAATCCTGAGGGGAGGGAAAAAAAAAAAAAATAAAAAAAAAGGCAGCATGGCAGCACGTCAAGGACAGTCAAGCAACAGCTGAGCATTCCCAAGCTTTTACTCACGGAGTGAGTCCTCAGGGCAGCGATGGTTTTGGACAGGGCCATCTCCCACAGCTCATCAATATAGGCCCGGTTGACCAGGCCCTGAGTGGTGTGCAGGATGTGATCCTCCACCACGAAAAACCTACAGAGCGGCAGAAAACGCCATCAAAACTCCCGAGTGCAGAGATCAAAGGAGATCCCCCAGCCCCCGGGGCCACGCTGAGCATCCACGGGCTCCGGGCTTGTTGGGATTTGAGGGATCTGTCAAATCCAAACCCTTTATTCCCCCTGGTTTTAATAGCACGGGGCTGGAGGAGGGAGTCGAAACGTTCCCGGTGCCACTCTGGGTGTACACAAAGGGAAAATTCCCCCTCTCCCGGCTCTCCACCTCGGTATTCCCACAAGAACCACGGGTTAAATGCCCCAGGCAGCAGCAATCCCACTGCAACTGGGTAAAAAGCCCTGACTGCAGGGAAAACGCTCTGACTGCAGGGAAAAATGCTTTGTCTGCAGGGAAAGGTGCTCCAGCTGCAGGGAAAATGCTCTGATTGCAGGGAAAAATGTTTTATCTGCAAGGAAAATGCTCCAACTGCACGGAAAAACGTTTTATCTGCAGGGAAAAATGGTGTAACTGTAGGGAAAAATGCTGGGAGTCCAAGGAAAATCCTCGCTCCCACCCAGCTCCACCAAGTGCTCCCAGCCATTTCCAGACAATCAATTCCCTGCAATGCCCAGTTATCAAATCCGCTGCTCCGAAAGAAGCTGTTTTCCAGGGAACGAGGGTGAGACTGGGCACCGGAAAGAGCAGAACACAAATTCCCGGGCGCGTTTTCCAAGGAAATGCAGCCCAGGAACAGGGAGCAGCACACGTGGGATTTGTGATGGTTCTAATCAGATACTGGAATTATTCTCATCAGCTGATAAAGCAACAAACCCCATCCTATTTTCACGGATCGGCAGCCTTTGGAATTCTCCTCTTGGAGCTCGGGTTTGGAAGATTTTTTTGGTCAGATTTGAGTGTGACAAGAAGCAGCTCTCAGGAACGGAGAGCCACCTCCTTCCCCAGGAAGATAATTAAAGAACAATTATTCAATATTCCAGAGGGAGATGCACACAATCCACAGGGATCCTTTCTCCTCAAATTCCCAGAAATTCCCAGAAATTCCCAGGCCGCTGCAAGAGCTGGCAGGTCCCTCCCTGCTCCCCCCAGTGACACAGCAAAGTGGATAAAATCCACTCCCCACAGCACTTAAAAAGCACAAACCACCTTCTTCTGTCCCGTTTTGGCTTCAAGGACCACCAGAAATATCCCCATTCCCTCCTCTCCCGGTTCTTTCGGGCTCCTCCCCAAGCCAGGGCACCCATTTTTAGCAGGGCCGCGTATAAAAGGAACACCTACCCTACAATTTGATTGAAATACTTCCTGTAGCCGTCCAAAGTTTCGTGCTGCAACACAGAGAGAGGGAGCAGAGGTTAAAACCCAGGTGGCTGAGGGCAAGGGGAGAGGTTAGGGACGAGCCAGGGGCAGCAGGAGCCCAGGGATGGAATTCCAGGTCGGGAAGAGCGGGATGAGCTCACCATGTTGGAGGGAGGCTGCAGCACCAGCCGCGCCTGTTTTCTTCTCTGCTTCCGGTAGTAGCTCTCAAAGGTCTCCCGAGCCCCCTGGAAAACAGGGAAGGGGCATTGCAGTCATGAGGGTGTGCGTGAAGGACTTGGGATAGAATCATGGAATTGCTGAGGTTGGAAAAGCCCTCGTGGAGTCCAACCACCCCCACCACTGCCCAGGGCCCCGAGTGCCACATCCAGAGGGCTCTGAAATCCCCGCAGGGATGGGGGCTCCAGCAGGGCTGCACAGCCCTTTCCAGGAAGGAATTTCCCCAATATCCACCCTGAGCCTGCCCTGGCCCAGCCTGAGGCCGTTCCCTCTCCTCCTGTCCCTGTTCCCTGGCAGCAGAGCCCGACCCCCCCGGCTGCCCCCTCCTGTCAGGAGCTGTGCAGAGCCACAAGGTTCCCCCTGAGCCTCCTCTGCTCCAGCCTGAGCTCCTTTCCCAGCTCCCTCAGCCGCTCCTGGGGCTCCAGACCCTTCCCAGCTCCGTTCCCTGCCCTGGACACGCTCCAGCCCCTCGGGGTCTCTCCTGTCCCAGAGCTGGCCCTGCTGCCACCTCAGGGCAGCACATTCCATATCCAGCACATCTGTGCAACTTCCCCCCAAAATTCCATTCAGCTATCAGAGGATAAGGAATCTTCCCGAAGCACCGAGTCCAAACCCAACTGCTCAGGTACAGGAATGCCTCATGCCCAGTTCCCAGATGTGGGATGCACCCAGCTGCGTTCTGGAGCATCCTCTGGACAAATATCAGATTTCTCTGCCCACGGAGGCCGTGAACAACCAATGCTGGTGTCAGCAAAGAGGGGCCAGAGGACACCAAACCCTTCCTGGGGCAAGGTCACAAAGAGGGAATCCGGGGCTGGATGGGGCTTGGAGCAGCCTGGGATAGCGGGAGAGTCCCTGCACCGGACGGGCTTTAAGAACCCCTCCAACCAACCCATCCCAGGATTCTGTGGATTCCAGAATGTTCTGTGGGGTTCAGCACTTCACTTCACAGAGCTGGGGAAAATAATAAATGTTGGAGCTCCTTTTTCCCAATTTGGCCGTGGCTCTGAGTTTCCAGGGAATGTTCATCCCAACAGCCCAGTCCCAGGCTCCCTCCCATGGGCATCACCCCCAGGCTGGGCTCTGCTCTGGGCTGGTTTTTGTCCCAAACCTCGAGATCCTCCAAATCCAAGGATCTGCTGCAGTGCTCCCACGCTCGCCCCCCAGGCCATCCAAACCTGGATGTTTCATCCCTGCCCGTTCCTCCCTCCCTCCTCCACACCCGCCCTGTTTTCTGTCTGAAATTGGATCACAAACATTTCAGGGAAGGGACAACGTCTGCCTTTGAACTGTTGGGAGCCAAGGGAGGGGGGGAAAAAAAAAAAAAAAAACCCCCAAAAAAAAAAAAACCCGAAAACCAACACAACTGCACCTCATTTCGAATTCACAAAACAAACAACACGAAACAACAAATATCACCTGAGAGAGGCACCAGCTGTCAACCTGCTCCTCTCCAGAAAATAAATTAATTAAAAGCCAAACCTGATGGTAATTTAATGATTCCCCAGCTGTTGTGGCGTTACACAACCAGGCTGCCTCGGGATGCCCTCAGCTGCCGAGGGCTTATGAAATGAAATGGCTGCAGAGAGCCCCTGAGGAGCCAGAGCCTCACTTGATCCTTGTTTTTCCCGAGTGCAGCTCCAGGCTCCGGCAGGAATCAGCCTGGGGATGTGCCCGGAGCTCCCCCACTGAATTCTGCCCTTCCCAGAGGTGCTGAAATCCACCCAAAAACCTTCTGAGGTGCTGAAATCCATCCCCAAATCCTCCTCAGGTGTTAAAATCCAGCCCAAAAACCTTCTCAGGTGCTGAAATCCATTCCCAAAAACCTTTTCAGGTGCTAAAATCCAGCCCAAAAACCTCCTCAGGTGCTGAAATCCATCCTGAAAACCTTCTCAGGTGCTAAAATCCATCCCCAAAAACCTCCCGCCTAATTCTGCCCTTCTTAGAGGTGCTGAAATCCACCCAAAAGCCTTCTCAGGTGTTAAAATCCATCCCAAAAACCTTCTCAGGTGCTAAAATCCATCCCCAAAAACCTCCCGCCTAATTCTGCCCTTCTTAGAGGTGCTGAAATCCACCCAAAAGCCTTCTCAGGTGTTAAAATCCATCCCAAAAACCTTCTCAGGAGCTGAAATCCATCCCCAAAAGCTCCTTCCCACCGTGCACAGGCACTGCAGGGAATACACAGATCTCCGACACGGATTTTGTCCCTGAATTCTGTTTTTCCTCCTGGCTGAGATCAGGGAGGCTCAGGAGGAGCAGCTCCCACTCCATGCTGGGCGCATCCAGCCCCTCTGGCAAATCTGGATCATGAATCCCAGCTGTTCCCCACAGCCAGGTGAAGGATCAACTTGAACCCACGAGAAATGGGACATTTTAAGAGAGACTTCAGAAATGGAACCTGTGAACCAACATTTCCCTGTCAGGTCTTCCCAACGCTCCCAAAAGCTGTTTCCCTCAGGAAAGGGAAGGATCCCGAGGCAGAAATCAGGGATCTACAGGCGAGACCCAGCGCACGGGGGATTATTATGATTTTCATCAAGCCAAGAGATAAAATTAGGGGATGTATCAAGTGCTGAAGTGATAAATTCCGAGCCGGAAGCTGTGACCTCCCTTTGCGCCCCTCTCCGAGGCCTCAGGATCCCGGCGTTGTCCATGTCCTTTCCACCACAGGAAAACCATGGAAAAGGGATTGTCCTGCTCCCACCCCACCTCTGAGGGGACCAAACCGAAGGGATTTATTAAATTCTGCTGGGCCCTGGCTCTCAAAACCTCCACAGGAAACACGAATTCCCCGGATCATCTCCATCCTCATCAGCCCTGGCGGCATCACCGAGGCCTGGGAGTGAAGCCACTCGTTAAGGGTGGAGGCAATTAATTAAAAAATTGATTTTTGGGGGGGGCTAGTTTAAAACTGAAGGTGGTTTTTAAACCGTTTCTTTAATGAATGAACGTGTGGCACCACCAAGGGCAGGAGCACAGCGAGGCTGGGCCGCCACAGCAGCGCCATGGTTGGACACCCAAAAACCTCGTTTGGATTTATGCAGCTCCCCCTGGCAATTAACGAGGGATTAATTAATTCCGGAAGAGGCAGGAGCTGCCACATCCCCTGGAAATTAATGAGGGACTGATTCATTCATTCCTGAAAGGGCAGGAGCTGCCACTTCCCCAATATTTTGTGGTGGCCTCAAGGAATCTCCAGGAGCAGCTCCTCGGGAGCAGGAGGCCTCAAATGGATTTTTAAGAGCAGATTTTGGAGGTTTCTGCTGGGACCGCACCAAGGCAGAGCTGGGATCGTACCCTTGCCCCTCCAGCTGAGGGATCCTGCTCTTCCCACCCCTCCACGCTTTCCATCGGGAAAGAAAGGACAGGAGCTCATCCCACACGTGCCTGCACTTCCAGCAATTCCAGTGTCCCACCGGGAGCGTGTCCTGCCCCAGGTTTTCCCCGTGTCCGTTCACCTCTGCCGGAAGCTTCTCCATTCCACAGAATCCCAGACTGCTTTGGGTTGGGAAGGATCTTAAATCCCATTTATCCCACCCCATCCGTGGGACAATTCCCACCGCCCCAAGTGGATCCAGCCTGGCCTTGGACATTCCCAGGGATCCAGGGGCAGCCGTGGTTTCTCTGGCAATTCCATCCCAGGGCCTCGCCACCCTCCCAGGCAGGAATTCCTTGCCAAGATCCCAGCCCAATCTCCCCTTTCCCAGTGGGAAGCCATTCCCTGCCTCCTGTCCCTCCATGCCTTGGCCCCAGTCCCTCTCCAGCTCTCCTGGAGCCCCTTCAGGCCCTGCCAGGGGCTCTGAGCTCTCCCTGAGCCTTCCCTTCTCCAGGGGAACATTCCCAGCTCTCCCAGCCTGGCTCCAGAGCCCAGGGGCTCCAGAATCCCTGGAGCAGCTCCGGGGTCTCCTCTGGGCTCTGTCCAACATCTCCCCACCATTCCCATGGTGAATTTTCCTCAGCAGCTCCTCAGGAGCACCACAGGATGGGGGAGCTCCCCGGGTCCGAGGGAAGCACGGGAGCCACAATTCCCAGCCCCATCCCTCAGCTCCTTCACTGCGGGGACAAACCCCAGGCCAGTCCCCATCTTCCTGGTGGCTTCGAGGAAGATGAAGCCTCTGGAAACAACTTCATCTCAATCTCTGAGAGCCAAGATCACACTTTGGAATGGCTTCCAGAGGAAAAACACGTTTTCCACAGGCACGAGAAGCAGAAGTGATCCGAGCTGGGCTGGAGATGCCACAGGAAGGCCTCCCAAGAACCTGACCCCCAATCCTGGCTGGATTCTCCTCAGCCTCGGGAGGTTTTGGATGCTCCTTGTTCCAATCCAACAAATGGCTTGAACTGCAGCAGAAGGGAAGGAACAGCAAAGACCTTTGAAACCATTCCCGAAAAAGAAGAAAAAAAAAAAAAAAATCACAAAATCCTGCTCACATTTAGCAGTTTCCTGAAAATTTATGGCCCAGGGAGCCGCCAGCGTGACCAAATCCATCCCCTCCCACTGCACTGCTCCCTGGCTTTTCTTTCCTGAGCCGTTTTTGGCTGCCCCAGGAATCAGGAACTCTCTCACCAGAGGTTCCTCCAACAAAAAAAACTCGTCCTCCCCAAAACCCCTCTCCTGACCCTGCTCCCATTTTTCATCCTCCCGGTTTCATCCCTTTCTCTAAAGCGCATTCCTCCCTCATCGCCCCACATATTCTCACTGCTCCCATAGTACATCCTCCTAAAAATGGAAAATATTTCTTCCTCTCTGTGGCAGTTTGAGCTCAGACCACCCAGTTTCCCACATCTGATCCGTTTAGGACTATTCAGCTCCTCAGGTCTCCAGATAATCCATTACTCCTCTGGATTCCATCTCTGAATCCTGTTTTCCTCTGGATAAAAAACCCAAAAATGCACAAACCAAGCAAACACATCAACCACACCAAAAATCTGCCGGAGCAGCCACGAGAGCCTGAGTTTTCTGGGCTCCTCAGCTGAAACTCCAGGTAGGATTTGTGGTTTTGTGCTGCTGGAAGGGAGATAACGAGAGGAAACGGCCTCTTGGGAAGGTTGAGGTTGGATATGAGGGAAAATTCCTGCATGGAAAAGGTGGTCAAGCATTGGAAGTGCCCCGGGAGGTCTGGAGTTCCCATCCCTGTTGGGGGCATGGTCAGTGGTGGCCTTGGAACGGCTGGACCTGATCCTAGAGGGCTTTTCCAACCTCAGTGATTCCATGAAATGCAGCCCCGGGCAGAGAAGCAGCTCCTTTTCCATCCATCCACTGCACTTCCATCGCAGCTTCACCCAGCTCTCAAGCCCTCTGAGGGGAGCAGAAGAATCCAAAGCTGTGCTCCCAAAGGACCCATTCCTTGTAATCACCGGTCCAGGAAAAACCCTCAATAACGCCTCATATTTGTAAAATTACCGGGCAGGACTTTCCTGCTCAAATTAGCCCCGGAGTTCACAGAGTTGGCAGGGAGACGGGGATAATTAAGAGCGGGATGAACACCACAGAAGGGAAAACAAGAGGATAATCACAAGAAAGCGAAAACAGCAGCTGAACAAACCCAAAAATGTTTCGGGGATTCGGGAGCTGAGAGCCAAGCGGGCTGGGATTACACCAGGAAAAATGTGCTGCTGGTTTGATTCTCCAGGAATAATTCGGGAAAATGGGATTTTTGGAATTCAGGTGGCGACGGTTTGGAGCACGATTTCTCCTCAGCTGGCAGCAGAAATGCAGCTTGTGCACTTCACATCGTGGTATTCCCCACCTGGAGAACACCGATATCCACACCCCAGCATTCCCATGGGATATGGGATTGCCTGAGCCATCCCAAACTCTTCCCTCTTGGAACATCGTTAATCCATTCCCTGAAAATCAGTGATTCCCCTGAGCTCTTCCATTAAAATTCCATCACAATGGCAGCAAGGAAGGGGATGAGCCACAAGATCTGCTAAGATTCCTCATTGGAAAACCCAGCTTGTGGCAGTTTATTGTGGATATTATAACCCCGGGGAGATAAATCCACAAATCCATGGAAACAGCCCAAATTCACCCCAACAGCCCAATTTTCCATCCATTGGAGAAGGATTTTGTGCCTCCACCCTCACTGCAGCTGTGGTTTAAATAATCAGGGACGAATTCAGCTTTAATTCCGTGCTTGGAGAATCCCAAACCCAGCACCCACCTGGATTTATCAGTGCATCAGCACCAAAATCATGGAATTACGGAATAGTTTGGGTCGGAAGGGGCCTTGGAGACGATCCAGCACCACCCCTGCCATGGCAGGGACACCTCCCACTGTTCCAGGCTGCTCCAAGCCCCAGTGTCCAACCTGGCCTGGGACAACAAGGAAAGCTTTCCATGAGCTCCATGACAAGTGGGATTAGAGGAACGGGAATTCTGGGATTGAGGGACAGGGATTCTGGGATTGAGGAACAGGGATTCTGGGATTGAGGGACAGGGATTCTGGGGCCTGCTCCCTCCATGTCTTCCCCAGACACCTGCAGGACAAGGCCCCATCCACTTTGGAGATGCCCATTTCGGTGGAAACTCCGCAGATTTGAGGGCAGGGCCAACATCTGGAGAGGTCTGGGCAGGCTGGAGGAACAGCCCAGCCCGGTGACATCCAAAAGGACAAATCCCAAACATCCCTAAGGGAAAGGAATCCTGAGCCCCTTGCAACGACACGAACTGGGACCGCTGGTTTGGGATGTGGAACGTTCCGGGAGAAGAAGATGGGAAGTTCTGGGAGACAGGAAGTTTTTCCACAGGGAGAGCAGTCAACATCCCTGAGATTGGCTCAGGTGGCCAGGGCAGGGTTCGATCCCTGGATGGGCCGTTCCCTTCCGAGCTGGACTCCACGACTCCCGTGGGGCCCTTCCAAACGAGACTATCCCACAATTCCATGGAGAAGCACAGAGAATTCCCAAAGGCGGGTCGGAATCTCAGTCCTTGGAACCTTTCCAGGCCCTGATGAACCTGATCTGATCTCCCAGCTCCAAGCAGGACTGGAGACCTCCTTAGGTCCCTTCCCACCCAGGTGGCCCCATCCTGGCAGATCCCGCGTTCCAAGCAGGCCTCACGGAGCTGCCGGAGCCTCAGTATTCCACACACAACTCATCTCCAACTGCCCTGATCACCAACCCTCTCCCATACCCTGGGAGAAGGAAAGGCCAGGATTGGGGCCAGAATCCCATTTTTTAGGGGGGTTTTAGTCACAGTTTAGGTGATTTCAGGCTCATTCCAACAAAAATCTGAATTTTTTTTCCCCCCAGCAGAGCCCTGGGCTGTGCCACCCTCAGCTGCCTGAGACAGCCCCAGCTCAGGGCTTCATTTGAATTTGGCTGCAAGTGCCAAACGACTCTTGGCATCGTATCCACCCCAAAATCCAACCTGGATCCCACCTCTGCTCCCCTCTCATAACCCCGGAGATTCATGGAAAAACCCCAAACCAAACCCCGATGACTCAACAGCTCGGAGCAGCAGCTTGGATGGGACAGATCTTATCAAAAGCAGCCCAGAAGCTTTCAGACCTCACAAATTCACCCTTTTTGACCCCAAATCAGTGAAAAGGGCAGGTTTTTTAAGGAGAGGTGGTTGTCCAGCACTTCAAGAGCCACCAGGAGCTTCCCAGCGGTGAGGAAGGAGCTGCCAAGAAAACCAGATCAGAAAATAATCCCAACGTGCCCTGGAGATCCCTGCAGATAAGAGAACCCCAGTAGCCACTAATGAGGCACAAAGAGTCCGACTCCGGAGCAGATGCTGCGCTCGGAAAACGTAAATATTCCCGGTAAAATGTAAATATTCCCAGCAAATCTCACGGAGCACATGGATGCACTCGCAGGTGCTCGGCAGGGGAAGCTTTGCCGAGCTGGGATCAAAAAGGAGGCTCCTGTTTGTTGACTGTAAACACCCCCTCGATACCGAAAACACGGAGATGAAGTGGAGCAGGAATTGCGTGGGGGGAAGAGAGAGGGGCTGGAAAAGGCCTGTCCTCCCCGCAGCCCGGCCCAGCCCTGACCCCGACCCGTGTCCTGAAGGAAGGAGCAGCCACTCGTTCCTTCCTCGGGCGCTGATTCCCGAATTTCACAGGGAATTGCACATTTCGGGTGCTTCGGGGCTTGGATCCAGCACCAGGGCACGGTTCCCTCCTGCCTCAACGGGCTCGGAGTCGAGCACGCGAAAATCCGTTCCTTGAGGCCTGCTGAAGAGGAAGGAGGCCTAGAAGCACAGGCAAAGGTGATCCCAAAGGAAAGGAGGCTCCAGGGGTCACGAGAGGGCATGGATTCCCCTGGAAGTGTCCAAGGCCAAGGCTGGACAGGGCTTGGAGCAGCCTGGGATAGTGGGAAGTGGCAGGGGGTGGCACTGGATGGGCTTTAAGGTCCCTTCCAACCCAAACCATTCCATAATTCTGTGAAATGACCTCTAACCAAGAGCCAGGCAGGGCCACAGGAGCAGAAAGCCAACCTGGAAAGCTCCGTGGAAGATCCAGCCCTCCCTTCCCTCTCTCCCACCCTGGCCCGGGCAAATTCACTTCAAGCAAACTTCGAAAGCAACAGAAATTGACAAAGCCAAAGGGAGAAGAAAACAGAGCCCGAAATCTGGGAGCAACAAATTCAGTGACCCCTCCAGCTCCACTGAGCCCAGGAAAGCAGGGAAGAGAGGGGCTACAAGGAGCACACAGATAAGGAACACACGGACAAGGAACACGTGGCCAGCAACGCATCAGGGAATTGTTTTAGGCCCAGTTCTCTCCAGGGGAAGAAGCTGGAGCCTTTTCTTCAGCTCTGGAGCAAAAGCCACCGCTCAGCCCAAGCTCCTGCAGCTGCTTCCCGCCAGCCATGGAATAGTTAACCACGAGGAAAAGAGGTGAGATTCCCCTCTGTTCCCCCTCCCTGCAAGGCTGACACCCAACCCCTCCTCTCGGCTCCTTCCTCCCGGCAATCCAGGCCATTCCCCATCCCAGAGCCGGAGCCCCATTGTTCCCAGCCCCGGCGATGGGAAGCAATATCCATTTTCCATTTAGAGCAGGGCAAAGCCTTTCATTTCAGCCTCCTGCCTGCAGCTGGAGTTCCCTTTTAACTGCTGGGCCAGGGAGTGAAGACAGTTTTATATGGAGGGAAACGCTGCAAAGGCCACTTTAATATGGTCACATGTGGGAAGGGGGAGCTTTTCCGAGGGCCCGGTAATGAGGGGCAGCGGGATATTGCACTTCCCATCTGGCTGCTCGGCACAGCAGGGAAAAGGCTCTCCTGGCTTTTTAAGGACAGGCCCCACTGCAGTAAAACAAAACACACCCAAGAAAAAAAAAAAAAAAA
>VZRN01000262.1:141939-152066 GCA_013397935.1 Dasyornis broadbenti
AAAAAAAAACACCAAAAAACCACCCCGACAAATAAAGCGTGAGGAGGAGATGCCCTCTAATGTTCGAGGCCGGCAGCACATCCATGGAATGGGGAGAAATTGGGAGAGTGAGGCAGGGAGGAGGCAAAGTGCCATGGATTGGGGTATCCCGGAGCTCTGGGATCGCCCCATGCACTGAGGGGTCCCAGGGCTCGGCTCCTTGGCCGCGGCCACCCGTGTTTGCTGTCCAGGAGAGCTGGAGAGGGACTGGGGCCAAGGCATGGAGGGACAGGAGGCAGGGAATGGCTTCCCACTGGGAAAGGGGAGATTGGGCTGGGATCTCGGCAAGGAATTCCTGCCTGGGAGGGTGGCGAGGCCCTGGGCTGGAATTCCAGGATGTGGGAAGGCCCTTCCTGTCCTGCCCTGTCCCGGCTGCTGCCCCACAGCTCAGGGAAGATTGGGAGCAGCGTTTGGAGAGGGAAAACAGGGCTGCTAACGAGCCTGGCTTGGGGAACCCAGCCTTGATTCATGGAATTCCTTCCCAAAGGGCTTCTGGAGCAGCCGGGTCCCGTCAGAGCCTTCCCGGCGCCGTCTCATGAAGCGTTAACTGAGCGCTGCTCTGCGCCGGGAGAGCCAAGGAGGAATTTCCATCCCAAAAGGGCATCCCTGGGATGCCATGGGCTCGGATGGATCCGCGGGATGAGAAGGCTGGAGATGAGCTCCCCTCGCTCCCTCTGGAGCAGCAGCCAAGGCTGGATGAGGCGGGAATTCTGCCCCTGGGGCCCGTGCCGGTCCTGCTCCCAAGGCCCAGCCAGGCCTCCAGTGTTTCCCATCCACTCCAAGGGTGGAATCAAGAGCGGCATCACTCTCGAAAACAAACACTGAAAATAAATAAATAAATAACTCTTTTTAATCCTTGCAGGGAAAAAAAAAAAAAGGCATGGAATTGGGAATAAAGTGCCCTTAAATTCCTGGCTTTGGGATAGAAACACTTTTGCAAATTCCACCTCATTCCCATTCCCCCACCCTGATAAAACAGGGAAAAGCAGCCATCGCCGGCATGCAAGAAGCAGCAATCCCTGCTCTGCGAACAAGAGTTTTAACCTCATTTCACTGGAGAAAAAGCGGCAGGAAAGGGAATTTCTCTCCAAGGCTTGGCAGGACAAAGCCAGGAGGCCTCGGAGGCCGTGGCAGAGGGTCCCAGGAGCCGTCAGGAGACACCCCCGGGCCTGCCTGCAGCAGGTGTGGGAGGGAAGTCCATAAATCCCGGATTTTCCCAGCAGGAACAGCCAGCTTGCCCTGCACACGCAGCAGAGCCAGCACCAGCCCGGGTGTTGCTGAAAAATAACACAGCAATGGCCTGGACACGGAATTCCAGCTTTTCCAGCATTGTTCTCGGCCTCCGGCAAATCCCGGAGCGAGGAGGCCCCGAGCCACAGCCAGGGCTGGTTCAGGAATGGGCTTGGACGGATTTATTTCCATCGGTTTGTCCAAAGGGTTCCTGTGCCGGTGTAAAGCCCTGGTGTCCGTGAGAACAGCGCAGGGAGAACAGGAGCAGGGAGCACAACAGCCTGGGAGAACTGGGAATGGATCCAACCACTGGGCTCCAGGGCTGGAGCCCCTGGGCTCTGGAGCCGGGCTGGGAGAGCTGGGAATGTTCCCCTGGAGAAGGGAAGGCTCCAGGGAGAGTTCAGAGCCCCTGGCAGGGCCTGAAGGGGCTCCAGGAGAACTGGAGAGGGACTGGGGCCAAGGCATGGAGGGACAGGAGGCAGGGAATGGCTTCCCACTGGGAAAGGGGAGATTGGGCTGGGATCTTGGCAAGGAATTCCTGCCTGGGAGGGTGGCGAGGCCCTGGGCTGGAATTCCCAGAGAAACCACGGCTGCCCCTGGATCCCTGGGAATGTCCAAGGCCAGGCTGGACACTGGGGCTTGGATCCATCTGGGACAGTGGGAATTGTCCTGCCCATGGATGGGGTGGGATAAATGGGATTTAACCCAACCCGAAACCATTCCATGAATCCAGCATCCCGCAAAGACACCTTCACATCCCTGGATCCAAGGTGTTCACAGGGAACACCCTCCCAAGCATTCCTGGGAGCCCAGATTTCAATCCCTGGAGCAGAAACTTTCCGTGTTTTTCACCGAGACTTTCCCCCTGTGCAATCCCTCCCAGGGAGCCAAACCCTTGGATCTGGAGCTCCGGGATGAGGCTGGACCCGGCTGAGCCTCACGCCCGGCACTGCTCCGGAAGATCCTGGGATGCTCCCAAGGATCCCAGCACTGCTTCCAGGGATCCCAGGACGTTCAACAATGGGAAATCTGTCCGAGCCCGGCCTGAGCACCGGCGCTCATCTGTTTTCCATAATTCCAGCTAACCCAAACTCCATGCCCTGAACAAGCAGCCTGTGTTTTCCATCTGGAAAACTCCATGGAGCAGCTCCCGCTCCAGCCTCTCCCTCCCTGCTGGAGCCGGCCTTTGGAGCAGGTACAAGGTGATGATGCCGACAGAGAATTCCTCGTTATCCCCAGCAGCACGGAACATTTCCAGCTCGGATTTTTGGCCGTGTCCTCCCGTCCCAGGTGAGGCTGAAACCCCCCGGGATGTGCCACAAGGAAAATCCCAACCCGACACCTCCCGGTGTAACAGCGAGCGGAGCCGGATCCCAACCCCGGGCCTGTTTCATGATATATTTAAAATCCATTAAAACTTTATCAGGAACGAGCTGCCAGGGAAACAAACGGATTCAGGACAAGCCCCACAGGGTTTTCCATGCGAGGCCACCGTGCGGAAAACCTCTGGAGAGCTCTGCTGGTGGGGAAGCTCCGTGTGGAGCTCCAGGAAGGAAGAGCTGGAAATCGGTCACGAGCCTGGCAAGGAAGGATCCAACCCCCAGAGTTATCAGCTCTTGTCAGAAATCCCATCCTTTTTGGGGGGGAAAACAACCGCAAATCCAGTCAGGAAAAATGCAGGATGAGTCCTTGAGGAGGACAAGCGATGGGAGCCAAGGGAGGAGGAAGGCGCAGGGATAGGAGGCAAAATGTGTGGAAGGGAACACAACGGCACCAAATCCCACCCTTTTGCCATGGTGCCGGGGGGTTTAATCCCCCAGAGAGCCAAAAAGATTCCGGAATGGCGCTGTTTCCAGGAGGAGATGGCGCTGGAGATGGTCTGAGGTCAAAGCCCTTTGTTTTCCCCCTCCCTGGATCCTGTGGGATGGAGCGGACGACCTCCCACCCCGCACACCCAGCCCAGCCAGGAGCCCCAGCGCGATCCCGCAGCTCTGCCGCGAAACGTTTGCCTCGGAAAAATCCCACTGGCATTTTTGTTGTTGGGTTCTCCCAGCGGAAGAGGGGGAATGGTCAGGGAGCAGGGAGAAATAAAACCAGGAGAAATTCCTAAAGAAACCTCGTGCTCCAAGCACAGCCAGAATGGGCTGCACCCTCTGTACTGGGAAGAGCACGTCCTGGCAGTGCTTTTCCAGCTCGGATTGTGCCTCTTTTTGAGGCAAAAATCCATAAAAATGGATCCAAGCAGGCAATTCCAGATGAAGGGATGCTGTGGAGTCCGTAGGGTCCCACAGGTCACACCCTGGGGAGCAGGAAAGAACAGCAGGGCTGATGTTGGGAAGGGAACGGGCACGGAATGGAGGATTCCAGAAGGGATGGGGCATCCAGAGGGACCGGGAGAGCTGGGACAGTGGGAACCTCAGGAAGTCCGGAAGATGAAGAGGGAGGTCTGGCACCTGGATTGGGGCAATCCCAGCACAAATCCAGGCTGGGTGGGGCAGGAAGGGATGGAAAAGAGCCCTGGGAGAGGGATTTGGGATGGTGTGGATGAGGCTGGAATGGCCCAGCCCAGACACCCCCACGCCTGGGCTGATCCCACGGCGTGGGCAGCAGGAAAGGTGGGAATTCTGCCCCTGGGCCCTGCTCAGGTGAGACCCCACCTGCAGAGCTGCCCCAGCCCTGGGGCCAACAGCAGAAGGAGCTGGAGTTGCTGGAGAGAGCCCAGAGGAGGCCCTGGAGCTGCTCCAGGGATTCTGGAGCCCCTGGGCTCTGGAGCCAGGCTGGGAGAGCTGGGAATGCTCTCCTGGAGAAGGGAAGGCTCCAGGGAGAGCTCAGAGCCCCTGGCAGGGCCTGAAGGGGCTCCAGGAGAGCTGGAGAGGGACTGGGGCCAAGGCATGGAGGGACAGGAGGCAGGGAATGGCTTCCCACTGGGAAAGGGGAGATTGGGCTGGGATCTTGGCAAGGAATTCCTGCCTGGGAGGGTGGCGAGGCCCTGGGATGGAATTCCCAGAGAAACCACGGCTGCCCTTGAGTCAATTCCAACCAATTCCAACCCATTCCAAGCAGTTCCCCCTGGATGCAGGGAGCCCCGTGGCTGTCAGGGTGTCCCAGGGCCCTTTGTGACACCGGGGCTGGGCCCTGCCCTGAGCCCATTGTCACCCCAGGGTGACACTGCCAGGAACGCCCCGCCCTCAGGGGCAGCACTTCCCGGGATCCCTCCAAGGATCCCCCGATCCCTCAGGATGGCGGAGAAGGCAAAACCCAAATCCCAGCCCAGCAAGGGGCAGGGGAGCCCCCGGAGAAGGGGCCAGGTGAGGGAGAGGGGATGGGGACAACACGGAGCTGCTGGGGGACACGGATGGGATTGGCTGCGTCAGGGCATCCTTCCCTTGGCTCCTCCTGCCTGCAGCTGGGACAGAGGGAATGACAGGTGGGACATGGGGAATGACGGGTGGGACATGGGGAATGACGGGTGGGACACAAACAGGCACAGGTGAGATACAGGGAACAAACCACCGGTGGGACACGGGGAAGAACAGGTGGGACACGGGTGCAGGTGAGAGCCCATGGGACACCGGGAGCGGTGGCAGAGCCATCGGGAAACCCACGGAGACGGCCCCGAGCACGTTCCCAACAGCGGGAGCTGGGCCAGTGGCCGAGGCCAGCCTCACTCAGCCCCTGTCCCCTGCAGGTGGCCCTGCCCCACGCCTGGCACGCGCGGGACCCCGGCCCCAGCCGCCGGCCACCACCCCCTGCTCCGGCAGCAGCCTCGGCCTCCCCTGGCCGCAGCAGGGCCCTGGCCACCGGCCACTGGCATGGGCAGGCCCAGCAGCCCCACAGGGAGCCGGGCACGGCCAGGCAGGGCCGGGCAGGGAACCCTCGGGACAACGCGGAGCCGCCCCGGTGCAGGGTCAGGGCCCGGCTGACCGAGGCCGGCCTGAGGGAGCTGGGCAGGGTGTCCAGGTACGAGAGGCTGCTGGAGTGGCTGGACAGCACCGTCCCCAGCAGAGCCGAGCCCCCGCCCGAGCTGGAGGAGGAGCTGGATGGAGAGCAGGACTCCCAGGACTCCCAGGACCACGGGAATCATTAGGCTGGGAAAGGCCTCCGAGATCATCGAGTCCAACCTGGTGACCAGAGCCCACCGTGTCCACTGAACCACGGCCCCCAGGGCCACGCCCGACCCCTCCTTGGATTCTCCAGGGATGGGGACTCCACCGCTCTGAGGGCCCTGCTCGAGAGGGACAGGGACCCAAAGGGGGAAGCCGGGAAGGCAGAGCCAGGCCCTGCTCAGGACACACTGGAACACAGGAGTTCCCACAGAAATTCACCGGAAAACACCTTTTCCCGGGAAGGATGGTCCAGCACTGGAACCGGCTGCCCAGAGGAGCTGTGGAGCTCCATCCCAGCGGGACACGGAGCTGGGAACGCCCCTGGAGCTCTGTGGGCAGCTGGACACGGTGATCTCCAGAGGTTCCCTCCAACCTCTGTCCACGAGGATGTGAGGATGGGGACAGCAGCTCCATCCCTATGGAGCAACAACTCACGGATGCACACCAGGGCTCCCAGAACCAGGAATGGCCTGGCTTGGGAGGAGCCTTGAAGACCACCCGCTTCCACCCCTGCCACGGGCAGGGACAGCTCCCATCATCCCGAGTTTCTCTAAGCCCCATCCAAGCTGGCTTGGAGCACTCGCAGGGTCTGTAACAAGAAGAGGAGGAACCTTCCTCCCCAACACCTGCGGAAAACACGTCCTGGAGCATCCCAATAAAGAGCTCTCACACAGACCCACCCTTGTCCTTCGGTTAAGCCTTGAAACCACGACAAGACGCAACAGGAGCCTCTGGGCTTCCTAACAAGTTTGTATCCTGAAGGATTCCACGGGGTTCCAATCCCACACCACAACCACGACCGGGGCAGGACGGAGTCAGGAGAGGGGATTGGAAGGGAAGAGCCAAGTCCCTGCCCCCCAGACGGCCCCCGTGGGCTGCTCGCAGCCCGGGAGGAGGTGATTAAAGCCCCACAGAAAGGTGAAACCTGAAGATCACAAGTCCCCCAGACCTCCAGCTCCCACCTTCAAACCATAAAAGAGATGCTCTTCCCCACAGCCAAGCCCCTCATTCCAAAGGATCCACGGAAAACCCTCTGCGAGGGCAAGGCCGGGAGCAGGCGGCGCATCCCGGCTTTTGGCAGCAGCTCGGAGCTTTCCCATCCCCTTCCATCGAACACGACCCCGAAACCCCTTTTATGTGGGAGCTTCTCCTGCTCTCGCCGCTCCGGCCGCCCCCGGAGCGCCCCGGGAATGCCGTGCGTTGTACGACACCGGCCCGGCTTCCAGGTTTTCCTGAACAAAGGACTGCGGCAGCGGGAATATGCGTCAGAAGCCCAGCCTGGACATTGCTCACCCTTTTCCTGCACAAATATTTGTAAACACAGCGAGAATTCATGTCCAGCCGGCTCGGGACCCTTCATAAAACCTGGGATTTATTGCAAACAGGATGGGAATCATTTCCCAGCTCCCGGTGCTTATAGGGCTTTGGGATGAGAAGCAGAAAGAGCAGGAAAACAGCGGCTGCAGCTGGGATCCGAGCCCTGCTGGAGAGGGGAAAACAGGGAAAACAGGCAGGGTGTGAATTTACAGCTCCTGAGCCCCCACAGACACCCTCCCGAAAATAAAACAAACCTGGGAGTTCCTGGGCTGCACAGAATTCCCCAGGGATTTACGGACAACGCACAGAGGTTCGGGGATAGGCTGAGCTCAGCTGAGCTGAGCCCAAGGATTTTCTGGGAGTTCTCGGCCTGGAGCGAAGTGGGATCAGGGGGAACCTTCTGGAGCTGCACAACTCCTGACAGGAGGGGTGGGAATCGGGATCTGCTCCCAGGGAACAGCAGGACAAGGGAAATGGCCCCAGGTAGTGCCAGAGGAGGTTCAGGTGGGAAATCAAGGAAAACTCCTGATGGAAAATTCCTGCTGGAAAGGGCTCTGCAGGCCTGGTGGAGTCCAATTCCTGCAAGGATGTGGCAGCTGGGGAGCTGGGTGACCCTGGCAGAGCTGGACTTGGTGACCTTTTCCAACCTCAAGAATTCCAGGATTTTTGGATCCCAAAGCCTCTCCCTGCAATCCCGGCACTCCCCCCTTACACATCCTCTGTTCACAGCCACTTCGAAGCCCAGAGGGACAGAATCCTCCCACCTCTGCTTCCATCCATCTCCTATTCCTTTCATTTTTCCACGATTCCCACAGCTGGAGCCACTGAGGGCAAGACCTCACTTCCGAGAGGGCTCCCTCTCCCTCCAATTTTAGGGATAATCGAGGAGAACCGGAACTGCTTCACCAGGGTGGGATCTGGGTCTTTAAATGCCACCAAGGGAAGCCTTTTGTTAATTTTTCAGGAGCCAGAAGAAGCCCTGGACGTGGAATATCAGCGTCAGCCCAGAGGCACTGGGACAGCTGGGGAAGGAGAGCAGGGAGAGGCTGAGGAAGGATCTGATCCAGGATTCCAGGATCCCCTTGGAAACGCTCGGCAAAACAGAGGCAAGGGACAAGACGCAGAAGGAGAAATTAAAATTAATTACAGAGGGGAAGAAAATTCCACAGAGGGCGGTCAGATGCTGGGGCAGGGACATGGAGAGGCTGGGCAGCCTCCAGCCCCGGAGATCCTCAACATTTACATGGAAAAGGCTCGGAGATCCCTGATTTAACTTCACATTCAGCAAATTTGGTCCAGATTTGGACCAAGTTTTCCACGAGCCTGTTCCAGTCTGATCCAGGAGGCCCTGCCATTGGCACAGGGTTGGGATTAGATGGGATTTAAGGTCCTTTCCAACCCAAACCACTCCACGGCTCGAGTCCATATCCAGAGGATGAGAAAAGAGTGGGAATTCACGATTTCCCTTCGTGTTAAACTGAGTTTTACCTTGGAACACGAACGTTCTCCAGGGAAATTCCTTCCAAACCACTTCACTTCCGCCCCTATCACTTGTTATTTTTGAGATATCTCCCTTCTGGACACCACCACAAAGTGCTCCAGGGCAGCTCAGGCGTTTTCCAAACATTCCTGGGACCCTCCTGAGCCCCAAAGCCCGGAAACGGCAAATCTTGGGAAGAGCCTTCCCACGCCTTCCCACAATGCAAGGAGTGGGGCTGGAATTCAGGGTGATTCAGCTGGACCTGAGGTGAACATTCCCAGCAAAATCCTGCTGGATTGGAGCTCCCTGCACCCAGCAGCTCCAGAGCGGTTAAAATTCCATAAAAAAGGACATTGGGAACAAGAGGGAAAAGGCGAAGGTTGCAGAGAAAGGTGAAAAAATGAGCTGAGAACTCCAGGATTTTCAGCCTCATTCCAGCCCTGGAGCTGAATCCTTCTGGGACACAATTCCAGGAGCACGGAGGGGAAGGGGAGCGGGGAAAACCAGGACATCCTGAAGCAGGAATTGTGCCAATGATCCGATGGCACAGCAGGATTTTGGGTGGAGGGACACCAGGGAGTGTCCCTGCCTTCAGCCGGGATTTTAATGTGCTTTCCCCCAGTATTCCCGGTCCTAAATGTGGATGTTCCTGTCTGGAGGAGAGACCAGCTGGATCAATGAATAAATAACTGCTGGGCTGGTCAGGGCCGGAGGGTCGGGATTAAGGAATTGTATCCCAGAGGGAGCTGGTGACAAGTGGGGACCACAATGGGATCCGTCCTGGGACACGTCCGGCTCCACTCCTGGGGCAGGGACTGAGAGCAGCCACAGCGCAGCTCCCGGGAGCTCCAGTGACTCCAAACTGCGGGAATTGTCACAGAATCATGGAATCCTTGAGGCTGGAAAAGAGCTTTAAGATCCTGGAGTCCAATGATCGCCCAGCACTGCCCAGGCCAGCACTGCCCCACATCCCCGAGTGCCACATCCAGAGGGCTCTGAAATCCCTGCAGGGATGGGGGCTCCAGCAGGGCTGCACAGCCCTTTCCAGGAAGGAATTTCCCCAATATCCACCCTGAGCCTCCCCTGGCCCAGCCTGAGGCCGTTCCCTCTCCTCCTGTCCCTGTTCCCTGGCAGCAGAGCCCGACCCCCCCGGCTGCCCCCTCCTGTCAGGAGCTGTGCAGAGCCACAAGGTTCCCCCTGAGCCTCCTCTGCTCCAGCCTGAGCTCCTTTCCCAGCTCCCTCAGCCGCTCCTGGGGCTCCAGACCCTTCCCAGCTCCGTTCCCTTCCCTGGACACGCTCCAGCCCCTCGGGGTCTCTCCTGTCCCAGAGCTGCCTCAGCACTGGAGGTGCCCCGGCGGTGCCAGCTCAGGGGACAGGGCCAGGGCAGGACAAATTCCCTGAGAGGTTCTGGACTCCCGGAGGTTTTCAGCACAAGATGGGACGGAGCCCTGAACAACCTGGGCTGATCTCAGAGCTGCTTCCATGGAATCATGGAGTGGAAGGGACCCTAAAGCCCATCCAGTCCCATCCATGGGCAGGGACACCTCCCACTGTCCCAGGCTGCTCCAGGCCCCACTGTCCAGCCCGGCCTTGGACACTGCCAGGGATCCAGGGGCAGCCATGGTTTCTCTGGGAATTCCATCCCAGCCCCTCCCCACCCTCCCAGGCAGGAATTCCTTCCCCATATCCCATCTAAATCTCCTTCCAGGAGGTCAGACCAGAGCCCCCCACCGAGGTCCTTCCCCAGGGAGCGACCCAAGGAACCACTGAACAGATTCCAGGAATTGCCCCAGTCCGGGCAAACAGAGTTGGCCACTAAGGCTGGGATGGGACTGAGGGAACCGGGATGAAATCAGTGAAATCAGCCCTAAGCCCGAACTGCCGGGGTATTTCCCGTGGCCGTGCCCGGGGCTGGGAAAGCTGTGCTGCTGCTGCTGCTGCCCTCAGGTGACAGG
>VZRN01000262.1:161895-175071 GCA_013397935.1 Dasyornis broadbenti
AAGGAAGGGGAGCTCGGCGAGGATCTGCCCACCCCGGAGCGCCCCGGGCAGGGACCTCCTCGGCTGGAGACACCTCGGCAGCGGGGCTGGAGAGGGAAAACTGGGATTCGGGGGACGAACCCCAGTGGAACCTGGAAGTGGAGCTGGGAAAGGATCCCGGAACGCCAAGAAAATCCGATCTCGGTGCTCCAGAGGTTCCTGGTTGGAGCTGAGGGATCCCGGGATCCCACACTGGTTTGGGACGGAGGAGCCTTAAAGGCCATCCCGAGGGGCTCCAGGTGCTGCGGGATGGGATTCCCACAGCCGCACCTCCAGCTCCTGCCTCTGGAGCTTCCCGTGGGGCGCCCCGGGGTAGGGGAGGAGTCCCTGCCGCAAGGAACAGGGGTTTTGTGGGAGAAATCCCCGTAAAATGTGGAAACGGAACGGGGATTTTGAGGGATAAATCCCAGTGCAGCGTGGAAATGGAGCTGTTAAAGGATCCCGGAACGCCAAGAAAATCCGATCTCGGTGCTCCAGAGGTTCCTGGCTGGAGCTGAAACGAGGGATCCCGGAATCTCAGACTGGTTTGGGATGGGAGGGACCCTGAACCCCATCCCAGCCCTGCCCTGGACAGGGACAATTCCAGGGGATCTCCTGCTTCCCTTTCCTGCACCACCGGGATGGGACGGAGCAGTTTTTGGGATCTCGAGGGGCTCCAGGCGCTGAAGGACGGGATTCCCACATCCGCACCTCCAGCTCCTGCCTCCGGAGCTTCTCATGGAGCAGCCTGGGACAGTGGAGGCGTCCCTGCCCACGGAACGGGATGGGATTTCAGGTCCCTTCCCACCCAAGGCATTCCAGGACTCCCGGTCCCAGCCGAGCCCAGGACGAGGGCTCTGAACGCGGCCCATCCCCGTCACCACCAGCTGCTCCTTCTCCCCGCTCCAAGACCCCGACACCCGCACACGCCAGGCACCGCTTCCACGACTTCACCCCAACTTCTCCCTGCCTTCCTGCTCGTTTATTTCCCATTCCCGGCCTCCCAAGCTTCCCAGGCTCCCAGAGCAGCTCCCAGATCCCCATCCCAGCTCCTCAGACGCAGCTTTTGCTTCCCTTGCCTCCTCCCAGCCTCCCGTTGGTAGAACTTGGAACAGCTCAGCCCTTCCGGCTCAGAAATCCCTGGGAAACGCTCGGGAGATCCCTGGAGCAGCCCGGGGAGCGTCCCCCACGAGGGGCCGGCGCCGAGGCCATCCCGGGGTTTTTGGGGAGGAGGAATCTGTCATCCCTCCCCAGCCCCATCCAAGCAGGCAGCGTTTTCCAGGGAATGTGAATCCAGGATCAAACGGTTTTGCTCCGCTTGGATTCAGGACTCCAGCTTGAACGGGGCCCACGGAGAAACTGCTCCGATAAAGATTTAAAAAAAAAAAACAAAAAAACAACAGGATTTTGCCAAAAAAAAAAAAAAGTTTTGACTCCCCCAGAGAAATCCCTTCAAAGCAACGATTTCAGGCTCTGATTTTCTGGAAGAACTTCCAAGCCCACACACGGGCTCAGGAAAAATCTGCTGGGCCGCTCTGCACAGCTCCCGGCTCCAGCAGGAGCTGCGGCATTCCTGCTCCAGGAGCAGCGGGATCAAGCAGGGAAGGGCGAGCCCTTCCCACAGGAAAGTTCGCTGCAAACGAAGCCCGGACCCCACAACCGCCCTGGGGTTCTGTGCAGGGGATAAATCCAAGGAATGGTGCAAAAATTGGTGTAGAATGGACTCTAAAATATAGAAATACATCTATTAAATAGAACTATTGTTTTACAATGCAATAAATAATATTTTCTATTATAGTAAAGATTATTTTATAATATTTTGAAAGGAAAAAAAAAAACCAGACCGGCACTTCTGCACACACAGCTTTGGGAAACAAGAAATAATAATCCCGTAATTCAAAATCTTCCCAGAATATCCAGTATTGGGCTTGGAATGTATGGAATACATGAAATGGCACCCAGCAGAAGGAGCTGGAGCTGCTGGAGAGAGTCCAGAGGAGGCCCCGGAGCTGCTCCAGGGATTCTGGAGCCCCTGGGCTCTGGAGCCAGGCTGGGAGAGTTGGGAATGTTCCCCTGGAGAAGGGAAGGCTCCAGGGAGAGCTCAGAGCCCCTGGCAGGGCCTGAAGGGGCTCCAGGAGAGCTGGAGAGGGACTGGGGCCAAGGCATGGAGGGACAGGAGGCAGGGAATGGCTTCCCACTGGGAAAGGGGAGATTGGGCTGGGATCTTGGCAAGGAATTCCTGCCTGGGAGGGTGGCGAGGCCCTGGGCTGGAATTCCCAGAGAAACCACGGCTGCCCCTGGATCCCTGGGAATGTCCAAGGCCGGGCTGGATCCCCCTGGGAATGTGGGAATTGTCCCTGCCCATGGATGGGGCTGGAAGGGATCATTTTTAAGGTCCCTTCCATCCCAACCCCCTCCACAATTCCATGAAGTTCTCCCTGCTTTCACACACTGCACAGTGAACCCGCCTAACATTCCCAAATTCCGGGATTTATCTGATCTCGCAACGTTCAGACAAATCTCAAAACTCGGGCTCAGCGCCGCAGCAGTGCCTGGGTTTCCTGAGCCGGAGCTGCACTGCCAGCGCTCCCAACAATCCATAAATCCCTGATTTTTGGGACGTGCCGGTGCCTCAGGAGCTGGGGCCGCCCCCAGGCCAGGCCTGCTGGCTCCCCTGCCATTCCCCCTCCAAAATTCCCTCTTTTTTTTTTTTTCGCCTTTTGCTTTGCAGAACAAAGAGTTCATTCATCTTGTCCCAAAATTTCCCAGCGCGCACAACATCAGCTTCCCAAATCTCGTTCCCAAATCCTGCAGCAGGCACGTTCCCGGCGCTGGCAGCTCCGCAATCACCCAAACTCCTCCTGCAACCGGGTTCCACAATTCCCGCAGCACATTTAACCCATGGAAGCCGAGTTTTCCATGGGAACGGGCAGCCCCGGCTGCCGGCAGCACGAGGCTGGCTCAGACTTTAGGGATGTTTTGCTCTGGATTTCGAGGATTCGGGATGCGAGGGCTGGAGTCTCTGATTTTGGCGGCTTTGCCGTGAAAACACGAGGCGAGCGCAGGTTCTGCCCCTCACTGAGGGCGAAACCCATTCCGACTGGAATGGCAGGAATTCCAGAGAACCTAAATCCAGGGATTTGGGAACCACCCCACAGTACCACTGACTGGCATCCATGGATGAGCTGGGGCAGAGGAACCCGGAACCCACAGGAGCTCCCGTCCAGGAGAGGGCACGGAGCAGGGGGGGGAATGCAGGTGACAAATTCCAGGAATTCCCCCTGAAACTCTGCTGCTGCCACCAGCGATGGCTCTGCAGCAATCCAGCCCTGGAATCATCAGGACAAGGACCTGGAGCTGCTGGAGAGAGCCCAGGGAATGTCAAGGAGCTGCTGCAGGACTGGAGCCGGGCTGGGAGAGCTGGGAATGTTCCCCTGGAGAAGGGAAGGCTCCAGGGAGAGCTCAGAGCCCCTGGCAGGGCCTGAAGGGGCTCCAGGAGAGCTGGAGAGGGACTGGGGCCAAGGCATGGAGGGACAGGAGGCAGGGAATGGCTTCCCACTGGGAAAGGGGAGATTGGGCTGGGATCTTGGCAAGGAATTCCTGCCTGGGAGGGTGGCGAGGCCCTGGGCTGGAATTCCCAGAGAAACCACGGCTGCCCCTGGATCCCTGGGAATGTCCAAGGCCAGGCTGGATCCACCTGGGATGGTGGGAATTGTCCCTGCCCATGGATGGGGTGGGAATGGGATGAGCTTTCAGGTCCCTTCTATCCCAAACTATTGTTCCATCCAACAAATCCAGCAGCAGGGAATGCCTTCATCCCAACCAAGTGCCCTTTATCCCACCTGGAATGGGGGCACAGACCAATCCCCTTTGGATTTGCCACACTTAGTGCGGTCTCGGTGTCCTTTGGCCATCCCAGTGTGTCCCAGGTGGGGGGGAAAACATTCCATGGGTTCCTAGGGTGAGGAGGGCGTTGGGATATTGCCACACGGGAAGTGACCCTGGAGATTCCCTAGAGCCAACAGCCCGATGGCTCTGCCCGGAAAAACGGGATTTTCCCAGATCCCAGATATTCCCTGTGTTAATTCCTGCAGGATGGATCCTGCCAAGCTCCTGAGCGCCACGGTCCTGCTCCAAAGGGAAAGTGTCTGGAATCTGTGGATTTGTTCTCCAGACCCCCAGTTCTCCTGGGATGTCCTTCCCTGGAATTTCCCTTCTGTCCCAAAGGAGCCCCAGGCTGGGCCCAGCCCCTCCAGAGCCACTTGAGCCGCCTGCTTTGGGGACAAGAAGGAAAAGGGACAACTCGGAGTCTGTCCTGCTGGATTCCACAGGATCCCAGAGGGGAAGTGGCTGGAGATGGGAAGAATCTGGAAGAGCTTTGCGGTGCCCGGATGGTTTTCACTACAAAGGGAGCTCCTGACTGTGAAATGCGGCTCCTCCTAAAGCTGGGCATCCATAAAACCCCGGGATGCGCCTGCTCCACAGCTGTGCCCAGCCCCCGGATCCCGTTCCAGACGGAGCTGGGCTCCAACGGGAACAGTCTGGAGCGTGGTGTGTCCCAAGTGGACGCGGTGCTGGGCTTGACCCCCGGGATGAGCCGCCACGGCCACTCCAAGGCACAGCACCGAGCCAGACCCTTCCGCTTTTTCTTCCCTTTCCAAGCTTTTCCTGGGAATTCTCTGCAGGGAAGCAGGGATTGTTCCCTGTGCATGAGGAGTAATGGGATCCCAGATCCGCCAGCCTTGCTGAGAGCTCTGCAGCCAACACTGAGCAGCCTCAGAGCATTCCCAGAGGGGAACACGTGACGCTTTCCCACTTTTCCCTGAGGCACTGCTGGGACAAGGGGCTGGGGGTCTCCTCCATGGGATCCCCTCCATGGGATCCCCTCCATGGGATCCTTTCAGGAGGCCTGGCCAGGTGGAGCCGGGGGTCCCGTGGCCGCTGTCCCTTCCCCACTGCTCTTCATCACCACGGACAGCAGCCCCTGCCCACCCTGGGCCAGGGCCAGCCCCTCCTGCCCCTCCCCGGCTGCAGGGTCACCCCCCCTGAGGGCACTCCCGTGCCACCGCACCCAGAGACGGGATTCACCTGCCTGAGACGGGTCAGGGCCACGGAATCCTGGAATGGTTTGGCTTGGGAAGGACCTTCAATCCCATCCCATCCCGACCCCATCCATGGGCAGGGGCACCTCCCACTGTCCCAGGCTGCTCCAAGCCCCAGTGTCCAGCCTGGCCTGGGATCCAGGGGCAGCCATGGTTTCTCTGGGAATTCCAGCCCAGGGCCTCGCCACCCTCCCAGGCAGGAATTTCTTGCCAAGATCCCAGCCCAATCTCCCCTTTCCCAGTGGGAAGCCATTCCCTGCCTCCTGTCCCTCCATGCCTTGGCCCCAGTCCCTCTCCAGCTCTCCTGGAGCCCCTTCAGGCCCTGCCAGGGGCTCTGAGCTCTCCCTGGAGCCTTCCCTTCTCCAGGGGAACATTCCCAGCTCTCCCAGCCTGGCTCCAGAGCCCAGGGCCTCCAGAATCCCTGAAGCAGCTCCAGGGCCTCATTCCCTGACTGATGCAGGAATGACCCAGAGGGCTCTGGGCTGAGCCCACAATTCCATCCCTGTGGCGGAAGTTGCGATCGTGGTCAGCTTTGGATGCACCAGTGGCCATGGAAAGGAGGGAATGGATTGACAGGGGAAGGGCAGAGCAGGAGCACAGAACCACCTCAAACACCCCCAGGTTCAATTTCAAACTCGGCCCCAATCCCCTCCTGGCTGAGCCTGGGCTGCCACATCCAGGTCAGGGACCGGCTGGAGATGGAAAAGTTGGGTTTTTTAAATAAAAGGCTTCAAAAAAAGAGAAAACCATCCAGAGGGGCGCACACAACTTCCCAGAAAGTCCAGGACACGGCTGCATCCCAAGGAACGATGGGATGAACAATCCAAAAGGTCAAACCCCTGTGTCTGGATCTCCAAGCTGCCTTTCCTGGGACATGGGCTCAATTCCATGGGAAACATCACAAATCCCAGCCCAGGGAGGAATGGGAAACCAGCCCCGTGCCCAGGTGTGTGCTTCCCAAAAGCAGCTGCCAGGTCCTGGGAAACGGCAGCAGGCAGGGACGGAGGGAAGGAGGTCCAGGAATCCCAATTCCAAACTCCCATCCTGACACAACCCGAAGACAACCCAGGATAAACACCCCATGGAAAAGGCCAAGGATCTCATGGGCTACAGAGCAATTCTTCAGTGAAGGACGGACCAAGGTGCTGGGGACGCACTGGGATGGGCAGCTCGGAATCCTTGGCCTCCCTGCTGGGCAGGCAGCGGGAATAGGGATAAAAACACAAAATACCCAAATTCTGGGATCCATCCCACGTTCTCCAGCCTCTTCTGCACCTGCACTCCCAGCAGGACCCCATGGACAAGGAACGAACCCCTTTGGGACAGCCCAGCCACCCCAGAGCGCCCCGATCCGATGGCACCCACTTACCTCTTCCTCCTCATCCTCATCCTCCACATCCAGGATCCCCGAATCCTGCTCCGACATGGGGCTGGTGTTCTTCACCTCCAGCTCCGAGCTCGCGCTGAATTCCTTCCTGGATTTCTTCGCTGCGCCGATCCTGGGCTGCTGGGACACGATGTTGTCCAGGTTCCTCTGCTGCTGTGCCTGGGGAAAAAAAAAAAAAAACATTCCACCTGGGATTTCATTGGGGTTTCCACCTGGGATTTCATTGGGATTTCCACCTGGGATTTCACTGGGGTTTCCACCTGGGATTTCACTGGGATTTCCACCTGGGATTTCATTGGGGTTTCCACCTGGGATTTCACTGGGATTTCCACCTGGGATTTCACTGGGGTTTCCACCTGGGGTTTCATTGGGGTTTCCACCTGGGATTTCACTGGGATTTCCACCTGGGGTTTCATTGGGATTTCCACCTGGGGTTTCACTGGGGTTTCCACCTGGGATTTCACTGGGATTCAGGCACGAGGCGCAGCCACTCACGGAAGGAGACAAAGGAGGCCGAACGCGTGACGCGCCCGGCGGAACCCGGCCCAGATATCCCAGGATCCATGGGAAAAGCAGGCCAGGGATTATGCAACAACCCAAACACGCTCCTGCCTCTTCCCAAACCCGACTGCTGCCACATTGATCCGTTTAGGGCCCAGCTGCGGCACTGCTCGCCCGCGGGCCATGTGGTGACTGTCACCGGCCCTCCCGAACCCTTGGATTCATTCCCCTTTTCCAGCACAAAACATTCCACATCTGGAGCCCAGAGGCTCCTGAAAGCATTTTTGTGGGAGCCCGGGAGGCTTTAATTGCGCGCTGTTGATGTGCAGAACGAGCTGTAAAAGGTACTCAAGGAACAGGCGCTCGCCGGGATGGAGGGGTCGGAACACGTGGAGCCATTCCAGGGATTTTGGGGCTGTCTGGAAGTGGAGGTCAACGCGGTGCAAGAATTCCCTGCGTTTCCTTTGTTACGGAGCACAATCATTGACAGGAAAAGTGGTTTGGCCCCAGTTGTTCGGGAGCTGATCGAGTTCACGAGGAACGGGAACGGCACGGACACACGAGGGGTCTCCGGTGCCAAATCCCAGCCGAAACCAGGGAAGAAAGGCCAATTCCATGGATGCTGCAGGGCTGGACACGTGGCTTTGTGTGCTGGCCTAACTGGAAAATAAACACTCGGAAAACGTGGAATTTATACGGATTTAGACACAGATTTGGGGCACCTTTCCCGTATTTGGCTGTGGATTTTTTACGGATCAGAAGAAAGGCGTGTGGGAATCATGGAATCACGGAAGGGACCGCAGGGATCCTCTCATTCCCTGTGCAGGGACACCTTCACTGGAACGGGCTGCCCCTGGACGTTCTGGAATCCTGGGATTCCGTGAGGTGGCAAAAGGGGACCATGCCCTTCCCCACGGGAATGTGCCAGCCTGGATGGAGAAGGAAGCAGGAAAACCATAAACCCGACTGCAGATCCAGCCGGTGGCGACACCAAAGGAGAATTAAAACATTATTAATCGCTATTAAAAATTACTAATTACTAATTGCTTTTGCTACCTGAACTGCGGGGAGCACGAAGCTTTATCCGTGTGCAAGCCTCCCACATGATTTCCCCTGTGACACTGGGAAGTTTTAATGTCCCCCAAAAATAACTCGGGAACATCAGCCTCAAAGTCCCTTTGGAATCCCTCCCCGGGAGGCAAAACCCCACCAGGGACTGATCCCTGGAGTAATTCCCACATCGGGAGAACATTAAAATCCAAGCAGGGATATCCCACTCCTTGGAAAATCCACCTCGAAACGCTCCCAACCCTGGGCACACGCTATCAGCCCCAAGTTAATTAACGAGCAGGGTAATCGATAACAAAACTCCACGTCCGAAGCTGCCCCTGGAAGCGGCTGCGGCGGGAATCGGAGCCGGTGCCGGGATCGGGATGCGTTATCCCTGTGGGACGCGTTATCCCGCGGCACAACCTTGACCTCTAGCGGCTGGAAAGCGGGAGCAGCCCTGGAGTTTATTTACTGCGAGCGCTCCTCCCAGGGCACTCCCAGCCCGGCCAATTCAAGAGATTCCTTTAGGGATGAATCCCGACAATGGGAATTTTTTGCAACGAAGCCCCCAAAGGGGAAGCTCTGGGTGGACACTGCCCAGGACAAAGTTTCGCTCCCGAGGGCAGGGCTTGAAGCCATTGGGGGGAAAAGGGGTGTTTTTGGCACCGGGAATCTCGGACTTCAGAGGCCCCGCTCCACGGAAAGGCCTTGCGCCATCCCACAAAGGGAATTAGGACTTCAAACGGGGGAGGGAGCGCTGGGCCCTTCAGAAGAGAACACAACAAAGGCTCGGGAGCAGCCCCACCCTCGGAGCCGCCCGGCGCCGCCCTCGCTTTCCCAGCCCCGGCGGGATGAAGTTAGAACCCCAAAGCCACTGGAAATTGCCCCAAAAGCCGGCCCAGCGTGCTGACTGAACCCTCCCGGGGCCGTAATCCGCCTTCTTCTGGAGAGGGGAGAATCAAAGAGTGGGAAAAGGCCGAGTTTGGGACGAAGCCCCGAGCTGGGAACGGATCATTAACGAGGGCGGAACGGGCCCAGAGAGCACAGGCGGTCATGGGAGAGGGAAATCTGGGATCAGGAGCTGCAGGGGGACGCTGCCAGCCCTGAGCTCCTCTGCCCCAGCCCCCAGCACGGAACAGTTGGAATTCCGAGCTGGACAGGGATTGCACCACCACGGGATCCACGGAAGTGCTCTCCGAGGATACCTGACTTTGTTCCCGCAATTCTTTTCCAGCAGGGATTCCTCTTCCTGGGAGCACAGCAGGTGTCAATACTGGTAAGATCCAAAGCAAATATTGGAAAGATGGAATGAATCCCAGTTATTTAGAAATCAAGGAAATCTGTCCCTCCGGCATCGCTCCAGGAGCCCCACATGGAATTCACGCCCCACGCTTTGATTTTGCGCTTTCAGTGCAAATAAAGTGATTTATCAAGAGAGGAATTCTGACCCAGATTGAAGTCCAAGGACCTAGTGGGAAAAATCCCAGAATCCCACAACGGTTCGGGTTGGAAGAGACCTTAGAGATCATCTCATTCCAGCCCCAGGGACACCTCCCACCATCCCAGGCTGCTCCAGCCTGGCCTAGGCAACTTCCAGGGATCCAGGGGCAGCCACAACCTGTGCCAGGGCCTCCCCACCCTCGGAATGAAAAAAGGAACGGAAGAAACGCACATCCCAGCTCCCAGACACCCTCAAAAAGCAGCCAGAGGATGCTCCCCGCACCGCAAAAGGTTTCCAATTCAGACCTTGAGGAATCTTTACCTTTCAGGGTTTTTGGGAGGGGAGTTTTAAATTAGAAGAGATTTTCCAGGGACTTCTGCCACCAAAAACGACCAAAGGCCCCGCAGCCAGCCCGGGGATGTTTGCTCCCTTCCCTTTGTGGGAACAGCGGAGCCAAATCCCGACCTGTGGCGGGCACATTCCGACTGCAGCAGGAGCGGGAGTGACCCTGGAACCCGCACATTCCAGAAGGAACGGGAATGGCTTTTCCATCTCCAGGAGGGCATTCCCAGCCCCCCGCTCGCGGCAGGAAATGCTCTGGACTGAGGTGACCCAGAAGTGAGAAATATCGGATTCTCTGCAGCGCGGTGAGGTCACCGAGCTTTCGGTTTCACCTGGAGGGAAAGGCAGGGCTGGGGGGAGGCCCAGAGGAAGCAGCTCCGGAGAAATTCGGGATTATCCTGAGGAACTCCCCGCTCCCACCCCCAGCAGCTCCCCAGGCCGGGGGTGCAGCGGGGGAGCCTTTCCATGGATTTGCTGCGGAATGGGAAGGATGGAACACGACGTGCACAGGAGCAACTTCGGGATCTGGGGGTTCTGATCCACGGGAAGGGTCTGGAGGAGCCCAGGGAAGAGGCTCCGCATCAAAGGCCGGGCGACACCCGGGATGCCCTCGGAAAACCGACGGAGCCGGGGCTGCGGGGAGCCCCAAAGCCCTCGAGGGATGGCAAATCCCATCCAAAATCCCCTCAGCTTTTGGTGTGGTTTCCATGAAAGCCAGGGCATTTTGGGGTTATCCTGAAATTGCCTCTATTAGCCAGGATCATCAATCTCCTGCCTCGCTCTGCTCCATGGGAACATCAGAAAAACAGGAAAGCCAAGGTCTGTTGGCAGCTGATGTCGCGTTTAGGAATAAAACACGGAGTGTTGGGGTTCGTGGAGGTGAAATTCTATTTAGGAATAAAACACGGAGCGTGGGGTTGGTGGAGGTGAAATTCCATTTAGGAATAAAACACGGAGCGTGGGGTTGGTGGAGGTGAAATTCCATTTAGGAATAAAACACGGAGCGTGGGGTTGGTGGAGGTGAAGCTCCCTCCAGGCACAGCTGCCTCCCTCAAGCTCAGGAGTCTGGGAGAGCAGGAACCCTGGGAGAGCTCTGGGAGAGCAATTCCCCCATCAGGGCAGAATTCCCAGGCCCTGACAGGAATTCTCCTCCCAGGAGAAGGAAAGGCACCTCCGGGCCCAGGGTCAGGGCACTGATCCTCGTCTGGGGACTGAGGTTGGTCCAGGAGACCTGGGACAATGGGAGGGGTCCCTGCCCACGGAGGGGTGGAATGGGATGGGATCTAAGGTCCCTTCCCACCCAAACAATCCCGGGATTATTGGATGACGGAACTCCCCAAGGGCTCGACCCTACGGGACGTGGCTTTGGGGGTTTCTCTTCCAGTTCCAAACGCAAATTCCCAGAGGTGTGGAGTCCCCAGGCCTGGGAGTGCCCCGGGGCAGGCTGGACACCGGGGCTCGGAGCAGCCTGGGATAGGGGAAGGTGTCCCTGCCCATGGAACCAGAGGGTCTGGAAGGTCCCTCCCAGCCCAAACCATTCCACGATTCCAAGCCCTCAATACAAAGCACTTTCCTCAGCATTCCAGGATCCATCCTGAAAAAACTCCCACAAGCTCGGGAACAGCAACTCCACCTTGCCCAGCCCTCCCAACCCAACAGAGCCAAGCCCAGACCACACGTTCTGCAGGAAAAATTCCATGCATTGGCTGGAAACACCTCGACAAGCCGCAGCCGAATTCCCCCCAGCTGCGTTTTTCCAAAAGCAACTGAATTCCCTGAGATCGTGCAACCCCGGCCCCGAACCTGCACCCCAATGCCATGGAGTCGTTCCCAAAGCCACGGGATCATTCCCAGCGCCATGGGATCACCCCAGAGCAGGCCAGGGAGGCTCTGCCTCCGGAGCCACCCTCAGGAATGTTGTTTCACCACCTCCAGGGGCAAGGAGCTCCTTTGAAACTCCAAGATTTCGATTTTTCCATCTTCCCCTGCTTTTCTGCCCCCATGTGCGAATGCTTGAGCCTCACCTCCCCTCACCTCCAGCCACCAAAATTCCCGTTGGAGCAGATTCCAGCGAGGATTTTCCCGATGAGACACGAGACAGGGCCCGGGGAGAAGGGGGTGATGATTTAAAGGGAGCGAGGTCGGCTGTGGCTGGCTTTGGTGCTTTTGATCAGTTCCTGCTGGGGTGCTTTTCCAGAGCCCTCTAATGGGCTGAGACACCGGATTTTCAAATATCATTTCCCAATATCCCTAGGAATGGGATACATATTCCTTAAACAGGGGAGGGGGGGAAGCAAAGCAGAGCGGCTACAGGGGCAGGGAGAAAAAGAGCGTTAATAAAAACTGACAGCCGGGCTGGAGCCCCGCCAAGGAGCCATTCCAAAGTTCCAGAATCCCCCCGGGATCAGATAAAAGCAGGGATTATTACTGCAAGGTGTAAACTCAACCCACTGCCCCGGCTGCTGCTCCGAGGGGCTCGGCTCTCTCCGGTGCCGCCGGTGATTCCTTATCGGAGCAGACAATTTGTTGGAGGTTTGGCTGACAAAGTTCTCCCTCGGATCAGGAAACCAGGCCCAGCCACGGGAGGGGTTTTTTTTTTGGGGAAACTCCATTCCAGGTCGTTAAATCAAAGGGGTTTGGAAATGCAGCGTTCCAGGGGTTTGCTCTCCCCAGGGCCCTGCAGGGACGCGGCCTCAACCTCCCCACTCCTCGTTCCCTAAAAAGCCTCTTCCACCTCGGGAGCTGCCGTTCCTGAAGATCAATTCTGCTCAAATCTCAGCTTTGGCATCGAATGTGGGATGAGGAACAGGCAATTCCCCCTTTGCCAAGCTCTCACCGCACGATTTACCCTCATCCCAACATTCCTTCTCCTTTTCCCAACCCTCAGGATGAGCTCAGCCATATTCCCATCCCCGGAGTTCACTGAGGAACTCGGTGAATTCAGCTTTTTGCACCAAATCCATCAAACCTCAGCTGATTTGGGGGGGTGGGGGAGGCTGCTCAGTGCAGCCCTGGGAGCAGGGAACGATCCAGAACTCTCCCTTCCAAGGAGCTGTGAAAAGGAGTTCATCTCATGAGGATCCACGAAAAGCCTCGGGCAGCCACAGCCTCGGGGGCAGCTGCTTGAGAAAAGCCATTTTGGAAAAACCCTTTATGGCCGAAAGCGTTGATTTACGCTCTGCGGGCTCCAGATCTGCGGGGCGGCTTCAAAGGGAGCCATTGCTGAGTTTATTTCTCACATTTGCACGCGGCGGAGGAGCCGAGAATGAGCTCGAGAATGAACTCGGGGCACTGAAAACAGAGCAGGAGGAGAAGGAGGAGGAGGAGGAGGAGGA
>VZRN01000262.1:177083-187548 GCA_013397935.1 Dasyornis broadbenti
AGAAAAAAAAAAAATGTATAAAAAAAAAAAAAAAAAAAAAAAAAAAAAAAAAAAAAAAAAAAATCTCCATTTTCTGAGCGCTCCAACCTTCCCGATTCACCCCAGGAATATCGAGCACATCCCGGATCCATTCTTTCCTGGACGCGATCTGCCCTCTAAAGGTGGCTGGGGAAAGTACAAAGGGATTTTTCAGCCGTAAAAAACACCCTGCAAGTGTTCCAGGGGCTCGGATTTTCCTTTTCCTGCCCTTCCCGGGTCCAACCGCCCCGGAGGGTCCCAGGCCCAGCTTAACCAGGCTCGGCCTGAGCTCAGCCCAGCCCAGGACCACACTCAGCTCACGGAAAACTCCACCGGGACAGAGCCTGGATCTCACTGTGGACACGGGGGCGAGCACCAGGTTTAATCCAGGCCTCATTCCATGGATTTGACAGTTCAGTATTCCCTGGCCGGGACGAGGGCACCACTGGGGCAGCGGGGCCCTGCCAGATCCCTGACAATTCCTGTTTGTGCTGCCCCCAGAGCCCTGGAAGTGTCACAGGCCAGGCTGGATTGGGAACTGGAGCTGCCTGGGATAGTGGGAAGTGTCCCTGCCCATGGAATGGGATGGGATTTAAGGTCCTTCCAACCCAAACCATTCCGGGATTCTACATTTGGCCCCACCATTCCAAAAAATCCTGTAAATCACAATTTTCCCTCCAAACATTGAAGTTCCCGTCTGAACCAAAAGCTCCGGGCTGGAACAGCTGGAATTCTGCTCCTCATTTCACAGGAGACAACATTTGCAATCCATCAGCAATTCCAGGCCAATGGGGCTCCACGACATCCCTGGGGCACAATCCTGGGGACTCGGAGCCTCTTCCTCCCAATCCAAACATCATCCCTGACATCCCAAGGAAAAGCAGGGAACGGAAAAGCCCAGATGAGATCTGAGCATGGATCATCCCAGGGAAGGGCTGGAGCTGGGTCAGGGGGGTTTGGGATGGGGATCAGGGGAAGATTCCTCATCCAGAGGCTGCTGGGCACGGCCCCAGAGCTCCAGGAGCGTTTGGACAGCGCTGCCAGGGATGCCCAGGCTGGGATTGCTGGGGGCTCTGGGCAGGGCAGGGGTTGGATCCACGATCCTGCCAGATATTCCATGATTCCCTGATTTTCCGTCCCCACTCCGTGCTCCTGCAGAAGCCGCGCTGTAAATCCCGGGAGCGGGAGCTGGCATGGAGCGCTTCCCAAATGAAATCCATCTTTCCCAGTCAGTGCTTGCCCGGCACCTGCTGAGCCTTTACGTCGCAATTCCTGCCAGGACAACAGGGAGCGAAGGAGGAGCCCCGCGGGAACCTCCGAAGGGAAAACCTCAACGTGGAGACAGAAATTCCCACCACAACATAACCTGGGAATGTGAAATTCCCTTTTTCTGCGACCACACTTTTATCACCTTCATGGGATCATGGAATTGTCGCGGTGGGAAAAGACCTCCCAGCTCATCCAATCCAACCTCCCAACACCCCCACGGCCACCAAATCCTATTTTTAACTCTTCCAAGGGTTTTGCTTCCATGGTTCCAATGCTGAGCCCTTTCCCAAGCCAGGACTGGGGTTTGGGATCCAAACGTCTCCATAGCTCCAGGAATTCTCCCTCTGCGCTCCCCGCACAAGGATTCCCAATGGGAATCCCAGTGTTACATCCCAATGGCCATCCCTGTCATTCCCCAGGGCTCCACACATTCCAGGTTTTTGCACCAACCTGGAGCGGGATCTTTGCTCCAGGCCCTGCCAGGGCCGCTGGGATGTCCCACATCCCGTTCCAACGGCGCCGGAGAAGGATTTTGTGCTGAATTCCAGCTGAATCCACTGAAGTCATCACTGAAGTTCATAAATCAGCAGGGTCCTGGTGACAAAATTCCTCCCGGGAACATCTGGGACACAAGAGAGGAGCCCAACCTGGGGGCATTTTTGTTCCAGAGCTCCAACCCTGCTGCTCCCCCCGTCCAATCTATTCTGCGGGAATATTCAGGAAAACGCCCATCTCCCAGGGCCTCATTCCCAACCCTCACAAAGCCCTTTATGACCATTGGGATTGAAAGTTTCTACCCATTCCCACACGGAAGGGATGGCAGGGAAAAGGACAATGGGAAAAGAGGGGAGCGGGAGGGAATTTAAACTGGCTGGGAAAGGAAATTGCCATTCCCACACAAATCCAGCACCGAAAAACTTCCAGACGCCTCCACAAAACTCCTCAGCACCTTGATCCCTCCTCAGCCATCCCAGTGAATTAGCTCCAGTCATTCCCACTGCCAGAGGGCAGGGACAGGTGGGATCTTGGCAAGGAATTCCTGCCTGGGAGGGTGGCGAGGGGCTGGGCCGGAATTCCCAGAGCAACCGTGGCTGCCCCTGGATCCCTGGCAGTGTCCAAGGCCAGGCTGGATCCACCTGGGGTGGTGGGAGGTGTCCCTGTCCATGGATGGGGTGGGATAAATGGGATTTAAGGTCCCTTCCCACCTGAACATCCCAAGCAGCAATAGTTTGGGATTTAGGTCGATCCCAGAATCCCACAATCAGCAAGGTTGGAAAAGTCCCCCAAAATCCTCGGGTCCATCCTGTGACCAATCCCCACCCTGTCCCCGGAATCCTCCATCCCAAGACACCAGGGATGCTCCCAGCAGGAACAGCCTGTCCTTATTCCATGGGCACTGCAAAGAAATCCTGCCTCAAAAATCACCTTTTAAAAAATATCAGAAGAATAAAATCCAAATGGTCCAAACCCCACTGCCAGAAACCAGGATCTGCAGGATTGAAATTCCGAGGAGAAACAGCAGAGCCACCCCCAGCCCTTCCCCGGCCACCAGGCCGGATCCTTCCCACCCCTCCTCGCTCGAGGTTTCCAACTCCCAGACTTCCAAATTACAATCCCATTTGTAAGAGCCCAAAATAAACAGCGGCTCGTACCAGGAAAAAAAAAAAAAACCCTCAAGGAGGGCAATTAGAAAGTCAGAATTGCTCCAAGTTCTTGTTAGTAAAAGTTTTTATATCCCTCCAACATGTGGCACTCCAGGAGAAAACCTGGCAGAGGGAAAAATGCCCTGGTCCACCTTTCCCGAACAGAGCAACGTTTCAGCCCTGGCAAAGGTGGTTCCTATTAAGGGGCTTTTTTTTCCATTTGAAATTTACTGGTTAATTTTATGGGAACAAATAAAGGGACCTGCGGATTATAAATCTATTAAGGATAAAAAACATCGCCCTGCAAATAAAAAACCCCGGAAAAATCTCACACCTCCCCTCCAGGCCTTTCCAATTTGCGTTTATGGGCCTTTTAAAAGAAAAAAAAAAAAGTGGAGCTGGGAGGTCTTCCCGGATTGCCCAGCAGTGCCACACGTGGGGCATCCCTGCTCAGGCCTCGGGAACGGGGAGGTTTATGGAGCCATCCCCTTTTCCAGGTATCCAGCTCCACCTGCTACTGAAATGGCAAAAAATCCCTTTTTCAAAGGGGATTTGCCTCTCCCCCCCAGGATGGGGTGGGGAAAGGGAAGCTGCAGGATAAAATTCCGAAGGGTTTTTCAGCCGGTTGGGCTCCATCTGGAGTTAATGGGGCTGCACCTGCTTTTCACAAGGTGTGAACGTGACCCCCCAGAGAGCTCAGCGAGGCTCCAGCACAGCCTGCATCCAAGGGAACAGCGGGCACAGAAATCCAGGTGGGAAAAGGTCTGGAAACAGAGCATGGAACCCTCAGAGGTGGGCGAGGGAAAGGTCACGAGGTTCAACCAGGCCAAGGGCTGGAGCTGCACCTGGAGCGGGGCAATCCCAGCACAAATCCAGGCTGGGTGGGGAAGGAAGGGATGGAAAAGAGCCCTGGGAGAAGGATTTGGGATGGTGTGGATGAGGCTGGAATGGCCCAGCCCAGACACCCCCACGCCTGGGCTGATCCCACGGCGTGGGCAGCAGGAAAGGTGGGAATTCTGCCCCTGGGCTCTGGAGCCAGGCTGGGAGAGCTGGGAATGTTGCCCTGGAGAAGGGAAGGCTCCAGGGAAAGCTCAGAGCCCCTGGCAGGGCCTGAAGGGGCTCCAGGAGAGCTGGAGAGGGACTGGGGCCAAGGCATGGAGGGACAGGAGGCAGGGAATGGCTTCCCACTGGGAAAGGGGAGATTGGGCTGGGATCTTGGCAAGGAATTCCTGCCTGGGAGGGTGGCGAGGCCCTGGGCTGGAATTCCCAGAGAAACCACGGCTGCCCCTGGAGCCCTGGGAATGTCCAAGGCCAGGCTGGATCCACCTGGGACGGTGGGAATTGTCCCTGCCCATGGATGGGGTGGAATGAAGGAGCTTTGAGGTGCCTTCCCACCCAATCCATTCTGGGATTTTGGGATACCTTTGGATGACAAAGAACACACTGATTAAAGAAAAGCTCAGTCAAAGTCCACACAACCAACCCCAATGATTTTCCAGCAGCTTCAGTGGAATTTTTTCCACTGAAATTCCAGCTGGGATTTCACACCCACAGGAGGGACAGGGATGTGTCTGCGCAGGAGGCTCTGGAGCAGCCTGGAAGCAGCTCCATCCATGGCTCTTGGCTGACTTGGACATTCCCAGCTTCCTGCTGGGAATTGCTCCTCGCTGCAGGAGGGACAGAGGAATTCCATGGGATGGGCCAGGCTGGAGAGAGATGGCGCCAATTCCAGCAAAGGGGAAAAGTGGAAAAAAGGCGGAAAACCCCACATCCACCTGCCAATGTCTGAGCTCCTCCCGCAGCTCCCAAAGGCAGGAACGATCCCCAAGCCGTCGGATCAAAGGGAAACCCAGAACCTGAGCTCCACTGGATTTCCATGCTCAGTCTCCTGAATTCCATTTCTTACTGGGAGAAGGAAGGGTTTCCTTCACTCCCGGGGGTTTTACGGGGATATTTGTTCCCTGTTGCCCTCAGAGCCACAGAATTCGGGCTGTTTTAGGCAATCAGGCGACAGCTGAGGAAGAAAATTATGGGAGACAACTGCAGGCAGCCCCACAACCCCTTCCTGCCTTGTCCCAGTCCATGTGCAGCTGCTGGAATTGCCCAGGGCTCCCAGGAATGGACGAAGGGAAGAATCCCACCTGACAATCTCCTTGGTTTTTCCCCCCAGAACAGGGACTGGGAGAGCTCCCGTCACAACAACCCCCAGGATTTGCTTCTGCAAACAATCAGAAAATCTTCAAGGACCTGGAACCTCCTTATCCTCCCAATAAATTCCAAGCCGCCTTTTTCTTCCCTTTCCAAGTGAAGTGGAAAAGAGAGATCCTCCCGTCTCCCAAACTCCTAAGAATGCTCTTCAAACGCCTTGGAGATGCTTCAAGAGAAAGCACTGAGGAAATATTAACCAGGATTTCGTCCCAAAGCCTTGGAGCTCATTTCAGGGCCAGCTCCACATTCCAGCCTCATTCCCCATTCCCAAATCCCTCCTTTTTTAAGGTGATGAGCCTTTGGGTGCTTCAAAAGCTTGGAAACCTCGAGGGGTTTGCTCTGCAGAGTTTACAGATTCCTTTCTCCCTACTTTGCAAGCGGACCCACGGGTTTTCCACAGTCCCAGAGGGACATTCAGGAATATTTATCCATGGATGATGCCCCAGGCCCAACCCTGGAGCCTGAGAACTCCCCCAGGCCCATCTGCAGCTCCTGGAGTCTGAGACTCACGGAAAACAAGGAGCTCGGAGCGGCTGCCATGCGAGGAAAACACCAAAAATGTGCTCCCAATTTCTCGCTCAGCTCCAGAGATTTGTGAGGAATTTGCGGAGCTCCTGCAAGGAGTTGGGAACGACGAAGGGCCAGGCTCCGGCTGCGGCCAAGGGGAGGAGGATGCAGCCCCTGCCTCGTTCCTGCCCCATTCATTGAGGTCCTGCTCGGCCCAGAACGCCCAGGGAGCAGCAGGAAAACGTCTGGGGCCTTTCCTTTCTCCAGGCTTTTCCCAGCCATCCTTTAAATGGAGGAGCACCTCCTGTTATCCCAGGAATTTGGGGCCTCAAATAAAACATGGACAAAATGTCCGAGTAGGTGCTGGAATATCATGCTCTGGAGAAGATGGCTTGGAGAGTATTTGGAAAAACTCCTTATTTCGTAGAATTCCAGAGGGGGTTGGATTGGAAGGGACCTACAAAGGTGCTTTAGCCCAACCCATGCCGTGGGCGGGGACATCTTCCACTAAATCAGATCCTGTCCAACCTGGCCTGGAACGTTTCCAGGGATGGGGCACCCCTCGCTTTTCTGGGCAGCTGTGCCAGTGTTTTCCACACCCATTTTGGGCAATTTCTCCTTCAGATCTGATTTGAATCAGTTTTCCTTCAGCCCAAGCCCTGACCCCTTGTCCCCTCACAGGCCCCGCCGTCAAACCTGCCCCCCACGCCGTGAGGGTACAGCAATCCCTGTTCCCGATCTCCTGACGGGGGAGTTGCAGAGGCGGAGTCTCCCCGTCTGTGGGCACCCAGGGCTGGGGTTTGATGGGACCCTGGCACCCCACAGGGCCCTTGAGCACCAGGCACCACAGACTCTGGTAAACAACTGCTGTGGTCTGGATTGAGAACAGATCTGCGAGCAGGAGCAGGGGCCCAGCGGCGGGGATTTGATCTGATCCATGACCAAAACCATTCCCATGCCCCAAGCCAGCCCTCCACGGGCTGACCAGTGAAGCAATCCCCCACAGTTCACTCCCACCAGAGCGGAGTGAAACAGGCCTGCTTTGAACCAGGCCTGCTTTCCCACAATCCTGGAGCCACCGTATCTGGGATCAATAAACCTCCCCAACAGCCACACAAAACTCCTTTCATCCCTTCTTCCCTCCAGAAAAGGTGGCAACTGCCACCCCAAATGATCCCGGCGACCGAAGGGGCCCTGTGCTCACGCCTTGGGATCGACTGCCGGCCCCACCACGGAGTCCCAGCCAAGGAGTGGCTGCAGCTCCTCACCCCAAAAAGTGGCTCATGGCTTTGTAGGGCCTCTGGAAAGAGTTACCAAAGATAAAACAATCTTTCCATCTTCCGATTTAAAAGGGACTTCTGGGCAATGTCTGTCTTAAAAGTCAATATAAATTTGCATTTCTCCCTGGAGGCCCCTCGCTCCAAAGGGTTCCCATTGGGCTTTAACAATACCACTGCCCTTTTTCGGGGAACAATGACAAATCCTCGTCCTCTTGATGGATGCTCGCTCCCTACAGAAGTCAACAGCAAAAATGTGAGAGGATTGGGAGCATCCACGATGTTCCTCGCATTCCTCAGGCTCCCCAGCCAGGCACGATTCGGGCCTCGGCACAAGGAGCGAGGATGTGCTCAAAGAGATCCCAATCTCACCAGAACGCTCATCCCAGTTCCTCCCAGTTCAGCAGAGCGGGGCTTTGCTCTTCTGGGGGGCTTTCGGCAGAGATTCCATCCCGAGATCCGCCCACTGCGAAGGAGAAACTCCAGAGGGAAACAATGCAAGGAACGGGAACGGAGTTAAGGCACTCGGGAGCCCCTAAGAAGTCCCCGAACTGCGGCTCAGGCAAACTTCAGAAACCCATTCATCTTCCAAGGGAGCCACCAGCGGCGGCTCCGGAGCTGCTGCCATCCTCGTGGGAGGTCCTGTCACAGCTCCCAGGATTTACGGAGGCGCGGGAAGATAACGCCGAGCGCTGGGATCACCCCCGGGCAACGCTGTCCCTTCAGCAGGGAGGGCGCAGTTCCTTCCACCCACTCGCAGCCCCGGGCGGCTCGGCCTGGCTGAAGCCGCGGCCGCAGGTGGCACCTCAATCCCAAAAACCCTCCGGGAGATGGGGAGAGCCCAGGCACAGCGGGGAAACTCCTGCAGAATTCCACTAGGAAATTCAGAGGGATGAAAAGGGATGCAGAGTGTTTAGTACCAATCCCAAAGATCTCCTGGCACAGAGGGGGTTTGAGCCGCGGCAGAGCCAAAAGTGACTGTGCTGGACCCTCACGAGTCGTAATTAGTGTTTGTCGGTAATTACAGACGCTTAATGAGCAGATTAAAGCCATCAGTTTTCAGCCTAAACCCGAGTTTCTGCTCTCCTTTGAAACAAGGTCGTGTCCACCTGAGGGCTCAGCCCAAGATTCCCAATTTGCCATTCCCATCCCTCAGGAACAATGAGACCTTGTTAACATCCGGAGCTTCCCACCCCTAACTGCACATCCTGAACGTCCATGGAAAACAGGCATTCCCAGCGGCTTTCACAGCAGTCCCACACCAGAACTGCCCCCAGGAAAGCCAAATCATTCCATGGATTTATCCCATGGATGGCTGCGATCGGTCACTGGAAGCTGAATGAGCTTTGAGCACATGGAAACAATTCCAGCAGCTTCCCTTCCCAAACCGTCCCTTCCCTTCCCTTCCCTTCCCTTCCCTTCCCTTCCCAAACCTTCCCTTCCCTTCCCAAACCTTCCCTTCCCTTCCCAAACCTTCCCAAACCTTCCCTTCCCACCCTTGCCCTGCCTTTGGAAGCGTGGGAGCAATTTCCACGAAGGCGTCACTGACGCTCCAGTGCTGGGCACCAGCTCCAGGAATTCCTTGGGCTGGGCAGGGATGACGCCAGGAGCACGGGAAGGGCCCCCTCGGCTGAGGGGAGGATTTGAACCACGTGGGGACAGAGCTCTGCCCCCACCGCAGCCACTGCTCCTGGCCAAGGGCTCTGGGAAGGGAAAATGCCAGGCAGGGAGAATTCCCAACTCCAGACTCAGCTGCTGCCTCTGCCAGAGGCCCATGGAGGGAATCCTCCCAGTGAACACCTGCAGGGAATCCTGGAATGGTTTGGTGGGAAGGGAGCTGGAAGATCATCCCATTCCATCCCTGCCACAGGACACCTCCCGAGATCCCAGGTGGATCCAGCCTGGCCTTGGGCATTCCCAGGGATCCAGGGGCAGCCCCAGCTGCTCTGGGAATTCCAGCCCGGCCCCTCGCCACCCTCCCAGGCAGGAATTCCTTGCCAAGATCCCATCTAAACCTATTTTGTTTCACTTTGAAGCCAAGACCTGGACATTTCACCTTCCATCCCAGGTGCCCAGGGTCGGATCGGTCAAACTCATTCCCTGCCTCATCCCAAGCCGAGCAGACACCACAGTGATCCATGGAAAACATTAAAGCAACAAAAATGGATCCATGGATAAACTCCACATCCTCTCCTCTCACCCAATTCTCCTTTCCAACAGGGACAGGTTCCCCATCTCCACCGTTTGTCCCAGAGCTGCTCCTTTCCAGAAAACAAGGATTTGCTTTGGATATTTGGCATTTTCCAGCAGCACTGCAGGAATACCCCAAAATGTTCCTTAACCTCCAGTTTACAGTAAAAAACCTTAACCCTAAATATTCAATGACAAATATCCTAAAACGCTCCTCGACCTCCAGCTCCCAGTACAGAACTTTTAACCCTAAATATTCGATGGCATCTTGACTTGCTTTGTATAAAACACAACAAATTCTGAGGGAAAACCTGGGGGTTTTGCTCTTGCTTGCGGGTTGGGTTGTAGGACAGCAAACGAAGATTGCGCCAGGTAGGAATGAAACAACCAAAGCGCGAAGAAACCCTAAAAGTGACAACCCCAAGGAGCGACGGGGGTGGGAGCTCAGCCTGAGCACCCAGAAAAAAAAGGAATTTCCGCGGCTCCCGCTTTGGAGGGTTCTCCACATCCCTCTCCACAGGATCAGAGCGCTCCGTTGATACGAAACAAATGTACCAACAGGCTGGGAGAGGTCTGGGAAGCGCTGGGAGCAGAGAGGAGGAGTTCCCACGATAAGGGAACCGGGAGAAGCCATGGGACACGGCAGCAGAGGGATTCCGACACCCCGGCGTGCAGTAGGTTTTCATTATACGGCAATAAGGAGCTCTGGATGTGCATTTTTCATTATTTACTCCATGGCTTCTTTAAATTCGAAACCAAGCTGGGTTGAGTTTGGTTTATTTTTTTTGTTTTTTCCTTAAAAAAAAAAAAAACCAACAGTTTTTTAAAAAATAATTAAAAATAGAAACGGCGCTGCAGCGAACATTTGGAAAATTTTTTGGAGTCGATTGTTTATTGGGACTCCGACTGATTTTAATGAAAAATATGGTTATGATTTGAAAAAGAAAAAGCAGCACTTTTATGTTGTGCGTAAGGAAAGGCCCTACAATGCAACCTCCGGGGCACTGCTGGAATCAAAAAAACCCCGATCGCAAACGGTGGCCGGGGCTCGCTGGCCAAAAGCCCTCCTGGAAAGCCCAAAGATGTGGCTTGCGAAGAATTCCAAGTATCCACAACAAGTGAAACTGGATGGAGGGAAGGCTGCTCCCAACATTTCCTTCTGTTCCTGGGGAAACTGGAACCAGATGACCCCGGGCGGAGAGGGGAGGGACCGGGTCACGGAGCAGCTGCAGATGGAGGCGCCACGTGCGGAGACATCGGCAATGAGCGCTTCCATCCAGCCCCGGGAAAAGGTCATCCCGGGGGGAACGCGGGATCATCCTGGGGGGAACGAGGGATCATCCCGGGGGGAAT
>VZRN01000262.1:187811-208349 GCA_013397935.1 Dasyornis broadbenti
GGAACGCGGGATCATCCCGGGGGGAACAAGGGATCAACCCGGTGGGAATGCGGGATCATCCCAGGCGGAATGCGGGATCATCCTGGGGGGAATGCGGGATCATCCCGGGGGGAATGCGGGATCATCCCGGGGGGAACAAGGGATCATCCTGGGGGGAACATGGGATCATCCCAGGGGAAATGCAGGATCATCCCGGGGGGAACGAGGNGAATGCGGGATCATCCCGGGGGGAACGAGGGATCAACCCGGGGGGAATGCGGGATCATCCTGGAGAGAATGCGGGATCATCCTGGGGAGAACGTGGGATCATCCCGGGGGAAGAATGTGGGATCATCCCGCCCCTTGGAGCACCCTGGGAACAATGTGGGATCACCCTGCCCCTCAGAGCGTCATGGGGGAAATGCAGGATCACCCTGCCCCTTCTGGGATCATCCTGCCCCTCGGAGCATCCCAGGGGAAACGTGGGATCGTCCCACCCTTCGGAGCATCCCGGGAACAATGTGGGATGATCCCGAGGCTGCAGGGTTGGCACAGCTCAGCCAGGAGTTCTCTGGAGAGCCCAGTTCCAGGACACCTCACTGGGGATGCTGGAGGAGCCATTTTTTTTCCCAGTTTTTCTTTCTCTCCAGGCTTTTCTCCCACGGGTGGCTCTCCCGTGAGACCCTTCCCTGCTCATTCCACCACCGAAGTCATCCCAGGTCGGTTTCCTGGCGCTCTGAGCTCCCAGGAAAGGTCTCCAGGTGATCCTGGCTGGATTTGGCCCAGCCTGAAGTGACGCTGCCTTCACCTCCCACAAGATCTTGGGCTCTCCTCCGCTTTTCCAGCTCATTCACAGAAAACCAGGACAACAGCAGGAATTTCCTCATGGAAAGGGTGCTCAGGCCTTGGAAGTGCCCAGGGAGGTTTGGAGTCCCCATCCCTGAGGTGTCCAAGGAATTCCTGGATGTGGCACTCAGTGCCGAGGTGGAGATGGGGCACGGCTCGGATTTGATCATCTTTGGGGGCCTCTTCCAGCCTCAGTGATCCTGGGATTCTGGGATTGTGTCAGATGGGATGTTAGGGGGAAATCATTCCCTGGGAGCGTGGGGAGGCCCTGGGCTGGAATTCCCAGAGCAGCTAGGGCTGCCCCTGGATCCCTGGGAACGTCCAAGGCCAGGCTGGACACCGGGGCTTGGAGCAGCCTGGGACGGTGGGAGGTGTCCCTGCCCGTGGATGGGGTGGGAATGGGATGGGATTTAGGGTCCCTTCCCACCCAAACCGTTCCAGGATTTCCGGCTCAAACAAAGCACAGCAGGTTCAGCAGGAGCTGAGCTTGTCCAGACACCAAAGGCCCCCCCTGATTACAGAACCCCCACCCCCTGAAAGCCACAAACCCCCAAACCAGCACTCCCTGTGCCGATGCCCACTCGGAAAAATTCCATTCCACAACCAGCAGCCACTTCTTCTCCCACTTTTCCGACAGCTAGAACTCAAAGAACCATGACCCGATCACAATTCCACAAAAATCCATAAAACTTGGGAATAAACCAGCGCCACCAATAGTCCACACAACATCCACACATCCACTGAAACGGGACCAGCTCCACCAAGCTGAAAATAATTACGGGGCAAATCAGTGGGGAGAGAGAACGTAATCAGAAAAATACGAAGCCTAATTGAAAATTGTTTAAGAACATTTTAACGAGATGCTCCAGAAGCCACAATCCCACAACTGAGCGGGGCGGCCACGCTGGTTAAAAGGCAAACCTGGCGCAGATGGGAGTTAAAGAGGCCGTAAAAAAAAAAAAAAAAAAAAAAAAAAAAAAAAAAAAAAAAAAAAGGAGGAAAAAAAAAAAAAATGCGGGAGAGAGCAGGANAGAGGGAAAATGAAAAAGGGGATATGACAAATGGAATAAAGAGAAAAGCAGAGGGAAATCTGGTGTTGGGATGTGCAGAGGCTGATATGTGAAGCAAGAGACGCAGGGAGGAATCGGTGGCTTGGGGGAATTTATCCCTGATTTCTGGTTTTAGGCACATTCAAACAATCCAAGGGATTCTTTCTTAAAACGGGAATTTTTGGGAGAGTTCAAGGCCAGGTTAAAGGGAATTTCTGGAAAAGTTCAAGGCCAGGTTGGATGGAGCAGCCTGGGATGGCGGAAGGAGTCCCAAGGCAGGGGGTGGGGCTGGATGAGCTTTAAGGTCCCTTCCAGCCCAAACCACTCTGGAATTCCATTTTTTTTTTTTTTCCCCCTGAAGAACTGAAAAAAAAAAAAAAAAAAATCTCAATCTTGTGAACACCTGAGGGTGGTCATGGGATCACAGCCATGGAAATCAGATTCCCTTGGATGGCAATCCAGGGGCAGGTGGGGCAGCAGAGCTCATTTTGGGGCAGCAGATCGTACAGCTCAGGTGCACGGCCACGGAAATGCTGGGACTCCTCCTGGACACTGCACCCGACTCGGACATCCAAATCCCAGAAGGTTGAGGAAAATCTCTCTCATTTCCAACCCCAGCAGATCCCCACACCGGAAAACTGGGAGTTTTTCCCGTCGGGAGCTGATTTATAAGCACGGCAAAGGTTAGCGAGGTGTGAGTCCTCGGCCAGGGAACTCGGATTTGCAGTTTAGTGCCGTGAAATCAGCCCCAGGAGCCCAAAGAGAGCCAAAGGCGGATTGGGAATGGGGTCCAGGTTGTGCTCCAGGAGAGGGAATCAGTGACCAGTGCCAAGTACCTGAACGCTTGCAGAGAGCAGGAGACTGAAGAATATCCTGGCAATTATTTTCCACTGACTGTATCTGCAATTCTTTAGGGAATGAAGGGGATAAACATCAGTAAAAGAGGAGGCAGCAACAAAGCAGAGAAGGCAGAGAGCAGAGAGGCAGGAGAAATTCCTCAAGAGAGGAGGCAAAGAGGGCAGAGGGATGAAAACATGGGATTAAGGAATTTGTACGAGGGAAGGCAGCAACAAAAAGGGAAATTAAATCCAGAACTGCTGCACCTGGAAGGACTGGGCTGGTCAAGAAGTTCAAGAAGGTCAAGAGCCAGTGCTGGCCCTGGGTGGGAGTAATTCCAGGCACAAATCCAGGCTGGGAGGAGAAGGGACTGGGAGCAGCCCCGGGAGAGGGATTTGGGATGGTGTGGATGAGGCTGGAATGGCCCAGCCCAGACACCCCCACGCCTGGGCTGATCCCACGGCGTGGGCAGCAGGAAAGGTGGGAATTCTGCCCCTGGGCTCTGGAGCCAGGCTGGGAGAGCTGGGAATGTTGCCCTGGAGAAGGGAAGGCTCCAGGGAGAGCTCAGAGCCCCTGGCAGGGCCTGAAGGGGCTCCAGGAGAGCTGGAGAGGGACTGGGGCCAAGGCATGGAGGGACAGGAGGCAGGGAATGGCTTCCCACTGGGAAAGGGGAGATTGGGCTGGGATCTTGGCAAGGAATTCCTGCCTGGGAGGGTGGCGAGGCCCTGGGATGGAATTCCCAGAGAAACCACGGCTGCCCCTGGATCCCTGGCAGTGTCCAAGGCCAGGCTGGACACTGGGGCTTGGATCCGCCTGGGACAGTGGGAGGTGTCCCTGCCCATGGATGGGGTGGGAATGGATGGGCTTGAGGTGCCTTCCCACCCAAACCATTCCATGATTCCATGAAATGCCAGATTTTCAAGGCCAACAGATGAGAAAATCATCATTCTTGCACCTGGAGCTGTTTCTGACCCTGGAGTAAACCCAGAGCACGGAACTGGCCCTGCTGGGCCCTGTCTGGGCTTGGTCTCCCGAGCTCTCAGATTTTTGTGAACACTGGAATCTTCTCATTTAAAGGGAATTTTTCCGTAAAAACCCTTGTGCTTTTCAAGCTGCCCAAACACCTCGGTCTGGAGTGAGAACAGACAAAGAACCCTTAACCCTGGGAATGGTTTGGTGAGGAATAAATGTAAACACAGAGAGGAACAAAGGGAAAATTCAGAGAGGGGCACCAAGAGAGCTCTCATCCTTCATGGCACCGGCTGATACCAGCCACGGGATCGTTCCCAAAATAAATCCATGCCTGAGACAACCAAAAACCATTTTCTGACTCAGCCAAGCCCATGTCCAAGGCCACCCTCTCCCCCAAGGTCAGGCTCCTTCGTGAGTCAGAGCCTGATTCCTTTTCCCGTAAGGCAGCAAGCCCAGCGCTCCAAGAATTTCCAAGTTTCGTCAAAATCCATAAACACGTTCGATTCCATCCAGGGGAACATTGAACTTGGCGGGTCCCAGCACCACAGCGGTGGCCGCGAGTCAAGAAAAATCCTCTTTGGAAGAGGGAAAACATCACCCAGGAGGGAAATGAAGGAGGTCTGGAAAATGGGCATCTCCCCTAAACACAGGCACCCTTTGTCATAAACAAAACCTCCATAAGAGCTGGTAATTATTCCCTATTTACATTAACGGCGTGTTAAAAACGCGTCATTCCGTCTGGAGCGCGGAGCTCCTGGATAACTTGGCACTGGGAGCCATCCGTGGATTAACAGCTCGCCCAGGGCCACACAAGGAGCGTTATCAGAGCCCAAATCTGAGCTCCAAAATCCTTGGCTGCCCCAGCTGGAGCTCGGCTTCCCTTCCCTTTCAACTCCTCTTAGCTCCTGGAATTTGCTCTTCGCCACAAGAAGGAGAACAGGGAGTTTGGAGCTCCCGTTCCTACGGGGATGAAGTTTTGGGATCAGGGCACTCAGGTGGGCCTGAGCCCCCAGCAATGCAGAGGAGGAGTCGGCCACTCATGAGCGCGCACCTTGGGGTCAGGGGCTGTGGTTGGGACACTGAGCCTTCAGGAGGAATGAGTCACTGGGATTGGGAAGGTTTTCCAGGGATGATGCAATGGCCACCACAAACCCTGGTGGATCATCCCAAGAGGTCTTTACTCCACTCCCAAGCCTCAACCCAGCTTTGACTTCATCTCCTTGAGCCTTGGCTGCTCGTTTGAAACAGTGGCCGCGATCAGTGTTCTCTAAAAACAAAACCAAAATCCTCTTCTTTGATAAATCCAATAAACTCAATCCCTCAAGCCTCGTAAATCCTGTTTCCAACACGGATAAAGATTCCAATTATCCCATCTTTGTCCAACAAAGCCAACTCCGGCAAGATGAGGACAATCCCTGTCTAAACCCCAGTGCTTAAAGGTGAATGTTCTGTTTCCTGAAGCGAAGCTCTGCAGGTGGAATCAAATCCACACCTGCCAGGGGGATGTTCCAGAGGGATTGCTCAGGGCATGGCTCCCTTGGAATTTTTTGCCTGAATTGTTCTATCCCACATCCTGAAAGGTGCAGCAACTCAGGAGAAAAGGTAAAAAAGATTCAGTAAAAATTTGATTTGGAAGATGCCACTCTCCCAACAAAGGCCAGAGAAAAAAGCAGCTCCCTCTGTTCCCATACGGATTTTGGCCATAAAAAAATCCATTCCTTTAGGACATCCTAAAATCCCGTGGAACTGATTTCACATCAAAGCTTAGTGAACTCCATCCTATCCGGACGCTCTGCGTATCCTGAGGATCCTGGCACAGATTCCCAGAGCAGCTGGGGCAGTCCCTGGATCCCTGGCAGTGTCCAAGGCCAGGTTGGACACTGGGGCCTGGAGCAGCCTGGGACAGTGGGAGGTGTCCCTGCCATGGATGGGATGGGATGGGATGGGATGGGATGGGATGGGATGGGATGGGATGGGCCGCAAGGGCCTCCACACTCCTCTGGCTGCTGCTGGAGCTGAACCTCCTCCAGCTTCCCCATCAACAACAGCCCCAGGGAGATCTGCTCCACCAGCAGGTCCTGCTTCCATGGAGGTGACGCCACAGAGCCAAACTCCTCAGGAAGTCCACGGGCAACTCCTCAGGAGGTCCATCAGCAATTTCTCATGAGGTCCATGCAAAACTCCTCATGAGACCCATGGGCAACTCCTCATTCCATGTGAGCAGCTCCTCAGGAGACCCATAGGCAATTTCCCCTCATGACATCCATGGACAACTCTTCATGAGGTCCATGGGAAACCCCTCATGGGATCCATGGACAACTCCTCATTCCATGTGAGCGACTTCTCATAGGGTCCATGGGCAATTCCTCATCAGGTCCCTGAGGAGCTCCTGGTGAGGTCCATGTGAGCAACCCCTCACCACGAGCAGAAAAGGCCCCACACTTAACCCATGAACCGCCGGGCACACACAGGACGAGGAGCGTCGGGACAGCACCTCGTGGGCCATTTGCAATTGGTCACTTCTGGATTTGGTGGCACAAAGCCCCGGACCCGTCGAGTGAACCAGCGCAGGTCGCGACGGCCCACAACCTCAGCCCTGGGCTTGGGCACGGCGGGAGCCGACCACGAGGTCACCTCAAAGGCTGGATTTGATGGTGTCTGGCCCGTGGTCTGGTTGATGAGCTGGTGCTGGGTCATGGGTTGGACTCAATGACCTCAGGGGTGTTCTCCAGCCTGGCTAATTCCGAGAATCCGGGTGATCCTGGAGGTCTTTCCCAACCATCACGATCCTACGACAAGCAGGGCTGGAGGGCAGCAGTGAGGTGACCCGCAATGAGGTCACCCGCAATGAGGTGACCCACACCAGGTTTTACCAAATCCCAAGAGTCCACATTAAGCTCTGGAAAACTTCCTGCCTCGTTGAGTTTTCCATCCACTGCCAAACAGAGCCCAGAGATTTCTATTTGCATCCTGGTATTTGGCAAGGGCAAGGAATATTTCCTAACAGGAATATAAAAAGAAAATAAGCCTTCCATTCACACTGAGACATCTCCTGGACATCCCTGCGGGCCTAATTCCCAGAACGCCGAAACCCCAACCTCCAAATGGGAAAAATACACTGATTACCTGCCAGAAACCTCAGGAGTGGCAAGCCAAGCCCTAATAACAGCCTGTGTTCCCATCTGGCCACCACACCGCCACTGGGAAAATGTCCTTGTTGGGAGCTGGACCGGCTCGTCAGGCTAATTGCCTCGGAATTAATTCAATGTTCCTCTCCGCAGCTGCACAGAACGCTCACGTGGATCATTCCCTGCCTGCACTGATGATTCCCAGGAATGGATGTGAGCATTAGCCCCAATTCCATAAGAGCTGGATTCCATGACCCTGGTGGGTCCCTTCCAAAACTCTGTGTAGGAAGAACTTGCACCGAAATATTCGTATTTTAGGCTAAAATCCTGAATATCTGTTTCGGAATTGTGAGGGCAAATTCACAGGATGAGTCTTTAACCCCTCAAAATAATTAAAACATTGGGAGGGGGAGAATGGCTTCCCACTGCCAGAGGGCAGGGATAGATGGGACCTTGGCAAGGAATTCCTGCCTGGGAGGGTGGCGAGGCCCTGGGCTGGAATTCCCAGAGAAACCACGGCTGCCCCTGGATCCCTGGGAATGTCCCAGGCCAGGTTGGACACTGGGGCCGGGAGCAGCCTGGGACAGTGGGACACCTCCCCCATGGATGGGGTGGGAATGAGATGGGATTTAAAGTCCCTCCAACCCAAACCATCCTGGGATTCTGGGCGATGGGAGCTGTTCTTGGCTGAGGAGCCCTCGTGTGCGGAGATTTGGGGATCTTCAGGCGGTGGAAACGTGTCCTTCTGAAGCCAATCCCTGGGACTTCACTCTCCTCCGGAATTCTTTCCGTTCCACGGATCCTTCACGACTCGGTCGTGACTCTGAGCAGGGCAGCAAAAAGTGGAACGTTTTGCTCTAAAATTGAAACATTTTGCTGAGCCTAATTAAACCAACTCCTGACGATTATGTAAAACCCCATCCCCGGCCTTCAAACGAGTTCCTCAATCCCAGCTCCGCTCCAGCTCCGTGCCTAATCACCCCTGGAAGGAGCAGGAGCTGCGGGTGTTGAAAGGGAACAGCTCGAGCTTGGCCAGGGCACCCGGCGACCGCAAGTGTTGAAATTTGCAGGGAACACGAGCAGAGCTTTGATCCCGACACAGCCCGAATTCCCCCAGCCCGGGACTCGACCCAGGGCGCTGAGCAGGCAACAGGGAGAGGAGGTTTTGGAGAGACTTCAGAGCTTGTGACGGCGGTGTCACAGCTGTCATCTCGTGGAAGCCTGGCTCCATGGAATTCCCAGCACAAAAATGGGATCCAGGTCAGCACAATCCCTTCCCTCTCATCCCGAGCACCTCTCTGGGTGCCTCAGTTCCTTCCAAACTGGGTCGTCCATGGAAGGCAGAGGAAGAACAGGTTGAGATGCAGCCCAGGGAATGTGGAAAGGATTTGGGGCTGATGGAAGATCCTGGCAAGCTCCTCGTCTTCTCCAAGAAGGACAACGTGGAAATGGAGCTGCTGAACTCACAGGACAACAAACATCACTTGAGGGGTCCTGAAAATTTTGGAAGCCAGGCCTGGGACATGGTCCAGACCTGACAGAAACTGCTGAGAGCTGAAACACCAAGTGGGAGCAGCATCAGTGCTGGGTTTGGTTCACGGATGGAAGCGGGAATGTGAATGGGATGATCCCAACTCCTCAGGCTCTTTAGTTCGGGCAGGGTGGCATTTTGGGGAATGCTGACACCACTCACCCCGTCAGGAATCTGCAGGGAGTTCAGCGATGTCAGGGAGCTTCTGGGCACTCGGGTGCCTTGACTTTCTATCAATAGGAATTCATCCTGGCTTTAACTGGACTGAGCAGGACTGGCAGCAGAGCATCAGGAGAACGAAGAGAGGCTGGAGGAGAACCAAGTTATTCCTGAGGCTGGGCCACGTGAAGGAGGGGAAGAACCTGGAACTGGACCGTGCCAGCGCGAGACAAAGGCTGAGCATCTCCCGGATGTGGCTGCAGCAATCGGAGAATCCCAGGATGGGCTGGGTGGGAAGGGACCTCAAAGCCCATCCAGCGCCACCCCTGCCACGGCAGGGACTCCTCCCGCTATCCCAGGCGGCTCCAAGCCCCGTCCAACCTGGCTCTGAACCATTTTAAACCTTCAGTTCAGCCCTGAGTGGACCAATTATTGATCCCTGCTCCCTGAGGACGCACAAGAGATCAAACAGGAGCTGCTGGGGATGAGGATTCCAAGCTGCTCTCCAGATGCACCAGGAAAGGGCCCTCTATAAATAGCAAAGTGGGAAGGGAGGTCTCCTTTAGGAACATCATTCCTACAAAGCTGGGTTTGTTCCCAACTCCAGAAGTGACAAACAGGGGGAGGAATGAAAGCTGATTGCAATCCGATGGAGCTGCTGGATGCAGCTCTCTGATCTCGGCATTCCCGGAGCTGCCTCACGTGAGAGCAGCTCCGGCTCCGGAGCCCTGCGGAAAACGCGAGCGGAGTTCACGCCCCAGCAGCTCCCAGGGCTCAGGGAGCTCCTCTGGCCCAGCTCTGCTGGGAATCAACGGCTGAGCTGCAGAACCAGGATGGAATCGGAGGAGACTCCTGCCCTCTGCTCCACCAGGTGCCTGCAGGGGCTTCCCACTGTGTCCAACCCCATCCCAGAACCTCTCCAAGCTCCAGCCACCTCTAAGCTTTCCTGAAGTGACTCCCTAGGACTGAGGTTTGGAGATGAAGGCTCTGCTAAGCTCTCCTGAAGTCCTCAGGAAGAAAATCTGGTGGGAGCTGGAACAGCTCCGCAGGGAATGGGCGCATTCCCAAGGCTGCCAGAGCTCCAGGAGCGCTTGGACAGCGCTCCCAGGGATGCACAGGGTGGGATTTTGGGGTGTCCTGGGCAGGATCAGCAGCTGGATTGAGGATCCTGGTCATGGATTCTGCCCACGGCAGGGGTTGGAATGAGATGATCCTTAAGGTCCCTCCCACCCCAAACCATTCCATGATTCCATGATCCTTGTGGGTCCAACCCAGGACACTCTGCCCAAGCTTCCCACCGCTCCACATGGAAAATATTTTAGGGAGAGAGGTCCTGGGTCACGGGAATTCTTTAGTGGAGGAGCTCAGCCGCTGCACCTGCGTGAGCAAAGCAGAGCTGAGGTTTCGCAGGATCCTGGGGCTGGAAAAGACCCCTCAAATCAGCAACTCCATGGATATTCCTGAGATGCTTCATTTCCCATGCAAGGGAGGGAGAGGATTCAGTCTGGATAAAGAGCGGGAGACGTTTCCATCACCCAAACGCCGCATTCCGGAGCGACGGGAAACGCAGCCGCCATCGCTGGCGGGAGCGACGTCCAAGTGAGCTCAGACAAAAGCCTGGGATGAACTGACAGCTGGGCAAGAGGGAGAAACAGGGAAAAGACAACCCCCGCAAGCCTTTGGACTAAAAAAAGCAGCCAAGCAGCCTGGAAATCCACGGAGAGCCAAAAATCTGCGGAACACCTTGGAGCTCTGTCCCAGCAAGGCCAGTCCGGCCCAGCCCTGCGCAGCCAGAGGCAGCGGAGACAGCGGGAAGGGCAGCAAATCCCTGGCATTTGGGGCTGGAGCGATGAACTCCCCATCGCAGCTCGTGCCTTCCCACAGAACAAAGATGGAGAGACCAGGATTTTTTTTTTTTTTTTCCAAGGCAGCTGCAACCCTCGGCAGCGCCTGGAAGAGGCTCCGTGCTGGGCTGTGTGTGGCACCATAAACACACGGAGCTGCTCACTGAAGTGGGATCCTGCAGGGAATTCTGCTCCCAAGGCACGGAGCCCTGAGGAGACTCCAGCTGCTCCGGGATGGATCCCGTGAGCTGCACTCAGAGCCCTGATTTCCTCTCTCTTTTCCCTAGGGAATATTTTCCTCCGGCATCCCAGGTCAAAGGCAGAGGTGACACCGAGCCCTGGTGCCGCTCCGAAAGCTCCGCTCTGAGCGGAGCAGATGGGGCCATTCCCTGGAGGATGGAAGTTCCTGGATGAGCCCCTGGGAAAGGCGGGAATGGGGACCCCGGATCCCATTAGGGCTCCTGCCAGCATTCCCAGCCCCTGCTCCCAACATTCCCAGCCCTGCTCCCCAGCCCAGGCGCTGAACTTTCCCTGCAGACTCGGAGGCTGGGGTTGTCAAGGCAGCGAATCCCAGCGGGAATTCCAGGCAGCAGGAGCCTCTCCCGCTGCCAGCACCCCGAGGATCTGGATGCCCCCCACGCTGCCAGCACAATAAAATCCATCAATCCCATCCACTGCCCTTCCCAAATATCCATCTCCTCTCTGCCTTCCCCTCCGAGCTCCTCGGCAGCGCTGTAACGTTTCCATTTGGGAAGCTCTAGGCTCCCAAGTCCAGCGGCTGCCGCCGCTTCCCATCCTCTGACAGCCCCAGTCAGAGCCCGGCTCTGCCACGCTGGGCTCCTGTAAACACCTCCCCGGCGCAGCCATTCCATGGGGTTTTGTAAGTGAGGAAAACCCACGAGGGGAATTGGAATCCTTTCATCCCGGCCAAGAGTGGAGCGGGAGCTTCCCGAGGCGCCCCCGATTCCCGCTGCCCGCCCGGGGCCGGGGAGCAGGCGCAGGGCTGAGGATGGGAGGTGGAAGAAAAGCTGTTTAATCTCTTCTTGATTTCAAATAATTATTTAAAGCTGCGAGGGACCTTGTTTTGAAAATCCCACTGTGTGCACTCCATATATCCCGCTCCCACTGACACGAGGAATTAGAAAATTCCAGCTCCATCAAAACGGCTTTCGGGGGGATTTTGCTGCTCTGGACTTTCTCAGGCTGCAGACAATGCAATAAAAGCTCTCCCTACAACAATATTCCCCCAGATTTTAACAACACGCTGGAAATATTTCTTCTGTTCTGACTGTTTGCTACAACAAAATCTCCACCCGGTGCCAGATTTCCAGCAAGGCTCAGGAATTCGGGATGCTGGAATCGGCTCGGGAGCAAACCCAGCTCTAAGCATGTGCTTAATTTCCCCTGAAGGCGACGTGGGCACGCTGAAGGCCTTTCCTGAACAGCCCCGCTCTGCTCTATCAGGGCACGAAAAGAGAACATAAAAATTTCAAATACACTTTAATAGTGACTTAGGGTTTCCCTCCCGACCCAAAATGAAAAATTAATAAGGATGCAATGGTATTTTCCTTGGTCACTGCCGTGTTTTTCCAATCCTCCGCGTGTTATTCCAGGCCATTTTATGGAGAGGCATTATTTGCTCAGCTGAATTATTCCCACTTGATCCCGTCTGAACCAGGCATTCATAGGATTTCTGCACAATGGCGACTCCTCATCAGAAATCAGAGGGGATTTACCGAGATTTCTTCTGAAAAGTCAATTCTGTAAAAGTTGAATTAACCTGAGATTCAGGGGTTTTTTGGGTTTTTTTTTTTTTTTTTTTGAGTTTGTGGAATTCCCATCCCTGGAAGTGTCCAAGGTTGAGTTGGATGGGGCTTGGAGCAATCAGGAATCACCAAACTAGGAAGCTTTAAAGAAAATTGTTGGGGCTCTGGGCAAATCAGCCTCAGCAGAGAGAACCCACACCACGATGGAGAAGTGGGAATTCTCCTAAAAGCCGCCCTGAAACCCTCATTGAAACTCAACTCCTCCTTCCAACCTCTGAGATCCAACAGAACGAATTCCCCGCGAGAGCCGGCACTGCAGGAGCGGCGCTGCTGCTCCATCCCGACGCTGCGGATACACCTGGAGCAAGGAGAGGGCCCTGACACCGTTCCCTTTCCCAGAAACACCTCAGAAAATGTACAGAGTCAAAGCTGGGCCTTATCAACGTCACCGATTCCTGAAATGATTCCTGCCGGTTATTCCTGTTTCCAATTCCACCCTCACGTGTTGTTTTCCCCTTCACCTGCCGTCTGTGGGCTCCCAGAGAGGAAAAAGCAGCTCAGGTATCAGTAATTCAAGGCCCTGTCCCTCCTCTGCACATTTCTGCCCTTCCCAAACCTTCTGTCACATTCCCTGCAAGTGTTTATTCCAAAAATTCCTATCGTTCCCAAACAAAGCCTGGTTTTAAACCCAAAAATCACCTGGCAGCACCAACAGAGGAGGAACCAAGGGCAGAAAGGCTTTTGAGGAGAAGCAGATTTCCAGAGGGACATTCCCAGATTTCACCACAAACCCCAGGGAAGGTGATGCCCCGTTGTTCTTGATCCCAGAATTAGCTGAGATCCCAGAATCCCTGAGGGTGGAAAAGCCCTCCAGGATCGCCGAGTCCAAGCTGTGCCTGATCCCCACCCTGTCCCCACCTCCAGGTGACATCTCCAGGGATGGGGACTCCAAACCTCCCTGGGCGCTTCCAAGGCCTGGCCACCCTCTCCATGAGGAAATTCCTGCTGATTTCCAACCTGAGCCTCCCCTGGCACAGCCTGAAGCCGTTTCCTTCTGGCACTTCCATCTGATGGACCTGAGCAAGGCCAACACCTCATTCCCAAACACCTCCCTCACTCCCAAGGCCGGTTTTCCAAACGGATTTGGTTTTCCCACGATGGTGCAACACAAGGAAAGCAAAGAAGGAGATTGGATTGGATTGGATTGGATTGGATTGGATTGGATTGGATTGGATTGGATTGGATTGGATTGGATTGGATGGGATTGCATTGGATTGCATTGCATTGGATTGCATTGGATTTCAGGGAAAATTCCTTCATGGAAAGGGTGGTCAGGCACTGGCACTGCCCAGGGCAGGGGTGCAGTCCCCATTCCTGAGGGATTTCAAATCCCTGTGGATGTGGCCCTTGGGGTCATGGAGCACTGGTGGCTCTGGCAATGCTGAGAATGCTTGGACTCCGTGAGGGCTTTTCCAACCTCAGCGATTCCATGATTCCAACACCAATTCCCAAAGCACGCTGGCAACCCCAGGGCCTGCACATCCACGTCCTGCCCACCCCTGCCATCCTGCCGAGGATGCCCAGGACACTCCCAGGAGCTGAGGGATCCCCGGGAGGCTCCAGAGGATCCAACAGCAACGCTGAAGAACCCCGGGATCGCTCAGGGCCTGCTTTTCCATGTGCTTCCCACCAGCTCCTCCCCGATCCCAGCAAGAAGCGCCTCTTGCCCGGCTCTGTCATTCCAAAGGCCGCTCTGGAAATATTCCTGGTGCTTCCCGTGGATGGCCACATGTGGAGCAGGCCCTGGGGGCAACTGCTAATTCGGCTCCTGGTCAGGATTACCGAGGTCAGCAGCAGGAACCCAGAGGAAAATGTCAACAATCCCGGCCTTCCTGCGGGGGGAGAGGCCTTGGAAAGGCTTTTTTTTTCCCCTGCCATGTGTCTGGTTTTACGCTGTTGGTTTTGGCTCCTCCAGGGAAGGAAATTAAATGAGCAGCTTCTTTTTTTATCCTTCTGGAATCCTCCAAAGGAGCGAGGCCGGGCTGAGGCTGCAGGAGGACGCCGAGGCCTTTGCCCCGGCCACACAGTTTTTGTCAGGGCTGGTGTAGAATTCCCAGTCCCTCCAGAATAATTCCCTGCAGCTGTCATCACCCACACACCAGGCTCCAAAAAAAGGCTCCAGTCACAGATCTCCCTCGGGAAAGGGCACGAGGCCATGGATGTTGCAGGTCGGGAAGCAAAGAGCTGGAGGATGTCCCTCAATCCCACCCTCCGAGATGCTCTTTGTGGTCTCATCTCCTTCCCAGAACCATTAAAGCTGGAAAACATCTCCAAGATCATCAATCCAGCCATTATCCCAGGATTCCAGCGTGCTCTGCTCACACAATTCCGGTTCCAAGCCCGTGGGCCAAACCCTAAGGAGGTTCTGCTCCAATTCTGCAGCTCCCGAGCTCCTCTTCCACAGCCATGCCCACGGAATGCCAGGAAACGCTCCAGGTATTCCTGCAGCAAGGAATTCCTGCTACCAGGATGGCTGCAGTGAATATTCCCAGCTGCCTGGGCCTGCTCCAAGAAAAGGCTGAGCTACAATTTCCACGCCAAGAAATTCAATTCTCACTCCGGGACTGCAATAAGAACTTTTAAAGGTCTGAGACACAAGGAGGAAGTGGTGCAAAGACAGGGAAAAAAGGGAGCAAGATGGTTAAAATTCCCAGGAAAACAGGAGATAGCAGCGCTTTCCAAGCCGGAGCTAAGAGGTCTGCGCTACCAGAAGTCATCACAAGCAGCGGGGAGCCAGACAAGGTGCAGGAGCAGCCTTCCTTGGACAGCTTTTCCAGGAGAAATCCGACGGCAGCGGCGATGGTTTTCATTCAGAACCCATTTACCTTTGCGGGAGCCAAGACAGATCCAGACCCTGGGATTTGGGAACAGCTCCCAGCTCCCTAAAAACCCCCGGCAGCCTTCCCGCTCTCTCATTCCACTTTGCTCCGCCGTGGTTTCTTCTGTTCTGGCCTCTTTCCGTGACCTTGTCCTTCCTAAATCCCAGCTCCTCATTCCCTCGTCTGCCACCTCTCCTCATCGGGCCTTGGCAATTCCTGCTGGGAATTCTTCCTTCCAGAGCCCCAGAAGGATGGAGCTGTTTCACCGATAAATCCATAATTGTTACGTAAGTGGCCCTGGCAGGAGCTCCGTGCTCCGTGCGCGGGGTCGTCCGCAGCAATTTGGGATTTTAATAGACATCAAAACAGGAAAACATTCCTGGTTACGCAATCGGAGCCCTGATTGAAACCAGCAGCAGCCATCAGCTCCCAAAAAAAGAACTGGGAGCAGCCAAGGAGCGTCCACATGGCTCAGCACTGCTGCTCCCTCCCTCTCCATCCCAGAATTCCCACATTTGTCTGGCCCCAAATCCAGTTCTCCGGGAGAGGGGCTCTCCTGTCCTCTGGGTCAGCAGCCGCTTCCTCATGGGAGCTCCTCCAAGGGTGCTGCTCCAACAGGGACCTTCCACACCACCACCTCCGCTCCTCCCGGATCCTCTGCAATATTCCAACACTTTTCCAGGCTCTAGGAATGATTTCTTAGGTTTACGATCCTTTCTTAGGCTCTCTTTAGGTTTAAAAGCTTTCCACTTCAGGGTAGGAGCAGCCCAGGAGCTGCTGGTGAATCATCCCTGCTCTCCCATCACCTGAGGAAACCCAAAAAGCTCCCGTTTCCTAAATACCGGGGAATTCTCTCTCCGTAATTCCCACTTTTCCAGGCTCTCACTGCTGCCAGGACACTGCCCAGCTTCCCTGGATCAACGGGACAGAGCAGCTGAACCCTGCACCAAGCGGGAATTTCAGGGATGAAAGGAGCTCTGTGTGTTTCAGAGGCAGCTGCAGCAGGCAAACGGCACCAAACACCAAAAATCAGGGAAATGAACAACGCTTGGCGGAGGAACGGGATGAAAACTCTGGGATTGGCTTTGTGGCTTCTTCCCAGGAGAACTGAAATGGGAACAGACCGAGGGAGAAGGGAAAGGGCACTTCAGTGGGATGAGGAGGTTTGGAAAAGCCCCAGGAAGGGGATGAGGAGAGGGCAAGACAACAGTGGGCGGGAGATTTCAGTGTTCCACAGCTCAGGACTGAAAACATGGATCAACACGAGATTCCCAACTCTCTGGAGCCGGGATCTGCAGGGTTTGGAGGAGGAATCAGCTGCTCAGGGAGTGCAGGGAGCTGCAGGACAAGGAGAGGACACCATGGGAGGATCCCGAGCATCACCTGGAGGTGACACCAAGGAGCTGCCAAGCCTATCACAATCCCTTGGGACAGAGTCATGGAATCATGGAATCATGGAATGCTTTGGGTGGGAAGAGAACTTAAAGATCATCAATTCCATCCCTTGCCATGGCCAGGGACACCTCCCACTATCCCAGGTGGATCCAGCCTGGCCTTGGACACTTCCAGGGATCCAGGGGCAGCCCCAGCTGCTCCAGGAAGCTGTCCCAGTGTGGATATCCCAGTTGGATACTTCCATCAAGGAAAACGGAGCTTAGGAACTGAGAGATCTCAGGAAGGGGTGGCTGATGGGAATCCCACAAGGCAGGAGTCAGGAGAACACCAGGACTCGCACAGGAATAGCCCAATGCTAGTTTTTATCAGGATTTTCCAGCTTCTGTTGGAGCCACATCCAAGCAAGGATCAGGAACAAAAACTGCAGGCAGCACTTCCCCGGTGTCCTCGTTCCCGAAATAAAACATGGAGTCAATATTCCCGTGCAAACAGATTATTCCCACTCTCCCATTAGCCAACAATGTCAGGGACAGGATTCCAGGGAAAAGGGGTTTTTCATCCAGTTGTGCAGCGGAGAGTTTCAAATCACAGCCAAGGAGCTCTGTTCAGAGCTGGTTTTGGCCCTGAACCTGCCCCAAACTTGCCCCAAAGCCTCTGGGGATCCATCCCGCAGGTTGTCACCCCCTCAGCGACCACACAGGGACACTTCCAGCGCCACCACAACACCGAGCCTGCCCCCGATAATCCCCTAAAACAACCCACAGGAATTTCACAGGGACCAACAACAAACAAGGAGACAATCCAATTATTGTTTGGGATCGGAAGATGAAGGTTCAGGGGGGTTGTTCATTACCAAGGGTGCAGAAGCTGCTCAGGTCATTGTGCTGTGCGAGTGATGGTTGGATTCCTCCCAGCCATCAAATGGGTTCCTTCTGCTCCATCCCAGCCTCGTAAACAAACTCATTATGTCGGAGATGAAAGGAGTAAACAAAGAACTGGCATCCCCCAGCACAGTCCTTGCACAACTTCCCCCAAACTCTGCCCCTGCCCCAGCTCTCAGAGCCCCCACGGCTCCAGGGACACTCTGGGGGCAGCGTGGGCTCGGCCGGGCCCCACGGAGGTGGCACCAGAGGAAGATTCCCAACTCCTCCAGGGCGGTGGCAGCACCAGGGCACGGCTCAGGGCGGCACCGGGCCCGGCTGGGCCACGTGTCACCCTCTGGGCCTTCCACCACTGCCACCCTCTGGCCACCAAGAGGAGCCTCCCAGCGCCGGCCAGGAAGCCCAGAGGGAGCAGCCGAGGGGATCCAGGCCAAACCCAGAGCTGGGAAATCCCAGCAGGGCAGGAGGGGCCGGCGCTGCCCCACCGTGCCCCTCTGGGCCCTGCTTCCCGCTGGGGTCCAGCCAGGCTGGAAGTGGGAAACACCACCCTGAGAGGCTCTGGATCCAATATCCCAATATTTGGGTGATCCGAGTGACCAAACACCCCCATCCCCGCTAAACCCCATCCCAAGGCGCCGCATCCACGCGTTTCCTGAACGCTTCCGGGGCCGTGCCTCCAGCGCTGCCCTGAGGAGCTGCTCCAAGGCCTGGCCACGGTTCCAGGGCAGCCATTCCTCACAGCTGTCCCAGCTATCCCAGCTTTGCTCCATTTCACCCCTCACCAGCCGGAAGGGAGTTGATGTCACCGATCCCAGAGCGGGATCAGGTTCCTGTGGCTGAGTAGGGACAGGGACGCATCAGGCACTGGGATCTGCTCTGGATGTGACAGCATTCCCTAATTCCCTAAGGGCACAGTATTCCCTGCACTTAATCCCATGGAGAAGGCGGCAAGCAGAGCCCAGCAGCTGTGTCAGCACCAAATTTGCACTCTTATGGCAGAAGAATGGAAAAAGCGAATCTGTGGGGAGTTTATTTTCTCCTCCTGGGCCCGGATTTCATTGCCAGCCTCCCAGTGCAGGTTCCAGCAGCTCTGGGCATGGCCAGCATGGAAACACCAAAAGTGACCGAGGAGGGGATGGGACAGAAAACTGCCCCAAAATCCCCAAAACCCCACAGAGACCAACAGAGCTGACAGAGCCAGGCCATCCCCACATTTCTGCCGGATCTCCCAGCCCCTTCCCAAGCCACAGCCGAGCTCTGAGCACCATGGGCTCCATTCCTCGGTGATTCCCTGCTCCAAGCCTGAGATCCCAAGCCTTCCCCGTGAGAAAGGGAGCGGGAGGACTCTGCTCCCGAGGTTCTTTATCTCGTTATTCTAATGCAAACAGACTTCTGTGAGTTCTTTCACATCCAACATTTCACCATCGCAGCGACCGCAGGCCTGGCAGCCTCTCCCGCGCCTGGAAAGGGAACAAACTTCCCAATCATTTCTAAATAACCATTTCAAGAGCACAGCTTTTTCTTCTTTCATCCCACAAAAGGCAGAAATTTTGCTCGGGACCGCAAGCTGTCAACTTCCCAGCAAACCCCAAATCCCACTTAACTCTCTATTGTAAACAGTGTAGTATTGCGCTCCCACATCAATAAATAACATTCCTGAAGGAATTATTTCTGTGTTTGATTCACATTTGTTCTGCATATGCCACTGAGCCCAAGGTATTCGCAGCGTTCAACCCCGAAAAGCCTCGGCTTTCAAAAGGGCCGCGCGCGAGGCACTGCAGCGAACCCTTCCCGGGGGATTGTGGGAGCCGGGATCAAATCCCAAATCGAGGATGTCACTCCCGGCCCCCCCACAACTCCTTCATTTCAGGATCAAAAAATTCAGTGGCTCCAAAGTGCCTCTCAGTGGGGTTGCTGAGCTTCAGGCCCCGGATGGGGCTATCAGGGGACTCTGGGTGGCCACTGGGTATCGGCCCTTCCTGGGCTGCTCCAGAAGGACCAGGAGTCCTGGGAGAAGGATTCGGGATGGTGTGGATGAGGCTGGAATGGCCCAGCCCAGACTCCCCCGGGCCTGGGCTGATCCCACGGCGTGGGCAGCAGGAAAGGTGGGAATTCTGGCCCTGGGCCCTGCTCAGGTGAGACCCCACCTGCAGAGCTGCCCCAGCCCTGGGGCCAACAGCAGAAGGAGCTGGAGTTGCTGGAGAGAGCCCAGAGGAGGCCCCGGAGCTGCTCCAGGGATTCTGGAGCCCCTGGGCTCTGGAGCCAGGCTGGGAGAGCTGGGAATGTTCCCCTGGAGAAGGGAAGGCTCCAGGGAGAGCTCAGAGCCCCTGGCAGGGCCTGAAGGGGCTCCAGGAGAGCTGGAGAGGGACTGGGGCCAAGGCATGGAGGGACAGGAGCCAGGGAATGGCTTCCCACTGGGAAAGGGGAGATTGGGCTGGGATCTTGGCAAGGAATTCCTGCCTGGGAGGGTGGCGAGGCCCTGGGCTGGAATTCCCAGAGAAACCACGGCTGCCCCTGGATCCCTGGCAGTGTCCAGGGCCAGGCTGGATCCACCTGGGATGGTGGGAATTGTCCCTGCCCATGGCAGAGATGGCTCTGGATGAGCTTTGAGGTCCCTTCCCACCCAAACCATTCCAGAATTCCATGACCACAGACGGGCAAAGAGCAAAGCAATTCCCGAGGGCTCTGAAAGACCTCAGGACAAAGCACCACGAGAGAGGGATGAAGGTGGAAAATGGGAGCGGTTTGGTTGCAGACACCCAGGAATGGTCCCAAATCCCTTTCCCTGGATCGGCAGGAGGCTCCTCTGCATTCCCACAGGTGGTTCCTCACCAACACCCACAGGGAAGATGCTCCAAAGCCACCACGACTGCAGGAGCAGAAACCTCAATCCCACAGAAATCCCATCCCTGCCCCTTCCTCACAGGAATTCCCAAGTGTGAGCAGCTGAGGAGCCCTGGCAGGGATTAACCCTCTGGAAACGAGGAATCCCTTCAGTGCCCGCATCCGCCATCCCCGCCGCCCGCCCGGCACCGGGATGGGATTTGGGATTTGGGATTTGACCATTTCAACTCTCCACAGTGGGCGTCTGTCTCGCTGCACTAACAAAGAATTCCTCGGGAAGATTTCGGAAACAGAAGGATTATTTAGCCACCCACACACAGGCGAAATTAACCAGTCATGGAAATTCAAGATAATAAATGCCATCATTTTGCCTTTAACTTCACCATTTTTTTTTTTTCGCCCCTAAAAGTGAATGTTTCTAATTTATG
>VZRN01000264.1:0-18573 GCA_013397935.1 Dasyornis broadbenti
TCTCTAAATTACTCCTCAGCCACCTTTGCTTATCTCTATTGTTTCTGAGAAAAACCTGCTCCTTTACAGACATCTGCACTGGTGATAAAGTGTGATTGAAAGCTCGGCCTGCCAGATAGGGAGCTGTTATCGCAGCTGGATTCGGAGCTGTGGAATTACACTGGATAATAGCGGCTCCAAACAACACTCCTCTCCAATGAATTTATGAATGGCCTTTGCCAGATCCGAGGATAAACTTGTGGTAATAGGAAAGAGGCTGTGAGCTGATGGATCAGCTCATCATTGATGAGGGCTGGATATGCTTATGCTGCACTGGGAATTTCATGGATCAGGAGAAGTCCCTTTACGCTAATTAAATGTCACAGATAAACGTCTTCCATTTTTAAATTATTTATCCTTCTTCCCGTTCAGCTGAAACCCAGGGGAATAGAACTGATGGAGACTGGAAGCACATTCCTATCTGGGATATAATTGCCTGTGGAAGAGGAGAAACCCCTCCAGATCCCTCTGAGCAGAGCCCCTGCGAGCGCCAGGCCTGCTGCTCTGCAGGGAGGGAGAAGGAGCAGGGAATCGTCCCAGCAGCATCGCCAGGAGCCTGCTCAGACCTCAGGGATGGGCAGAGCAGAGAACGCCCTTTGCTCTGTGCCTGGAGCCCAGCCCTCAGCAGCGCTGGGACATCCCAGCCCCAGTGTCCACGCTGAGCTGAGCGAGGCGGGGAGGAGCAGAGCAGGAGACACACGAGGGCCTCTGAGGCTGCGGGAATTCACAAATTCAGCTGAGCGGCATTCTGATAGTCACAACTCTGGGACAAATGCCCCTCAAAATCCTTTTGCCACCCGTCCTTCACATTCCAGTTCTGCCAAGTGCCAGAGCAGGTTCAGCTCGCAGTGCCCTGCCAGGGTGCTCTGAGGACAGCAGTGCTGCCACACAGGCATTAGGGAATGACTTTCTTAATAAGATGCTCAGATACAACATTAATAGGATCTGACATCCCACGGAGAAAAACAGAAACGCTCCAGAATTTTAAAAAGGGAGCCACGAAGCCTTGAGCAAGCTCAAGACTCCCATGAAAGCCTGACTGCCTTGATCTTTAGGACTCTGAGTTGGGATGGTCTGGCACAAATTTGTCCCCACACGCGAGGTGAAAGATCTACCAGGAGGTCACCCGGAGCATCCGCACTGGACTCCAACTGCAAACAAACCATCTCAAAATGCAGCAAAGACGCTCCACAGCTGCTCTGCTCAAGCACAAAGAAACCCGAAACGTTGCAAGTCATGAACTCAAAGCGTCTGTGAAGTTTTGCTTTGGCCCTAAATAAAACTGATCACCACAAAAATATTTTAGGACTATTTAATGACGGGAGAGTGTTTACATTCACAGGCGGGAGAATGAGTTCACACAAGTGGCCACAGTTGGCTGAACAAAATAACCTCCAGCTGGTAGGAAATTAATAACCTCATGACTCGGGTGAATCAGCTTCTCTTAGGTGAAACATAAACACCCGCCCTGTTCGCTGGTTCTGCAGAGCACGGGGCTCACACTGACATGGACACCAAAGGTGCCCATGATCTGGAGATTGCACCAGGAGTTCCCATCCTTTTCTCGCCACCTGGAGCCGAGTTCCGTCAGTGCCTGTGCCCCATGGGCAGAGTGCTCGCCCTGTCCCTGCAGGGGCCATCCCTGCCCAGGAGCCACCTCCCAGGCTGGCACTGCCAAGGAGCAGCTGAGAGCTGGGTGTGGGGGCACAAACACCTCCTGAACGGGTCAAGCTGCTCAGCAAAGTAGAAATAAAAACGTTTCTCAGCCTTGATGGGAGACTGAGAAAATCACAAAATCCCGGAAGGGGTTGGGTTGGAAGGACCTTAAAGCTCATCCCATTGCACCCCTGCCGTGGCAGGGACGCCTTCCCCTGCCCCAGGCTGCTCCCAGCCCTGTCCAGCCTGGCCTGGGACACTGCCAGGGATCCAGGGGCAGCCACAGTTGCTCTGGGCACATTAAATATTCCAGTCCCTGCTCCAGGTGGGAGGAAAGTCTGTGTTGGAGAGGGAGGGGTGGGATCTTCCACGCAGCAGAGGCTCCCGAATCAGGGTGGAAGCCGCAGCACGAGGAAGCGCAGGCAGCACAAGAACTGGAGGAAAGGGAGATGGATCGTGGCAGGTAAGGCAAGAGGATAAAGCCAAGAGCATCCCTTCTCCGATGGTCCCACAGAGAGCCACTGGAGACGCTGTGCAAACACCCCCAGGAATTTGGCCACAAAACCCTTGCTGTGGTCACTGCAGCCCTCAGATACCGCCAGGGCAGGGCGGAGAGGGCAAGAGCAGCCAGGCTGCTGGAAAGCTGCCCAAAGCCTGAAAACATTCCAGAAAAACTGCACTCCAGTGGAAGTTTCCAAACACCCTAAACAGCTCTTGTAGGAGTGGCCACAGCCATCACTCGGGTGTTTCACATCTCCCAAGGAGTTGGATTTATATAACAAACCTCAAATTGACATTAGCAAGTGTTTTCCTGCTCTTTCTTCTCCCAAGCCTGATTTACGAGTCTCTCGCATGGAGAGCAGACACTTCCATTTATAGTAAGGTCATTTTAAAAATGTCAAAGTAAAAAGGAATAAGTTCTTTAAAGTTACTCCATCTCTGCCTTACGTAAGTCTCCTACAAACACTTTGCACCTCCGAGCAGCTCCTCCCGAGGGGCCTCCAGCCACATTCCCTGGCTCCAGGGCAGCTCTACGCGGCTGGAGTGGCTGAAGGAGCAGGTCCTGACATGGTTTATGAGTTAATTTGCTGTTATTTAGGGCACTGCACAGCAGCACTAAATCTTCACATCCTTCTTACCGCTTTAAGTAATGCTTTAAGTTCTTGGTAGCCCCACAAGCTGGTGTTAATCCTTTTCCATTTATTTGTTTCGTACCCCGGGGAGCTGCGGAGCGCATTCTTTGCTGGAGGATGAGCAATCCGGTCTGAGTTATGGAGCTCTGCTTTTTCAGGGCACTCCTCCCAATCAAGCAGTGATAAGAGAACGGGAAATAAGGAAAAAAAAATTACAAACCTCAACATGCATTAAGTGTTCTCCCTTCGGAGATGGCTGCTTTGTTTCATAACCAGATGGAAACTTTTCCATGGAGCACAGAGCACCCAAAGTGGGGGGGAAGGACGGGTGTCCCCTGGAATTTCCCTGCCTTTCTGGCAGATAATCTCCTCCCAACGTTTCTGTGGTTTCCTGAAGCAAAATCTCTCCATTAGGAGGTGCCTGAATGAGTGTCTGATAACCAGAGAGGAGGAAATCCATCAGAGCGGGGGTTATCTCAGATTGCCTTGCAGGACACGGTCAAAGCTCGGCGCTCACAGCACAGGGAGTCAGTGATTGAGGTGTAAATGGTACAAACCCAGCGAGCACTTGGTGAGTCACAGAAAATCTTCTCCAGTGTGATCTTGCTACATCTATCAACGCTACAAAACATCTCAGGCCTTTATCTCGGCTGTTTGAAGTTCCAGGATGGAAATGTTTCCCTATCCAGGGAATATTGGATAACTTGGTTCATCCGCCAAGAACATTATGGGCTGCCATCCTGGGAATAGTGCTCAGGGGAGGTTTCCACCCATCTCTGAACAAAAATCCAGGACGATGTTCAAATCTTTTTCATTGTCAGTCCAGTTTAACTAAAAAGTTTATCCTGAAAGCCCCTCAGTTCGCAGCCCGTAAGAATCTCAGGCACGGCTGGCCTGGGTTCCACTGGACATCCTGCACAGGAGCCTTTCCGTTTTCCTATTCTAATTTATTAGCAGGAGTTCTTACGCTTGAATAAACTTAATAGAACAATTTCATTGTTCTGCTGCTGGCCATGGAAGTGGATTATTGCTGTTCAGTGGCACCAGGCTCACGCTGGGGAAAATGCACGTTGATGGAATTCTACTTTTATCCGGGAGTCCAAAGGCTCCTGCACCCAGACAGCACATCCAGCATCGAGCCTGGGTTTTATACCCAAGTTATTGTCAAAAAGGGAATAAAGCGGGGAAATATCTCCTACTCCACAGGGACAGCAATGGAAAAGGGTGACAGGAACAGGCTCCCTTTTCATCATTTGCTCTTTGATTTGAGATGCAAATTCCATCCAACACGGTGCTGCTTGGAGTGACCTGAGCGAACATTACTTTTTAAGGACAAAAAAGATCTGGAGATGAGAACTCCTCCTATGCTACCAAGAAGAGCTATATAAATACATGAAATTAATAAATACATTAAACTGGTTCGTTAGCATTCAGGAGAAGGTAAGAATTCAAGCTGGACTCCCAGACAGTACCTAGCAAGAAAACCAGCAACACCAAAACCTGAAGAGCCTTAAGATCTGAGGGTCACTGAGGCTGGAAAAGCCCTTGGAGTCCATCGAGTCCAACCACTCTCCAGCACTGCCAGGGCCACCATTGTCCCCGAGTGCCACATCCACGGGGATCGTGTCCCTGTAAATCCAATTGGCTCCACCAGCTTTGGCGTCAGTCTCTACCAGCTCAGTGGCACTTCAGGGGAGACCTCAAAAGCCTTCTGGCTTAAAATCCAGTGGCAGCTGTCCTCCCCCCTCCCATCTGAAAGACAACTAGCCAGGACGAGGCCTAGGTGGCAGCCTCACCGCAACAGATCCCCAGGAGATCAGGGACCAGGAGACTGAGCTCCCCTCTTGCTGCTGGATTTCTTGGCGCCTGGGATGTTAAACCCCTGCAGGAATGGGGACTCCACCCCTGCTCCGGGCAGCTGTGCCGAAGTCTGACAGTGTTTTCCATGAAGAAATGTTTCCCGAACCAGTTGAAACCTCCCTGGCGCAGTGTGAGGCCGTTTCCTTCTGTCCCGTCGCTGGTTCTTGGAGCAGAGCCCAGTCCCCACCTGGCTCCACCATCCTCGGAGCGAGGAGAGCAGGACAGGAGCACAGCAGTGCCCCCAGAGCAGCCCCTCGTGCGCCTTCCCAGCTCCAGCTCCGGGCTCATGCATCCCGAGAGCTGCAGGAAGTGCCTCGGCGGTGGAAGGGACAACCAAGCGGTGTTCGAAATAGGACAACGAAATGCAAGCAAACAAGGCTGAAGTGTTGCTTTTGCTAATAAAAATGTGTCAGGATGTACTGCACGGCAAATGAGGCTGCTTTGGGAGGTTATTAACTCAGCCTGGTTTAACAAATTCGTGTCACAGGAGGCGAGTACAGAAATAGATTCTTTGAGGACTGCAGAGGTATCCCAGAGGTTCCCATGAGCAGCTTTAAAGGCTTTAACCTTTCACCAGTGAATGCTGCTTCTGATTCAGAGCACCGGCTCCGTGGGGAGAAAAAACACCCATTTTTTTTTTAAGCTTTACCCAGAGAATATTAAAGCGAATATTTTTTAAATCCACATTAATTACAGGCCAAAAATACTCCTATAAAAATATCTCATAAAGAAGGTGAAACGGTTCCGAGGTAGAGCACATGTGATGAAACAGTGCTTCTAATTAGTTCTAAATAAAAATCTGCAGTAAATTGCTGTGAATTATTTAAATTTATCTGGAAAGATAGCCAATTTTTAGGCAAAAAAAAAGTTATTTTACTCTGCATTTACTCTGCTGTCTTTTCTCAGCAACAAAGCTGTCTGATCAAAGGACTTTTCCTGCACTTGCCTATTCCACAATGCCACGGCATTTCTCAGATGAGAGCGCTGAACACACACAGCAGCACTCACCGCTGAGCTTCAGGAGACAGCGCTGAATTATTCACTTCAGGAAGAGAGAGACCAAATTCCAGCCCGGAATGAAAGGAGAGCCATGACGTGACGCTACGTGGGCAATCTCAGGCCTGCCACAGAATTTATTTAAACCTGGAGATCAGCAAGGCCCAGGGTAGAGAGAGCCGTGGAATGGATAGGGTGGGAAGGGCCTTAAAGCTCATCCCATCCCAGCTTCCAGGACCCCAGGTGGCTCAGAGCCAATCCAAGTTAAAATTCCAACCATTGCTCGTCACCCTGCCAGACCACAGGCGAGAAGGGCGGGAAGGGACGCTTCCCAAAACACCCTGCGAGTGCAAAGGGTTAAAAGCACCGTGGGCTTGGGTGTGACATCCAACAGCCACGTGGGGACAATCCCAGCACCATCCCTGTGCCCACGCCCAGAGCCACCCCCACGGCCCAGCTCTCCAGGTCACAAGGAGAAAGAATGGAAACTCAAGAAGCTCCGTGGGGACGCTGAGCTGGAGATGAGATTCCCTTCCATGACCTTGCTCCTGAGCCCACATCTCCACACGCCTGGGAATCCCCCTGAGAGCGCCCAGGAATTCTGCCTGTGCCCAGAGAGGGGCAAGCGCCCAGAAATGAATTGCGTGTGAAAGGTGGCGTCACTGCCTGAGCCACGTGGGGCCGATGCTTTCTGTCATCCCAATTAACGCCCTGCACAGCCAGCTCCTCTGCTAAAGCTCTCTGATTTGGTGAGTTGTCATCTCGAAACCTGGAGGTTTCATTTGTCCCGAGGAAATGCCAGCCTCACCAACAACCACTGCAGCACCTCGGTGTCAGCTGCCGAGGCTCATCCTGCCCCAGCGCTGTGATCGCAGAGCCAGAGTGGATTAGGAGCAAATCCGCTCATCAATCCCAATTACCGGGCATTAATGCAAGGCGCAGAGCAGTTTTGGTGAGCACCAACTCCATTTCTTCGAGAGGAAATGAAATTAGAATCTTCATTGCAAAAGTGCTAAACAAATGGGTTTGTTTGGACCATATTAAAGCTGTAGGCAAGAGCCAAGTGAATATGAATTCTTGGAAATTCTGACAGCTCTGAGCTACATCTGGAGCTTGGTCCTGGGGCCAAACTGTACAAAGTGTGCAGAAAAATCTATGAGTTCTGTAGAGAGCTATTTCTGAATTTAATCTTCTGATCCTCTCCTGTGAAGAGTGACCCACTCATGGAGAAGTAGACGAACTTCACCAAAAAATTAAATTAAAAATCAATATTCAATTTTCCTTGGAGGGTGTGACCCCCTTTCTCCCCCTCTCCCTTTTTCACCTTTTCTCTCAGGAGGCCTGACCCCAGTGTTTAAACCCCTCCTTTCCACAGTGTGGCAGGAGGCAGGGACATGGAAATGTTTTAGGGAGCACATTTGGATGAGCCATACCTGAGTGAAATGCGCACAGAATCTGTTTGAAAAAGAGCTCTTTAAGTAAAAATTACGGCTTATTTACCTGCCCATCACAGCACCCACCACCAGGCAATTAAACCATTAGGACAGCACATCACACGTAATTTCCCCAAATTCCAGCGCGGTTCCATGGAAGGTTTTGGAGCATCTGCACTGAGAGCTCCAGGAGAGCCCTGGTTCAGTGCCAGGGGAAGAGAACTCTGTGCCAGGTCCTTCCCTGCAATCAGGGCCTGAAAAGGATCTCCATCTCAGAGGAGGGAATTGAACATGAAACAGGATCTGAAACTGGAAATAGGGCAAAGCACGTCCCGGGCAGGCTCAGGCCGGGCTGGGCGCTGACATTTTCCCAAGGAAATTGCCAGTTCATCCCTCCCTCACCTTTCGAGTTCAGCTCCCAGGCTGTGCCAAGCAGGAGGGAATGGATTCTTCAGTTTCCGTCTTTAAACACAAGAACTCTTCAAAATTATTGATGGAATCCTAAGGGTCACCCACCTCTCAAATGGTCCTCGTTGCAGGCGATTCTGACCTTTGCTGTCAGTTTGCAATTTCTGTACTCAAACAAACCTAAATATTTTCCTAATCACTCTTTCCAACAGGAATTTTATGATTAGTTGGATAATTCCTTAAAAACGTGCAATTACTCTTTCATGATGCATTCATTACTCTCCCAGCACTGTATTCTTGAAACATTACAATTTCCCATTGAGGACATGTTTCTGTATTCGTTTCCATAAGACAGTTTTAAAAACTAGATTAACACACTTTCTACTTCCTATACAAAAAAATCCTTTTTGATTAAATCTGAGCTAATAATTTGCAATTAATATCTCATTTGATGGGTTTAGGTTTCTTCCTTCCCCCCCCCCCCCTTGAAATTATCCTTACATGGTAGAAATCCTTCGTCACTTAATTCAAATTCCATCTGCAAGCCTTGAAATCTGAATTGTGAATAGTTGATAATAACTGTTAGCTCATAATGATCACCTAAGTAGATATCTTATAAAATTATTTCAAATAGAGGGGAATGGAAAAGCCTGGTAGTCAAAACAGTTGAGAAATTTTAAAAATTGTCTATAAAAGCTGCTGAGCAATTAGCAGCTCTTGGCATTAACCTATTTTTCTAACCTAAAAATAGAGCCCAGGAGCTGATTTAAGAAGACAGCTTGGAAACTTCTTTCCCTACCCCGTTTTTTCCAGAGCACAGGATCCAGCAGAAGAGAAAGCAGAAATATGAAAGTGAAAAGATGGAGCCATGAGATGGGCACCCATCCGACCAGAAACCATCCTGACATTCTCGGTTGGGTTTGCTTCCGAGATGGGAAACCAGGAGTGAAATTCAATTATTCCTCAAAACCTTCAGTTTCCCAGCACGCAATAACCCCTCACCGCACTGGGATTCACAAATCTCAGTTCTGAGGGACTTTCCCTGGAAGCAGAACGCCATGAAATCGGTACTTCCAGCGAATGGCGGAGTTGGGAATCATTTTAAGATGGAATCCAGTCGTTCATGACACTGCCAAGGCCGCGTCCACCCGGCTTCCAGGTCCCTCCAGGAACGGGGACTCTGCGCAGGAACAGCTCCTAAAAACGCCGTCATTTGCACTCAGGAGTGCCCTGGGAAGTGTTTTATTGGCTCCCGCTCATGATCTCAGCTCACACTCCCAGCACCGTTCCTGTCCTGGGACAGGGCTGCAGCTCCCGGCGCAGGGGAGATCCCTGAACCCCAGGCACGGCTCACATTCCACAGGGGAATGGCCAGAGCTGCCTCCAGCGGGGTCAGGGCTCAGTGCTCCATCCAGGAGATCATTTTGGAGGCCGCTCTGAAGCCCCAGAGTGTCCAGCCCTGCACGCAGGGAGCCCAGCCCAGGGCACCAACACCAGCCCGGGCCCACGCCAGAGCTCACTGGGGCATTTCCAGCACCTCCCGCTGTGACGCTGCCGGCAGAGTGCGAAAAGAGCCACAGCTGAATAGCCAACACATTCCTGGGGAGCAGAAATCAATATTCATTTAGCAATCTCCGAGCCAAGTAACACCGGAAACGCTGTCTTGGAATTTATGGATAAATAGCCAGGCCGGTGCTCGTTAGCCCTGACTCTTGCTGAGCAGGGTACTCAGTTCAATATCTCTGCAATAACAACGGTGTTGCTGTAAATTATTGCCAGGATTTTCCGTATATCAAAACCGCACTTTTAGTGTTGGAAAATCATGAACAACATTCCCAACTCCGCCCGTTTTGAAGTTCCTGTATTAAATCTGGAATAAAAGCTTTACCCTGAGTGAAGGATGATGTCACGTTTGGGTGTTGGGAGTCTCCTGCCACCCCTGAGAGTTTGTTGGGCTGGAGCTGTGATTTGGTACAGAAAGAAACCCGACAGATCTTGGAGCCTACAGCAGGAAACAGGCGCTTGGGATCAGCTTCCACACCTCTGCCATCACCCTGGCTCGATCACTTTGGTGTTTCCTGGGTAATTCGGTCATTTGGAGCTCAAGATCTACAAAATTGTGGCCATGCCCGGGATTTTCAGCTCCTCTTAGGCACCTCCAGCCAGCCCATGGCTTTGACTCCTCTCCAGCCTTCTGGGGATGCCAAGCAAATGATCCTTTGTCCCTGGGGTCAGCCGCCACAGGCTGCGCCAGAAAACCGCACGGAAAAACTGCAGCTGCGAAGCTGGGGGAGAGCAAACGCAAAAATCCAGGGGAGCTCCATTGTCCAGGCTCCACAAACACCACAAACACCCCTGGGCGTACCCCCAAAGCCTTTCTCAGAGCACCGTGCCAAAGCATCCGAATTTTGGGTAAAATAAAAACCTCACTGCCCTGCTCATCCAGCCAGCCCTGAGCAGGGAAGGATCCAGCTGCTCTGCGCCAGCCAGAGCATCTCAGGGACAAAGGGAACTCAGCCACACCTGGAATTACTGCAGGGCCACGTGGGGGCTGCAGGGCTCCCCCCACATCGCCCCAGCCACGCACCCCTCACAGGGGGTGTTCATCCCAATGCATCCTGAAAAGTGGAAAATGGCATTTCCTGTAGGCTACAGAGTTTGCCACAGGCTCCTGACCATGCACAGAGATAGCAGGGACTTTTTTTTTGGTCACCCAAAGTAATAATTTGAGTCAAGTATCACATAACTTGAGGAGAATTTATGGGTATCACCACAGGGGAAACATTTTTCCGCTGTCTCTTTTTCTTAAAATACAAGATGTCTGATCCGAAATTGGGGGGGAAATTACATCCTCCGCCACCGTCAGTTTTTTATGGTCATGCTTTGATTTAGGAAAATCTCTTTACAAGGAACAGCTCTGCTTGTCAAAGCAGGGCACTTGCAAGCGACAGTGTTCCACAATATGGAAAACAGATCAAGGAATTTTCCTAATATGCAATAAATTGATTAGGATTGTTCAAACCGGTCAGATCTACACTCTGCTGGTGACACAACGGCCAAAGAAAATCCATATTATTGCCCTTTTTAGTAACCCCATTACACCACTCGTGCTCAGAAAGAGCAGAGTGTCTGCACAAGGACGTGTCAGATCCAGGATTTATGAGGAGAAAGGATGCAGAGGAGCCCAGGAGTGAGCTGCTGGCTCTTGTGTAATGTCTAATTGAAAACTCGAGCACAGCCCTGTCATTTAGGAGATTTATTTTGCGCACAGCCAAAGAAGTTATTGATGAAGCGTTAATAAAGCAGAACCACGAGGTGAATAAATGTCCAGAAGTCTGGAAGATCCAAAGAGCAGCCCAGGCTGCAGAGGTTTCCAGGGAGCTCAGCACCTTCCCAGCTGGCGGAGGAACATTCAGTGTCCACAGCACTCAAGTTCTGCTCAAGTTCTGCTGATTTCAAGACTAACACAAATTATATTTAATCCCAAGTGATTTACCTTCAATAAGAATTTAAGGTACTTCCAAAAAGAAAAGTTCATCTTTTTCTGGGGAAATTTTCTGACTCGACTTCATTTAAACATCCACATTTGCCATGGGCTCAACCCAGTTTTTTAAGTTTTAGAAGCAAACAAAGCCTTGTCTTAGCTGCACTAAACAATTAGATTTTATTTTTAATAATTCCAGTGCCATATTCTGCCCTCCAGCAAGTCAAGGCAGGCTCTCCATGATCCATGTGGGTTCTTTCCAACGCCATTTCCTATAATTATAATTATTTCGGTATTTTCTTTAACAGCACGCTTCTTTCAGAGGTCCTGCAACTAAGTGAAAACACATAAAACTGACTGCTCTGGAAATTCCTCAGGACTTTGCAATTTTGGAGGACTGAAAATTTCGAGCTGCTTTCCAGCTGGATGATAAAATAATGAACACAGAGACAGCTCACCTCAAAATAGATTTTTATCCATAGTTGAAGGTGTTGGAAAAATAAATAAATGAAGCGGAATAAAGTTTTTAAATCCCGAGGAATCCAGAATTCCCCAAATCATCTTCTCGGGATTCGAAGGGGAAGGGCTGTGCTCCAGCCAGCAGCGTTCCCAGAGCAGCGGCTCCCTCTCCCAACCCCTCCCTCAGTCAGAAATCACATTTCACACAGGTTGAGCCCGTCACCACCAGAGCTCCTGAAGCCAAATTAACCCAAATGTCAGTGCCCCCGTCAATCCCCGTGCCCTCCCCAGGCAGGGCAGCCCAGCCCCAGCACGGGGGAGTTTCCATCTCTCTGGTCATTTCTGCACTGAGCAGCAATGTTTGCCCAAAGCCAGCCAGGGTCCCGAAAAACCATCGCACAGGCTGGGGCGTGTGCAACGAGCGAATCCCAAAGGAAGGGCAGAACAGATGCACTCACTGGAAAGTTCAGAGTGAACGTGGCTTTCATCCACAGGAACTGAAATCCCCATCAAACACGGCAGAGAACGTTTGTTCTTCGAGTAAAACTTGACCAGATACACAAAAAACAAACGTGATTTGTGCCGTGATCTGGAGTGTCAGTGACAGCAATTACAGCTCCAGCAGTTTTACACTCGTTTTTAATCACCAAAAAGAGATTTTAGCCATCTCCTTACAAGCCCATAGCTGTTAACCTGTCCCACCGCAGTCTGACTCTGTTTCCAGTGACCTCTCCATCCTCTCTGCACTTCTCCCCAAGGCTAAACTGCAAATCTGGGCTCTGCAGAGGTGCCAGGTCAGCACCTGCTCTAAACACGGGTATTTCGTACCTCATGGGCGTTATCGGAGCCCTCAGCGCCCGCTGTGCCACCACAAGCCCAGGAACGTTCCTGCAGGTGCAGCTGAAATCCCGAACGCTGCAGGAGCCCTGCGCTGGGTCAGAGCTGATCCGCCTGGAGAGCCTCGCCCCCTGCCCTGGACACGAGATCTGGAACCCGCTGCGCCAGGCTGATCACGTTAATGAACACGGTGATGGGCCAGGGAATCAAACCCAGCCAGGATGGAGAGTCTTGGAAGGTTTGACTACTGTGGGAGGCCCTCGGAGGAGCCAGGACAGAGGTGCTAATCACTGCTAATCACTGCTAATTGCTGCTAATTGCTGCTGCTCCTGTCAGACGCTGCCAGCAGCAGCTCAGCCCTCAATGGCTTTATTTAGGGCTCACCTTCAGCCACCGTGCTTTAGACAGAAATTTCAAGTTCTGCTGACTGCCAGTCCCGGCACTGAAGTGTTTTACAGGCCTTGACTTTTCTCTCCCTTTTTTTTTTAACCCCGTGCGTTGCTTTCCCACACAGTCCTCTGCGGCCTGAGCCGATAAATCTTCATTATTGAGACACTGATATTCAACTACAAGCACCTTCCAACGAGGAAAAAAAAAAACACCTTACTGCCACTGAGAGAAGGGATGGCTGGCAGAGCATGATTTAAGGTAATGAGCGAGATTAAGAACCACAATTAGACAGAATATGAAGGGAGAAAAATTTGCATGCAGCAAATAAACGCATGGCTGGAGCAGAGCTGATCCTCCTGAGCCACAGGCCGAGTGACTTCGGCGAAAGTCTCTCATGGAGAATCAATCCCAGCAAAATCTCTTTCAGAGCTGAGGTGACGCCTTCGCAAATGTGAGATCCACAGATTTCCACTTCTCTGAGGAGGGACTTTGAGGCACTGAGCTCGTGGAGCGAGTGAGCAGCAAGTCTGCAAATCAAGAGAAAGGCAAGGTGTTTGCAGAAGAGAGGAGCTCGTCCAGTATGCCAGGGGCTGGGAAGGAGGAGACAGGAACGGTGCTGGTAACAACAGCCCTGGGACATGCTGGAGCCTGAGCCAGGCTCAGCCCATCCTGGGAGCAGCCAGGGGAGCGGGAGGAGAGCAGGGGCTGGCACAGGAGGGAAGAGCAGGGAAGAAACCTTTGTGAAACGCCTTCGTGAAGGTGCTGCTTCACTCCCTTTCCAGAGGGACAGAAACCAAAGCTGTCTGGGATACTGGAAGAGCTCTTCTCTCTCGCAAACATTTCTCTTTTCCAACCTCACCAGTTCCGTGCTTCCAGCCCAGAAGCTCCTGTGCTCCTGCAGGGCTCCTTGTGCACTCCCCTGGAAAGGCCCACCCCAAATGCATCAAACCCTTCCCCACCCAGCACCGACCCTACAGTTAGCAGCAGCCATCAGCAGAAATGACATTTTCCTCAAATCCAATTCAAAGACTCCTCTCCAAAACCAAGAAATCCAATTCAAACTCCACAAAGCCAAACCACGGAGTGACTCAATCTCACTGCTGTGCGTGGAGACACGAAAACCTGTCTGGAGTGAAGTGAAAGATGTTGTTCTTTGCAGGCAACAACAAGAATTTCTGTTAAATACCAGGAACTCAGAAGTAAAAGAAGAGGAAACCAAGCATGCTCTATGCAGAATGGGAATTTGCAATTAAAAAAGTTAAATCCTATTACACATCATTTTTCCAATAGGCAGAAACACAAAGAACTCAATTTTCAATCTCGTGTATAATTTGGTACATCTCTGCTCAAGACAGATGAATTTCAGTGTATACAAGGATTGCATGGGTGATCAAGAAGCGGGAACAGAGGATAGGATGAAAACAAAATTGCTTATTTAGCCTAGGAAATTAGCTAGATTTTGTGTCAGTAAATAAATCAGGAAGAGAGAAGAAACAGCTCTACTGTAAAACAAACTTACGCACAAAAAAAAGTGAACTGGTTGAAAACAAGGTTGGGAAAACAAGGTTGGAAAAACGAGATTTTTAACAATGACAAAAATTAAGGTCTGGAGTAAACTTCAGATTCTGGAGAGGAGGAAGGGAGTGAAGAAATTCTGTGACCAGGCTCTGTTGGCCACCCCCCTCCTTCACTCCTGCATTTTTGCTCTCTCCTTGCACACAATCTCTGCAAAGTGGGCCAGGGTCGGGGCCTTTCCATGTCCCCCCCCCCGAATGCCTGGGTGCGCCTGGAGTTTGGTGCAGGCACAGACCCAGGAGCAACCCCAACCCAGACAGGTGGAACGCCACAATCAGAGCACAACCTGCTAATGAGAGAGGCTGGGATAAAAAGTGTCGTATCCAAGAAAAATGCCAGCCCTAAGGATGCAGAACAGCTGGTGCAGGGATCAGAGAAACAGCCCCAGCAGGAGCGGGCAGTGCTGGAGCCGGGGGTGCAGCTGAACAAACCCTGGCCAGGGAGCCCTGCTCCCCTCAGAGAGGGGAAACCAAGCTCCCTACCCTGGGCTAATTAAAATTAAAGTCTGTGACAGGACTGAGTCAGCCAGGGCACAGAGATACAGCTTTAGAGAAAGACATCAAAGACATTCCTATCTCTGGTGTTAGGACAGAAAACCACCACAGCAGACTCTCCAAAGAGAGAAAATGCAGCTCTAAAGGAAAATACATTTAAAACATAGAAATAAATCCCCCTGTTTGTTATCTTCATTCTGCTCATATTTCCTGCTTCTTCCAGCAGCCTCCAGAGCCCCAGAAAAGTCTCTTTTGGTGACCTCGGGGTGCTGGGCAGAGCCCTCGTCTCTGCGGGAAGACCCCAAATTGCAGCTGAGCATCCCTGGGGCTGTCCTGCCCCACCCTCCCCCGAGGTGAGCAGAGCCCGGCCCCACCAGAACCGGCTTTGCCACCCAACAGCTGCAGAATAAAGAAGCCCTGAACAGCTGCAGAAAAAGTGGTGATAAAGCAATAGACCCTACAAGAATTGTGTCCCAAGAAACCCAACAAGAATTGCATCACAGAGATGTAAAGTCCTACACAGAAAGGGGTGTCTCGGGGGCTGTTGGCACTCAAAAATACAAATAAACAATAAAAAATACTTTATTTGTAAAATATTCCAAGACAGCTGTGCAGAAAAAATTCATACAGGGAGCCATGCTGGAGCTTACAGATTATAAACCTTCCCATGTGACTGTGGGATGAATCAAGGATCTTTGCAGTCCTTACCACTCCAAAGCCAGGGAGGTTTCCCCAGCTCAGAGCTGAGCCCAGGCAGGGCACACGTGAGCGCCTGAGCTCTCTGTGCACTCCAAGCTGGGAGCACTCAGCCACCTCAGAAAACCTCTCCAGCTCCAGAGCTCCTGTGTCGCTGCTTTTTAGGAGCCAGCAAGGACCGACTGGGGTCCAGGCTGCTTTCAGGTTGGACAGGGCACAGACGCAAACCAGAAATTTGTCTGGCTTCATATGAATCAAGCTGGGCATAAACTCAGAGAGATTTCTTACGTGGGCACGTTAAAACGCCCCAGAGAATTCACGTTTATCTCTGTGCTTCATATGAAATATCTGCTTTGCTGCCTTGCCCTCCTTTACTGCTCCAACTGCAGCACTCTGTGTTTTAATTGGTGCTAAAATTTCTAGTTTGCAACTGACTTTTTCCAAGCCCCACAAAAATCCTCCCTGCACAACAGCAGAAAAGTTCTGGGGTTCACTGGGGGTTTTCTGTATTACAGGGGTGGAAATGAAAACTTTTAGGGCACTCCTGCAAATATTCTCTGTAGCCACTGTGGGGTTAACTCGAAGCGCTGACAAGGATTTCCAAGGGCTGGAAATGCTGTGATGGGAGCTGAGCCTGAATTCCCAGGTGGGCCTGGCTCATCTGCATCGCTCCCAGAGATCTCTCAATTGACACCTTGAAAAATGATGATGATCTGCTACAACTTGGCTTAATTAATTGAACCGTCCAGCCCCCTCCTCCCCCACATTAGACACCTGATGTGCAGAGTCAGGAACTGGATAATTACAGTGGGAGAGCAGGGACACGGCAGCAGAGGGTAGGGAAACACAAGAGAGCAATTTTTGTCAAAAAAACCAGTCATCCATAGCAGAGAACCCTGGATGAATTTAACACATCAACCCCATTTTTGCTGTGTCCAAAAAAACCAAGCATTTAACTAGGAATTGTCTATGGAATAGAGCAATATCCTGCAGGATCACTTCAATGGCTTCCACTGCCAGACAGGGATGGATGGGATATTGGGAGGGAATTGTTCCCCGGGAGGGAGCCCTGGAATGGAACTCCCAGAGCAGCTGTGGCTGCCCCTGGATCCCTGGCAGTGCCCAATGCCAGGCTGGACAGGGCCTGGAGCAGCCTGGGACAGGGGAAGGTGTCCCTGCCATGGCAGGGCTGGCACTGGGTGGGCTCTGAGGTCCCTCCCAACCCAAACCATTCCATGATCCTGTGACATCAAGGCCTCAATATGGAGCTCCACTGACAATTGTTTCCTCTTCTCCCCAGACAGGCTGAACTGGGATTTAAAATCATGGTCAGAAATATAAAATCTTGGCGGAATCCAAGCAGATCCCTCGTTGCTGCCTTGGGATACCGGACACTGTGATTCCCGCGAAGGTTTCCGGTTTGTGGATCCCAAATGAACCTTGGATGTTTGGATGCAACCTTAATGCTTGGAATTGTAGCCTGAAGAGTCTGGAGCCACTGGAAGCATCCTGCTCTGCATGCAGCCCCTGTGCGGGCAGGCAGGGCTGCTGCAGCCGCAGGTGAGGCTGTGGCTGATGCTGTGCAGGGAGCAGAGCTCCGCGCTGCCGCGGTGATTTATGAGCTCCAGCCATCCCAAATCCACTGCAGGCCGAGACAAAGGAGCTCATTACCGTGCCCAGAGCGCTTCAGCTTCGTTTGTGCTCTGCACACCACGGGCACCAGCGCAGCCCCTCAATCACAGAGCTGTTCTTCAGTTCTCAGCAGCCTTTGCAGGGGGAGATTTCGGTGTCATCCTTTGCTCGCAGCCTGTTTGGGGCACAGGGCGACGTCACTGATGATTCCTGCACGGAGGAGATTCCATACATGACCAAACTTGCTGCTGCAGGAGAATTCACTGCTGTTCCAGGCTCCAGCAGCAGTTCTCATGGCTCTCCCTGTGCTTGTAGAACATGAATCGCAGCAAAAAATCAGCTTAAGAGCAGGGTTCAGTGCTGTGCACAATTAATTTATCAGTGCTCCTAACACTCACATCATCCTTTGTACTCTTCTCAGCTCAGGAACATCTTGATAAGCCCCAAGTGAATGTGAAATAACGCCTGCTAGATAACCTGCATTTATTTAAATTTCTGTGTCTCCTTTCTTGAGGAGTTTCATTGTCTGGCACCTTTCCCAAACAAACGGATAAATTAGGAATGTGTCAGGGAACAAAATCCCAGCAGCAGGATCTGCTCGGGAAATGCCTGATGTGTGATTGCCCATCAAGGGAACCCCTCCCTGTGCCAGGTGCACATCACTCCCTGGAGCCTGCATCCCTCCCAAACTGATGGGAATAGACAAACACCTCAAAGGGGGAGGGAAGCTGCAATTTTAAGGACAAGCACAGTCAGAAGCCTTGGGGCTGGAGCAGAGGGAAATGAGAGGCAATCACAGCGTGAGAGGCTTTGGTACAACAAGGGATCCTTTCCCCGCTTCAGGAGCTTAAAAACTGAGCCTAAAAGCCTCGCTTGAATGAGCCTGAGAGCTGGCACAGCAGCTTCCCTGCTCATGCATGATGGATGCTCCCTTGCCCAGCTTAACCCCTGTGCTGGCCATGGCCAGGGAGGGAGGAGCAGCCCCCGTGCTCGGAATTCCATCCTGGCAGGAATGATGGAGAGCAGACACATCGTGCCTGACAGGGCTGGGCTCACCTCACACAGCCCCTGACTCTTCCTGCAGGACACACACGCAGCCTCACACACCTCAGCCCCAGCGTCCGTCCCCTAAAATTCAATATTGGTTCACCGGGATCCAGCTCTCCCATGGGGAAACATGAATCGGCATCTCCCTGAGCGTGGGCAGCTTCAACCAGGGCAGCGTAGGGGTGTGCGGCTGAGGGGGCGGAGCAGGGCCTGGCGAATCCCTTGTGTGCCCAGCAGAGCAGCGCTCCCTGATTCTGTTTGCACCACCGGGGCCAGCCCTCTGGCTTTGCTCATCCAGAGCTGCCGTGGGAGAGGCTTCGTGAGGGAGAGGTTCCGTGTGGGAGAGGCTCCGTGAGGGAGAGGTTCCGTGTGGGAGAGGCTTCGTGTGGGAGAGGCTTCGTGAGGGAGAGGCTTCGTGTGGGAGAGGCTCCGTG
>VZRN01000264.1:18680-108935 GCA_013397935.1 Dasyornis broadbenti
TCCGTGTGGGAGAGGTTCCGTGTGGGAGAGGCTGCGTGGGGGAGAGGCTTCGTGAGGGAGAGGCTTCGTGAGGGAGAGGGTCCGTGTGGGAGAGGTTCCGTGTGGGAGAGGCTCCGTGTGGGCCAGCCCTGCCCCGGGCACAGCAGGGCACCTTCCCTGCCTGCCCAACTGGCTCCACTGAAGAGAACTGGACAGAAGGAGCTTTTTCCCCTTCTTTAGAGAACATCATTTGTTGCTTGGTGAGCTGTGGACATCGCTCTAGAGGCCATAAACAGGGGAGGTGTTGAAATACGATAGAATGAAGGAAATAGGTGTAAAACACGGGGAAATGAGGGCCAGCCACATAAGATTAAAAAGTAAGAGGGTTCTAAGGAGATAGAGAGCACCTTTGTTTGCCAGATGAGGTTATGTTCACAACTAAAGCATGAGAGCACCACAGGGCCTCTCTCTTATTCACCTTAGCCAGAATGAAAATGTATCCTGTCATGTTCATCTCTCAGATGCTGGAAATACATCACAGCACACCTTTGACCTCCCATTGTGTCATTCTTATCATGGAATAGAATTCCACAATGGTTTGGGTTGGGAGGGATCTTAAGGCCCATCCAGTGCCACCCCTGCCATGGCAGGGACACCTTCCACTGTCCCAGGCTGCTCCCAGCCCTGTCCAGCCTGGCCTTGGGCACTGCCAGGGATCCAGGGGCAGCCACAGCTGCTCTGGGCACCTGGGCCAGGGCCTCCCCACCCTCACAATAAAGATTTGTTTCCCAATATCCCATCTAAACCTACTCTCTGTCAGTTTGAAGCCATTCCCCCTTTGTCTGTCAAAACTTTTTATTCTCTCAAAAGAATTAACAGAATGACTTTGATTTTATTCCTGGTGGGTTTAAGGATGTTCAGGGGGGTGGGAGTTGACCAAAGGCAGAAAACAAAATTAAAAGAGCACTTGGAACACACTGAACTCTCAGGAGAAGAGTCTGTGGCAGCTCCTTGAATGTTGCAGAACCACGTGGGATCACTTGGATCAGTTGCTGGTGGGGTTTGGAACCTCACATCGGCGAAGGACTCAAGGGTGGAGCTGCTCCAGAAACTGCTGTCTGTGCTCTCCTGGTGCTTTATTCCTTCACTTTCCAGTGTGAACCCCGTGGCAGGAATCGGTGTTCCAGCGTTACTGGGCGGCAGCAAATCGGTTCTGTTAACCTCATTTCCTGTGGCTATTTTGAATCTGAGGTCCTGAGAACTGTGTTGTGCCGGAATAGGGCACCTTGACCTAATCAATACCAATCAGCTGCCAGGCATTGGAGAACACAGCACTTGATTCTTGCTCAGGCCTTACTCCCTCTGCTTCCGCAGGTCTTTGCTCTCTGCTGCTTTTCAATGGGAGAAGAATCTCAAAAACCCAGGAAATAATTTGTGTGTTAAATTCAAACCCAGCTGGTGCCAGCCCCAGCAAACAAAGGGCAAAGACACTCAGAGTTAAGGGCTGATACCAAACTGCGTTGACAGAAGCAGAGCTGCTACCTTGATGTTGCATTTATCAATTAAAGCTCTTTGTATAATGAGGTTTTCCTCCTCATTAAACTCCAACCTGTTTGTTTCTGCTTTTATTATTTCTGCTTGGCGTTGAGTCGGGCCTGGACACAGCCTCAGGGCCGTGGGCTCCCGATGTTACTCAGGGGATGCAAGAGAGAGCACAGGGACTCCAGGAGTGCAGGACATCGTGTCCTACCAGTTCTTGTCACCACTGTTTACTGTCCAAGGCCTTCGTTCTTCTATCTATGCAGAAAATAAAATTCCCCAGTGCCCTTCCAAAACTTCCCTGTGTACTTTGCTCTCCTCTGAGCAGTTTCGGTGCCTGTGCACCCCTGCACCTCCTGCCCACTTCATTATCCCGCACTTGGAACAGCAGCTCCTGGCACCTGGCACAGGACTGTGCCTAATGCTGTCCAGGAAAGCAGAACCAGTGCAAAACAATTTATGAAAACAGATTTGGCAGATTTCTCTCCTCTCCTCTTCCCCTCTTTCCAGCAGGGGAATTAGTAACCTTTTACTTGCAAAACGTGGGGTTTATAACAGGATCCCAGGATGGTTTGGGGTGGAAGGGACTTTGAGGCCCACCCCAGGCACCTTCCACTATCATGAACCACGAATTTCATTCAGCAGCACCAAAATGTGCAGGGAAAAGGGTTCCCGTCCCTTCCCAGAGCCCTGGGTGCTGCCACGGAGCAGGATTTGGCTGCACCCCCGCAGCTGATCCGTGTGGAGTCCAGCCAAGGCAGCAGCAATGAGCAGCTCTTGTTTTGGCTTTTACACTGATTTTTGCTCGCATAGGCAAGAATTATGTTTATTAATAGAACTAATTAAGTAACCAAGTGTTCCCAATATGTTCAGGACACCCAGGAATGTGGAGGCACCAGGACAACTGCCATCTCCAGCTGAGTCAGGCAGATTCGACTCAGGGGTGAGAGCAAGTTATGCAAGCAGCCTTTTACAGAATTGTGGATATCCTGAGTGGGAAGGGACCCCAGTGATCATCAGTGCAAGCCCTGGCCCTGCACAGACACCCCAACAATCCCACCCTGGCCCTGAGGGGTTTTCCAAACGCTCCTGGAGCTCTGGCAGCATTGAGGCTGTGCCCACGCTCCTCCAGTGTCCGTGGAAATTTATTGCTTGAGGGACCAATTCTCCCTCTGGGTCTGGGGTTGTCACCTCCTCCATGGGCTGAGATCCCCACGCAAACTGAACTCACCCTCCCCTCCTGCTGCCTGCTGGCAGGTGTGTCAGGAAGTGTTTGACTTGGAAACGCGTAGAGAACATCTTGGAAAGCCAGGAAACATTCGGAAAAGCCTCCTCTTGCCAAGAGATTTTCCTTTTCCATCCCACCGCAGAGCGACACCCCCACCCTGAGCAGCGATGGTGCCGATGAGTGAAGAACTCTGGGGTCTGCACAGGCTGAGAGCCAAAGCAGCTCCTGACTGGGGCATTCGTACAGAAACAGCTTCTCTGCTCTAAATCTTTAACCGCCATATTAAAAATAAAAACCAAATATTCATTTTTCATGGAATTCTCAAAAATAAAATAAAATGAAATAAAAACTCTTTCAGTGGCCCAAAGCTGAAATCAACTCCAAGCTTCAGCTCCCTGCCCCTTGGTCTGCAGTAATTTCATTTAAATGCCGTGAAAGATGAATTGTTGTTACCCCTCATGGAGCAGAATCCCAGAATCCCAGGATGGTTTGGGTGGGAAGGCACCTTAAAGCCCATCTCATCCAACCCCATCCCGTGGGCAGGGACGCCTTCCAGCTCCATCTCCCAGAAAGAGCTGCAATGGAAAGGTTTCAATCCATTCTCAGGCGATACTGCAGCACCTTTCAAGGAAAACTGCAGCTGCTGCTGCTGCTATCGCATGAAAAACGGTTTGAATTCTTTTTGCCTTTTAGGCAGAATAATGGGTTTTGTTAAACAGGAAAAGGAAACAGGGCCATGGGGAGATGGGAAGGAAGGGATGTGGGAGCTGGGGGAACGGGAGACAGCGTTAATTACACGCAGCCTGACAGGAGGAGGAGGAAACTCCACGCTGCTCCAGAGGTAAAGAATTGCGGGATGATTGAAAGCGGGGAAAACTGGGAATTTCTTTGAGTTACTGAAAGAGTTTACCGACCTCTTAATGGAGCTGTGTGTGTCAGAAAGAGATGGAAAACAATCCAGGACAAGAGGGAAATCCAGAAAATGCACAGAAATGAAATTCAGGAGAACTGGAACAGACAAAAGGGGGGAAAATGAGTGTGAAGGGAACTTGAAACTATTTTAGATCTCAAAATCAGCTGGAAATACTTGAGATTCCAAGGAAAAGATCCCCACAGGTGGAGATACTCTGGCCCTCACCTGTCAGGGAGGGGTTAAGTACAAAAAAACCTGTGACCACTTCAACCCAATATTTTCATTTTAAAATCCAACGTGCACAAACCAATGTTGTTTGTGGGAAAGGGCTGATATAAAAAGAGTCCTGAACTGGCAGAAGACGAAGCTGAAAAATTCTTTTCATTCTGAAATATAAAGGAAGAAAGCTAAAATTCAAACTTGATACAAATCAAAGTGCCTTGAGATGCCCAGCAAATGGAACCTTATTGCTTGCAGAGAAAACAGCAATGAAGAAGCAAAACCACTCACCTCAATTCGGGAAGAAAAAGTTTCTGGAGTATTTTGCAGGACAGGAAAACAATTTCACTCAGATGCTCCTGAGGGAAGCCAGGAGAAAACTGGATATTCAATTTCTAAAGGCAAGAAAAGATCACATTGCGATGTTACCCTTGGCTGTGGAAGAAAGAAATGAGAATGAGTCCAGATCCAGAGGAGCCGCTCCCAAAGAGCTCCCACGTTTTATGAGCGACGTGGAAAGAGCTTCATGAAGCCCCTCCTGCCATTCAGAGCCTTTTGCATAAAGAGTTGAATGTCAAGGGCCAAAAGAAAGAGTGTGGAACGTGAAATGTGGTGAATTCAAAACCTCCCGCAGCAAGGGATCAGGGAATCCCCAATGGTTTGGGTTGGAAGGGACCCTGAAGCCCATCCTGTGCCACCCCTGCCACGGCAGGGACACCTTCCCCTGTCCCAGGCTGCTCCCAGCCCGGTCCAGCCTGGCCTTGGGCACTGCCAGGGATCCAGGGGCAGCCCCAGCTGCTCTGGAGAACCTTATTTCCCCGATATTCTGTTTCAAAAGCCCAGTTTAGGCTGCATTTGTCCCGGCCTGGAGAGGCAGTGATGAAAGGCGTCGCTCAGGAGTGAAATGAACTCACACAAACATCCATCCCAAAGACCAGAGAGAGTTACCAGTGGTATTTTGGGAAAGGGAACTGCTAAATGACTCAGGGTGGAGAAGGGCTATAAAAAGCAATCATAAAGATTGTGCAAGGATCCCTGGATAGTTTAAAACAAATATTTTAACTCCACTCTATTCTGAAAGGATCTTAAAATAATGTGAGAGTGGATATTTTTATGGTGAAAGCAATGGCACTTCCTGCTAATCCAAGTTATTTGTGTGCAGACAGGATGCCAGTCTTGTGCACTGTGGATCTGGGAATGTCCTTCCAGATCGGGTTTGTTTAACTCCTTCTGTGCTCCCCGAGAAGATCCAGGACACACCCGCGGTGCCTCGCTCCCAGCGCCATTCCTGCCCCTCAGCCTGGTGTTTCAGTGGCAGCAGGATCCCCCATCTCCCGGGGCTGACGAACAGGATTCTCTGCATTTGAGAACTCCACATCCACGAGGAACCGCTTGGAAAAGCTCGAAATAAACCAGAAAAACTCGGGGGAAATGAAATCTGGGCAAACTCCAAGGCAAGGCAGTTAAATAGCAGCTGCAAAAGGAGCAGAGGGGAAGCTTGAATGGCACAGTGAAGAATGGGAAAGAATTTACTCCCAGGGGATGGCGATTCCAGGACATTCCTGTTCCTACTTCCCCTTGTCACCTTGGGAGGAGCTGGCAGGGGATGGATCCTTCCCACCTGGGCTCAGGGTTCCCTCCAGACGTTTCATGGGAGGTTTTCTCGCACCCCATGTACTTTCCCAGCTGTTTGAGTTTGTGTTCGATATAAAATCTCCTCTTGGCTCCCTCACTCCTGCTCCTCTCTCCGGTATCCGTGCAATCTGTATGCAAGGCCTGACGTGCTCCAGGCTCTTCCCAAAGAGATGAGAGACAGAGAAGTTCTTTGCTGCTCTCCAGATCTCCCATGGACAAGCAGCACTCCTGGCGTTACAAAAGGGATCATAGGGACTGTGAAAGCAGGGAATGACAGAGAGCTTGGGAATTGCGTAAAGGAGCCTCGGTTTACCGGGGAGAACAGAGGCAAGGTTTGAAGCAGAGGGAAAGGGAGCTGGATCAGCATCGTGATCCCTGGAAAGTGAAGCAGGATGTGATCGGGACAAACCACCCGCAGCAGAGGAAGAACAGGAGGTGTGAGCTGTGTTTGTTCACCAGAAGGGCTGTCCAGCCCTGCCACAGCTGCCCGGAGCTGCAGCCCCATCCTGGAGGGATTTAAAGACCTGGGGATGTGGCACTCGGGGACATGGGGCAGGGGTGGCCTGGGCAGTGCTGGGAACGGTTGGACTCCGATCTTCGAGGACTTTTCCAACCTAAATGATCCTGTGATTTATAATATTTTGATTTCTTGTTTGTTTGCCATAGAATCCATCCTGTGACATGAAGAAAAAGCAATTCTGATTCCTCTCTTTTCCCCGCCGATGGATATGAAGAGATTACCACCATGTACAGAGAGAAAACCCATCCCAGTTGGCTCCTAAGGAAGATAATTCCATCAAGTGGGGTTGATTTTTCTGTGTGAGTGAAGGTTCAGAGGCACCTACACCTCAGTGCTCACCAACCTCGTCTTGGATGAGCACAATCTCTCCAGCACTGGCATTAGAATATGGAATAAAACATTCTCCAAACGGAAAGCTCTGTGAAAACCTCTCCGTTTGCTCCCAGGTAACATCAGAGGTGAATGATGGGGCTGTGTTTGTCCGTCCCAGTCTCCAAAATGGGAACAAAGAGCAATTCCAAAGAAATCGAAGGCAAAGTGTCCAATCTGCCCGCACAGGAGTGGAATGCCATGAATGGATGTGTCTCTCGCAGCAGGCACGCGGCGATCAGCCTTACATAAATGCCCTACATCATCCCAGTAGTCACTTTCTGATCTTCCAAATCCAACAGAATTATTTATAGCTGGCCATGAAATATTCATGGAAAAGTGTCCATTGCCTGAAATTCCTGCTAAAGAGTAATTTAACTTGGGTTTTTGCATTTCTTGCTATCAGAACAATTTAGGTCAGGCAGGAACCAACAATATCATTTGCCTACAAAGCCCTTGTGATGAGCATGACAGAGTCTTTAGGTTTGTAGCTGGCATTTTGTAAAGGCACAGCGAACAGTGGGCCCAATCCAGTCCATGTCAGTCATCAGCCAAATATTTCCATTTCTTTTAGCCTGATGAAGCCTTAGAAGCGTTTTTAATGGCACCAGCTGATTCTCCCCATACCCAAAGCACTGCTACACGGCATCAGATCAGGCAGCAGCAAATCTGCATTTCCTGGGGCCAGGAATAAACCAAACCCATCCTGCCACGGCCCTGCAGCCTGCATCGAAATCCCCTTCTGGTTTAAAACTCCCAAAATAATGACTCCAAAGGCACAGGAGCAGCGTGACTCCTGCTTTTGGGCTGAATGCAGCGAATGCTGGGAGTGAAAACTGCTGCTGTAACCTCGAGGGCTGTTGAACGGGGGCCAAGTAACGTCATCTTTCTGCCAACGTATTTCACATTAGCAGGGAATAAATCTCCTGGCTAAATAAACATTCCTTTTCCCTCGTCTTTAATATTTTATAGGTTTATTTTTTTTTCCTAATATGCTCATCTTTATTTCCAGATAATAAATATGCAGAAGGCCTGAAGCAGTAGATGGGAGGGAACGCTGAAGTCCAATACAATAAATACATATATATGTATGTGTGTGTGTATGAAAGCTGCATATCCATATACACGTTTATTTATTTATGTGTGTCTTACAAGGAATTGTTCTCTCCTCGGGTTTGAGCTGCCATTTTCACTGAAAGGAGCCGGGATTTCACGGCCACCAGATGTCATAAAAACATCTCCATTGCCGGAGCTCCACGCTCTGCTCAGAGCTTTGAGCCGCTTCCCTCCTGGGCTGGAGAGCCCTGGAGTTGATGGAATGTCCCTCAGGCTGGGAGAAACAAGGCCCTGGCAATGTCTCCAGACACGGGAGCGTTTCCAGCACCTCGGTGTCCCCGCGAGAGCCTGCGGTGTCCCAGCTGAGCCGGGGCGGCACAGGGCAGGGGCTGCTCCCTCTCTGGGGGTTTGGCCGTGCCAGTTCTTGGCCTGGTCCCCTCTGCAGCCGTCCTTGAAAAGAGCCCACGGCTGCCTGATCCCAGCCTGGGCAGCTCCAAGGCCACCCTGCCCCCTCGCACCCTGCTGGGGTCCCTCTCAGCTGGACACGGGACCCTCCCTGGGGTGCCACGATCCAGCTCCATCCTGAGCATCCCCTCATTCCCACCCTTCCCACCCAGCCAGGACCCTCATCCTGGCAGGAACCCTCTGCCATCCCCAGCCAGACCCGGGAAAAGCCCTGGGGCCACTTCAGCTCCTCCCTTGGATTAATCTGCGAGAAAAGCAAGAGAGTGCCCCTGGTTGGCTATTTCAGCTGACAGAGACCTTAATATTGTAAAAACCCATCCAAAAAAACCCAGCCAACCCTACAAATCACCAAATACTATTAAAACCTACATAAGAATTTTAAGAGGGTCTTCATACAAAAAATTGAAGTATCTAAAGAACTCCTGTATCTAGAAAAACACATGAGAAATGTAAATATTACACAGCAACTATTTAGACAGTCAGACAGAAGAATGCCTTTTCAGAATAGCACTGCCTGTCAATCCAAATGTCACATTTTTCAATCAAATTAAAACACACCTCTGAATATTATAACACTCATTTTCCAAAATTCCCACAGCACAGTGGTTCCGAGGCACATCTCCTGTTCCTGCTCTCCTTTCCCTCCTGTCAGTTTTGCCTTCCTGCATACTTGATGTGTATTTATAATTAAAAAGCAGCCTTTGCTGCACAGTTAGCCCAGAAAGGCTGTGTGCATCACACGCTCCCGAGCAGTGATGGATCAATAACAGGATAGATCTCCTTCAGCCTGGGAAAGCTGCTCCCACACCATGGCAAGGGGAGCAGAACCACGCAGCCCAGTGTCAAGAGTGGAACGAGAAGAATCAAAAATGCCCTGCTCCTGCACAGGGCTGTCATTACCATGCTAAATAATGCATTTCCCCCCGAATTCCTGTGGATCATTAGCAGGAAGGAGTGTTCTCGGGAAGCAGGTGTTTTTCCCATTGCTACAGAATAATTTAGGGCAGAATGGAGTATTTTGACAGCGTGGATCTTCGGGAGCGTGTGTGGCTGTCAGGCAGGAATTCCCCTCCCAGACAAAGCTGTGTGAGATGAACAACGTGGAGCGACATCAAAGGCTCCCCGCCTGAGGAGGTCGAGCTGAGCCCCGGAATGTGACACACAGCATCAGCTCCACGCGATCTGCTTGTTTATTCTACAAAACGGGGGGAATTAGGTGCAATTCCCCATCCTGTGTTCTCAGCCTCCACAAAAGCAACCCCATGGAAAGAGCTGGGAGCTGAAATTGTTTGATGAGGAAGGCACTGGGATGTTGATTCGGGTTTCGCTCGCCAGTGGAGGCTCCACGCCTTCTGAGGGATTGTAAACACCGCTGGAATCCTCATCGCTGCTCTCACAGCTCTGGGCTGCAGCCAGCTGTGAACTCTGAATTCCAGACACCAAGCGCAGAGCAAGGCCAGGTGTGCCCGGGTAGGACATATTTGTGCCGAGGGGAGGCCAAAGTTAACAGGAAAAGTTGGGATCAGCTTGGGATTGCCAGGGGCAGCCTCTCAGAGGGAATGCATTCCCCAGCTCCAGGTGACACCGGGGCACAAATGGCACTGGAATTTCCAGGCCCTGCATTTTGTTGTTCCCCGTGCTGGAGGCGCTTCAACATCACCCCCAGGGCCCACATCCACTGTGACCTCGGCAGGGAATTCCCTTCCCACCCTTTTCCCTCCGGCCAGTGGGATGAAGGCAGTGTGAATCTTCAGGCAGTGGATTACCCGTGCTCTGCCGAGCGCTTGAGCACAGCAAATGTTCTGCTTCCCCATCGGAACGAGACAGACCAAGCTCAGCCCAGGCTGCGCTGCTGGTGGATCCCAACCTTTTCCCGCCCCCATTCCCACACTGTCACCTCCTGTCCCCTCAGAGTGCACTGGGAGCAGCCTGGGCACTCCTGGGGCTGGGACCTCCTCCTTCTCCTCCTCGTCCTCCTCCTTCTCCTCCTCCTCCTCCTCCTCGTCCTCCTCGTCCTCCTCCTTCTCCTCCTCCTCCTCCTGCTTCCAGGAGCTGCCTGAGGAACCATGGCCTGATTTAACCTGCACTAATTCCCTCAGTGCTGGCAATAAATATTGGGAATTGCTGGAGAGCACATTCCCGTGGGGAGGAAAGGGAATGTGTTTCCATATGGGCTCAGCCAGAGCTGCCTGGGCTCTCTCCTTCAGGAGGATCTGCCTGCAGATTTAAATAGAAAATAACCCAAATTTAAATCCCAGCATTCGTCTGATTCTCCTCTTTCTTTCTGCCTCTTTCCACCCCCTTTCATAATCATATTTAAACCCTGAAACCCAAAAGAGCTCTCTCCAGCTCCATGTAAATTCTCATTGCTGGGAGTTTTCATTCCAGTTTGTGACGCTGTGATTTGCTGCCCGACATCTAAAGCTCCACCATGTCACTTAATCCTTTCCTATTTCAGTGAAAGCACAACTCACAAGTGGGATTTGGTGGGTTAGAAAAGGACAAATCAAAACTAAAAGGCAACATTTCTCTACCTACTGGAGAGGAAAGGGAGGAAAACAGTTCACTTGTGATAAAACCTGCTTTAATCAGCAATTATTCACCAGAAGAACCTTCACTGTAACAGAGATAAATATGTTAAAACTTCTTATAAATATGAAACGCTTTTCTGTTCTTCATTTATCATTTCTGTATGAGAATGGATTGTCTTTACATTGCACAGCCCCATCTGTTCAAACACCAAGTTACCATTAAATACAGGCAGCGTTCAGGAATTCAGTGTTAATGGCAGAATGATGAGCGCAGCAAAGCTGTGCCCGCATTTCCAGCTCTCCAGGCTTCCCTCAGAGGCCTGGTGCGTTTCCTGTGCTTCCAGATTTTGCTTTAAATAAAATAAAAATGGTAGTTACCCACGGACAAAGCCAAGGGAAGGGATTGTTCCTGCCACCAGCCTGACTGCTAAAAATAAAGGCAGAGAATTCTAATCTCAGGAGACAGTTAAAAGAAACAAGGAAATTCTGCATAACACAACAGCTTTTCCCTTCCCTTTCCAAGTTCCCTCCAAACAGACACTTTCTTTCACTGAATTCTTACAGCAGGAGGGAAAAACCCCATTTTGATTTCCCTGCAACAGCAGAGTTTGCATCGATAACCCCTGACCCAGCGAAGCAAAACAAACTAAAGGAAAATCTTTGGATTTCACGGGGTTTGCCCAAAATAAAATCAGAAAACGTCTGAGGTGGAGGGTGCGGCACAGCAGCAGTGGGGAGCAGAGCAGCACTGCCAGAGCCAAGGCTGTTTTCCTGGGAAAAAACCCCGAATCAGCTCACCTGGCCTGAGCAGTAATTAAAATACAGGATTTGAATCTCCACAGAAAAATATCGTCAGGCTCAAAAACTCCTCCAGCCCCAGAATTGGGAACAAGAAAGATAATTTCAGTAATTTATAAAATTAGAGGGGCAAGGATGAGGCTTAAAGGAATAAAGTTTAAAAAAAAAAAAGACACAAACCAAGTGTCACGGCAGTATGGGAAAAATATCCATTGTGAGCAGCAGGAAAACAAACGGGACACGGGACAAAAGAATCAAATCACAGAGCCACTAAAGCCAGGTTCCAGCTGTACGGATTTAAAGTCACCAGTTACCTTGGGAAGATCAGAACCCAAACCAGTTGAAACTTCCCCTTCCAAGCCAAACTATTGACGTGTCCCCATGACGTACAGGGAGGTCGTGTCCTGACGTTCTCCTGGATCACTGCTTGGAGCTGGGGCACACAACAGGCCCGGAGCAAAGGGAGGTGAAGGGATGGGAAAGGCTTGGATGGGAAATGATGCAAAAAGGGCTCTGAAATCTTCTCCTGGCAATCCATGGACCTGGGAACGCTCCCCAGAGCCAACACAGCTCTGCTGGGCAGGGAATTAGTGCAGCAGCCCTGGACAAGGCTCCGTTTGCCTCCTTCCTGGAGGTGCTGGCCCAAAGCAGCTCCACCACCCTGAGCTCCTGTGCAGAACCTCCTCCCTTCTCCATAAGGACCACCAGGAATGGGGCAAGGAGGCCCCAGCAGACCCCAGCCAGGAGCTGCTGCTGACAATGAGAGGGGAAGGTGCTGCTCACAGGCAGGACAAGGAGCTGTTTGCTGGGCTTGCTCAAAGCCAACCCTTGCAGAAATCCAGCTCACAGTTCCCAGGCAATCCTCGCTGCTCTCAGCCCCAGACTGCACACAGAGGTGGCAGGGTGGGAAGGGAGTGGCCCTGCTTGTCGAGCAGCACCTCCTCAGGTTCACACTTCTGTTTGAACTTCTGTTTCAGCTCCACTTCTCTGTGCCTGGAGAGACTCCGTGGGTTTAGAAACTTCCCATTGATCCCAGCCGAGCTGGGAGGGAATGACGAAGCCGGAGTTACGAGCCCTGTTCGTGTGCCAGAAGAAAAGTGGTGCCTGCAGCAGCTCCTGTGAAGGACCCAGCATCACCTGGGACAGAGAATTAAACCCAGCTCCCAGCACAATTCCCTGCGGAGAGCAGCCACTGTCCCGGCCCATGAGGCACGGGAAAATCAGAGGGAGCTTCACACTTCATGTCCTTCTCCCAGTCATCAGCTCAGCTCTTTCCCTCCTTCTCCATTTATAAAAGATAAAATCAGGAGACTCAGGATGCAAAAGAGACTTCATGTGGGTGAAAACAACAACCAAGCCTCTTGTTCCCTCTCAGCAGCCCCAGCAGACACTGCCCGGTGCTGATCCGGCTGCTCCAGGCCACGTGTGCCAGTGCCGTTCCTAAAGACTCAGGAGAAGGTGATGAGTCAGTTCCTCTATCTTGATCAAATTCATCTGGAACTGCAACAGCAGCAAAATGCAGTTTTATCACCAAGAGGGGGAGAGAAATAGAGGGCGCAGATCAGACACAAAGGACAGAAGCAGCACATTCCCAAACCCGAGATTCTCATTAAGGCGCGAGGAAAGAAAACCGGGGACAAATGTGCTCTGCTCTGAAGTAGATAATGGAAAAGGTAAAGAAAATGTACATTATGCACAAGACATTCTAATTCTTCACAGCACAAAGTTTGCAGTGTTTCAGTCTAACAAAAGGAGACAATTCCTGATGAAAGGCTGAGCGCTGCCTCAGCCCCCGGCGCCGGGAGCAGCTGATGGTGAGCACGTTCCAGGCTTCCAGCTGGATGAAATACAATGGGAATGCAGAAGAAAAGTGGATTAGACCGTGAAATATAAGTATGACACTATTAAAGAGTATTATGATACTTCACCGTGCAGAAAGAATAAAAAGTGAAAGCACTGGGTTGTGAACGTTCTTCTTTGCTCAGATAAATTCCGAGTGCGGCGTTACCTGACAGAGGGAGAGGGGAGCTCTTGCTTCAATAGTTTTTCTAATTTGCTCAATTCCTTAAAATATACTGGAAGCCTCTGACTGAAATGCATGGAGGCAGAGGGGAGGCTCAGCGAGGTAGAAGCTGCTGCTGGTGGGCCCCAGGGACCCCGTGGGTGATCCCTCCTGCACCCACGGCACCTGCGGGAGCTGTGGAGCAGCTGCTCCATCCAGAATTCGGGATTGAGAGAGGGAGACACCAAAGAGCACCAGCAGCCCCCAGCGAGAGCCTGAGCTCCTCTCAAGAGACGGGAAACGGCTGCACCGGGCTGCACAAAAAGGGGAAAATGGCAATGCCCCACCTATGGCAGAGCCTGGCCCTGGGGATCCCCAGAGGCTCCTGAAACAGCCCTGCCCCACAGAAATCGCAGCCGCAGCGGAGTTTGAAGTGTGCAGGGCCTGGCTGTCACCTTGGGTCGGACACTCGCCCGGCTAAAGCCTCCTTTGGCCTGCAGACTTTCCAAATGACTCCATTTCATCTTGAGGGATTTTTTTCCCCCCCTCAGTGTTGATCTCTCCTGTCTTAAAGGCACCTCAGGAAATGTTTTCTGAGAAGTTGTAAAGATTCCTCTTATCCACAAGAATGCTTTACCGTGTGAAAGGAATGCAGAGCTGCCAAAAATCCACTGCTGGGTGTCCCTGCTAGCGGGGACCCTTCACCACGTGGCACCTGCTGCACAACAGGGGCTGAAAATTGGCCTCTGCTGCGTGAAAACCACTTGTTCCAACAAAAAATCACCTTAAAGGCGACCCCTCAAGGTCCTAGAGCTGCCAGGCTTCCAAAACCCTTGTGGAGTTCAAGTACGTTCCTGTGGCAAGAAAGAAAACGTGCTTGGGAAATAACCAGGGCCATGTATTAAAAATGACATTTAGATTATAAACCTTACCGAAACAGATAAAAAGTTAAAATATGTATATAATATATATATTTAAAATATGTATATTGTATTGTATTGTATTGTATTGTATGATATGATATGATATGATATGATATGATATGATATGATATGATATGATATGATATGATATTATATGATATTATATTATATTATATTATATTTACTATATATATATTGTTCTATCAACTCACCTGGGAAAAAAAAGCCAACATAAACAAATAAATTAATGATTTCACTTTCCAATAGCTTTTAAAAATTACTTGAAGCTCCCAGTTAAAAGCAAACACTCTTAGCAGGCAGCAAAGGGCTGGAATACTTGGGACTGAAGGGATCTAAACAAGATAAATAGGAGGCAGAAGGGAATGACACCGCAGCTCATTAGGAACGGTTCACAGAACAATCTTATCAGTGAAAACATTTTCCCCCTTCGTTTTAAGAAAGCATTCATTTAATAGGAAAATTAATTCCGAGCCCCGACTAAATTAAGCCTGGAGCCTTTCAGCAGGGATGGAAGGAACTCGTTGGGTGTTTGATTTCCAATTTACGCCCCAGACGAGCCTGGGAGCAACAGAACTTTGATTCAGGTTAAAAACGCGTTCTGCAGTGACTTCCCTTGCGGGAGCCGTGGGTGCCTGGTGCAGCCTGCAGCTGCCCTGGGTTTGCAGCGGGGAAAAGGAAACTGGGAGCATCCCAGGGAAAATGGGGAGCTGGGAACTGACATCTTTAATAGCTTTTCTGCCATTTTCTACCACAAAGGCCCTGGTGGAGCTCCAGAGCTGGTTCTGTGCAGGGTGGGTTGGGCTCAGTGCTCCTGGTGGGTCCCTTCCATTCATTTCCTATGAAAGGCCTTGATTGGTTTTGTTTGCTCTGAATAAAATGGGCAATTTTGCACTGTGTCATTTTTGGACACTGAAGCTTTTTTTTTTTTTTTTNATGCTGTCAGAAATGGAGATATAATAATCCATGAAATACAGTAGATTTATATTTCTGGTAGAGGAAACTGTTAACTACAACAGCAGGTACTTTTTTTTTTTTTTTTTTCCCCCCAATCTATCATCTAATTTTTTTTTTTTTGGAACTGAAACAGTTTTTTTTTTTTATTCAGTTCATTTTTTTTTTTTTTTTTTCTTTTTTTTTTTTTTTGGAACTTGCACCCACTTTAAATTGAAAACTCCAACATTTCATTTTCTTTTTTAAATATGGGCTCCTGCAGGAGCGATGGCACAGATTCCAAGGGGCTCTGAGCTGGGTTTTCATTTAGATAAGCTGCCCGTGGCCAGAGAGGTTATTTACCTTATCCCCAGCATCTCTGGGCTCTGCGGCAGCGCTGGGACAGCTCCTCAGGAGCATCACCGAGTCTAAATCTTGTGTTGCCAGGGCAGGGGGAGCAGGGGAAAATTATCTGCCATGTCAGACCCTTCCAACATGCAGTAATTCCATAACCATTAGGTTCCTCCAGGGCATTCATCAAAACAGATATTGCAGCGTTTCTTGTCTCCCTAGGCCACAAAACCCGGGAGGAAAGCAGAGCAGGCTGCACGAAGCCTGAGGAACAACAAATTCGAAATTAAACATATTATTCTTCTCTCATAAAAGTTATTAATCCCATTTTAATCCTAAACTGAACAATAATATTTCCCCAACCTCCTCCCTCCAGTGAAAGCCGCTACGGTAACAGACACGGCAGCATTTGGTCCAGAATGAATTCAAGTGATCGGAGAGAGCAGAGCTCCATTACTGCGCTGCACGGCAGTGCGAGGAGCCAGAACCGTTCTTAGCATTAAAACAAAGAATGATCCATTTGCTGAACTAATTCTCCATTTAGGAGAATCCCCCAGCTCTCAAACCTTAGCCCTGCGTCGGCATGGAGGGAAATGCTCCATGTGATGGGGAAACTGAGGAACAGAGCATTTCTGGCTGTTCCCTGCAGAGCAGGGAGTGCTGGCACTGCCCACGGCAGCTCGGGGGCTCCAAACTCATCCCATGTCCCACAGGCTTTTCACTCTGCTGGGTTTGGGTCTCAGAGCATCAGCATTTTCCAAAATAATTCCAAATCCGTGCAACTCCCTGCGAGTGACTCTCCCTGGAGCCCAATTTGAGCCCATCCTTCCCACACTGACCCCTCCGCCAGGAACGGCTACAAATCCTCCTGCAAACCCTTTCTGCAGCAAAACAGGAAAGGCAAAGACACAAAGGAGGTTGCAAAGAGCTCAGCAACCTCCAATTTTTGATTTTATAGAATCATAGAATCATGGAGTGGTTTGGGTTGGAAGGGACCCTAAAGCCCATCCAGTGCCACCCCTGCCATGGCAGGGACACCTCCCACTGCCCCAGGCTGCTCCCAGCCCTGCCCAGCCTGGCCTTGGGCACTGCCAGGGATGGAAGTGCTGGAAACTTCCACCGTTTCCTTTCTGCTGCAGTGATTTCATCCTGCTTCTGAAAGCCCTCTGTGTGTTCCAAGGGCAAACACAGAATGAACGAACCCACCCCGGGAAAAGCTCCCCGGAGGCTCCGGAGGGCGCGGTGCTGCCAGCGCCGCCCTGCGCCAGCTCATCCCAGGGCGGCTGCTGTGTCCCCAGCCCTGCTGGGGAGGCTGGCACAGGCACAGAAACGCCTGGAACCCATCCCAGCGAGGGCCGCATCCACCTGCAGATCGATGGACGGGACGCAGGGCTGGCCCCGTGCAGAGCAGTGAGGATCTCACCGTGGCCATGGCCAGGAGCGGGGCTGGGGCCGGGCTCCGTGCAGCACCCACGGCAGCCAGCCCTCCCCGAACGAAGCTCCCATTTGGAAGCTCACACAGCCTGAAGAAGAGCAAAGCAATTCCAGGAACTCAGTTTAAACAAGCTCAAATCTGGCCTGGGTGCGCTGCCAATTTCTCCTTACACATTCCTGCTTTGTACAAAGGGAAATAAGAGCAAAATCTGGCCCCCAAATTGCCAGCAGCTCTCTGAATGCTAATTTAGGCTTTTCAGATATCCAAGTACACACAAAAGCACAGCTCAGGTTTGAAAAACAACCAGAATTGGCTCTAAAATGCCTGCACTCTCTTTTCTCGCTGTTGCCCAGGCAGAGCACGGCTCCTCCCCGCGGCCAAGGCTCCATCCCGGAGCAGGGACGGGATCTCACCTGTGCTGGAGCCAGGCTCACACCCAGCACACCTCCTGGCCTGCAGCTCCATGCAGGAGCTCCTCAGGTGTCAGCAGATTTTCCCTGGGAAGCAGCTCCTGGATTCAGGAGAAGTTTGAAACCTCAGGGGCTTTGCCACATCTTGGAGAGGCTTTTCAGAGTGATTCCAGCACGGCTCACAGAGCCCAAACATTCTGTGACAACTCTCCAGAGCTGGAGTGACCACGGGAAAGCCAGTGGCCAGCGCGTTGGAACATTTCTTTTACTGACATCTGGGGGTTTTTCCATCATTATCATGTACAGGTCTTATCCTTTAGCCCTTTCTATGAGCCGTTATTTTAATTAAGCTTCCCAAAGCCTCATTTCAGGATTTTCATTCAACTCAATTCTTTCACTGCACCAGTGCCAGCTCATGTTTTAAAAAATTGATGAGCACCACTTTGAGATTTGTACAGCAGGCAGAGGCTGTGCAGCTGCTTTAGGGTTGTCAGTCCAGACACAAATTCCCACAAAAATTCGTTTGCTTCTTGTGGCAACGAGAATATCCCGGAATTTTATTGTACGGGATAGGAACCTGCGTGGCAATTAACCAGCAATTAATTAATTCAAACACATTCAGCTGCCCTGTTGAGAATGGGTTGGTTACTTATCCTGAATTGTAAACAATTGAACCAGCCCCAGCTGCCCCGTGCTGGTGTCGCTGGGCACGGGGCCATTCCCGCGCTCCTGACAGAAATCCCTCAGGGATGCCCAGAGCACCCCAGTGCCCCGGGGCAGGGACCCTGCGCTGCACAAATCCAATCTCACCCTGCACCCAAATTTCAGATTTCTGGGCACAGCCAGCCCTGCCTGGATGGAGGGAGCCTTTCCCAAATGATTCTGTGTCACTGGCTTTGCTCAGGTTGTTATTCCTGAGGGCTGAGGGAACATTCACTGGAGCATTAAGACAAATTTTAGGGCCCCATTGGAAAGCTCTGAACACGTGCATGAGGCACATTAACAAATAGCTCATATTTTATCACCACTGCTGCCCTCTTCCTGCTTATTTTACATTTCATTTCCTTCACTGAATCCAATGGGGACGGAATATTCAATCTCTGGGAGGGAGCAAATGTCCCATCACGGAAAACAGACACTTCTGGATGAACCTGTGCTCTCCAGCCCAGCCCCTCCACAGGGAAATTCAGGTTATCAAATCATTCTCGTGGTTATGGTAGACTAGGAAAGGAAACTATGGAAGGAAAACTATCTCAAAGTATTTCAAATTAACTACAGAAATAAACTGGCTTTTTAAAATGCTAAATCACACAATGATATTTCTGTTTAAATTCTGACTTTATGTTCATTTATTAACTACAAGCCTTTAAACTTCCGTGCTCTCCACTTGCATCCCTTTGTTAAATAATGTAAACCCGGATTTTCCAAAGAGTTTAAATAAAATTATTGGGAAAAGGGGGGAAGTGCTCTCCCACAGGCTCCCAGTGCCTTTTTCCAGCAGCTTTTCTCTCTGCTGCGTCCCATGTTCAAAATAAAAACCACAGTGGCCGCGTCCAGATCACGGAGAGCTCATTACGCCGACAGATTTGCAGGATGGCGTTATAAGGGCTTATAAAATACCTGCATTTATATTGGAAAATAGGAAATTGCTGCTGCAAATGAGGGAGAAAGAATGGGAGGGAAGGCATTTTACCTATGCAAAATTCAGGTTAAATGACAGCAGGTACGTTTATGTCACCGCTCGGAAATGCAGACAAACAGCTCAGGCTGCTGGTGCACCGGGCAAGGCGTGATTAGAGCCTGGCCATGCAATGACAAGGTTTTCCTGCTTTTCTGGGGAGCAGGGAGGGGATAAAGGCAATTTAGTCTCACCTGAGCTGGGAATGGCTCCATGAGTTCATGGCTCTTCACTCCCTCTCCAAGCCCAGGCATGAAAACATCTCTGCTCTGCCAGACCTAAAAGCGTGTTCGATGGGGCAAATTTGTGACACCGCTCGCTGCCCCTTGGACTCCCCAGTAAAAGCTCTCCCTTCCCTCATTCCTTCAGAATTCCTGACTGTTTTATCCCATTTTCCCAGCTCTCACCTGGCAGGGGCTACACTTAACCCTTCCTGGGTGCTCCTGTTTGAATCCAGGGGAGCTTTGAGCCATGAAAACCAGGCTTGGGAAGCTTTCATGAGCCAACAGAAATCCAGGGATGAGGCCCCGTTATCATTCCAGAGCGAATTTGAATTTTCCAAAACCTTTTTCGGTTTTTTGGCATCCAGAAGTTCCAGGGTACCACAACAAGCAGCTGCAGCACTGATTTTGGGATGTTTCCAGCTAAGCCCAGCTGATGACTGATACCTGAACTCCTGGGCCTTGCTGGTGAGCTCTGCTCCTCCTCTGCCCCCACATCCCCGCCCTGGCTCTCCTGGGCACCCTGTGAGTGTCCCGAGGGATCAATCACCATCACCCGAGCCCATTTCACGGGGACAGAGCTGTCCCTGCCAGGCCAGGCCGGAATGGGATCAGCTTTAGGGTCCCTCCCCACCCAGCCCAACCCACTCCAGCCGTGTTTGAGTCTACCAAGGGTGAACATTGCAACAAAAATCAGAAATGAGCCTCTTCAAAAATAACAGTGAGATGGAAAAATGACCCCCAGCCTCTCCTGATCCTTCCTTTCCCCCTCCCTGCAGGCCTGCAGGTTTCCTGTTGGTGTGAGAGCAGCCAAAGGATCCCCCCCGAGCTCCAGGCCCCGCTTCCCGCAGCTCCCGGGCAGGCAGAGGGGAGCTGTAAATTCTCTCTTCAGGCCACTTGGCAGAACTAATCTCTTTTAATCTGCTCTCTTTATGGCACCTCTTTGGGCTGCCAAAACTGCGATTTATGGACTGTCAGCACAAGTCCACAAGGCCAATATCTTTCTCCAGGAGTTCTCTTTCTCCAGCAGCGTGGGGTGGCGAGGGAGGGAGTTTAGAGGCAGCATTTCCCTCGCCGAAGCCTCCCTCAGAGCTGCCCCGTGTTCCACCGACAGCAGCATTCCAGAGCAATAAAAACCGCACATCTGTTTGGTAAATTAATAAAAAGCCAGGGCACTGCTTTGTTCAAGTGAGGAAAGTGGAGCACGGCGTGGGGAAGCCCAGCTGGGAGCACACGGGGAGGGGCCGGTGCAGCAGCACCGCTGACCCCTGGCAGCCCCGAGGGCCTGCACCGCTTCATTCTTTATCGAACTTCTTAGGGATATTCCCTGGGGAGCCCAGCTCAGCAGCCTCCCCCAGTGCAGGGTGAGAGACACAGGCACCATCCCAGGGCGTTGTGGCGCTGGAGCTGCTCAGTCCCCAGCTCCCACGTCACTGATTCCCTCCCCGGCCTGGTCTCCAGGGAGGAGCTGTGTGCTTTTTGTGGAGCAGTTACACTGAGAGGCTGAGGAGCAAAGAGGCCCTTGAAGATCCAGGGGATAAAAATAATTACCCTTGATTCTGAAAATCAATTTCTTTTTTTAACCAATTTGGCAAGACTGCGTCCGACTAATTAGTTAAGGAAAACGTTATTATAAGATTAGTACTTGATGTGTCTGCAATAAGATATTAATTGGCATAATGTTGTGAGGGGCAGTTGGGAAGCACGAACTGACTTGGCACAGGCAGATCAAAAAACCAACAACTATTCTGACCTGAAGGGAGCCAACAAGAGATGGAGAGAGACTTTTTACAAGAGCACGGAGTGACAGGAATGGGGCAATGGCATCAGACTGCAGAGGGCAGGGATGGATGGGATCTTGGGAAGGAATTGTTCCCTGGGAGGGTGGGGAGCCCTGGCACAGGTGCCCAGAGCAGCTGGGGCTGCCCCTGGATCCCTGGCAGTGCCCAAGGCCAGGCTGGACAGGGCTGGGAGCAGCCTGGGGCAGTGGAAGGTGCCCCTGCCCATGGCAGGGGTGGCACTGCAAGGGCTCAAAATTCCCTTCCAGCCCAAACCATTCCATGATTCCGTGACTTTACAGAGCAGAGCTGAGCTGCGGCCGCACCAAGTGCTGGGCCCAGGGTCACACAGAGCATCTGCAGCAGAGGCACAACCAGCACCAACCTCCTCCAGAGCCGTTCCGTCTCCAACCCCCAGCTCATCCTGCCTCTCCTGATTCCCTGAGCCATCCTTTCCGTACCAGGCCAGCGGCTGGAATGGCACTGCAGTCACACCCCGTGTTCAACACCTCATCCCAAAGGATTCCGTCTGAACCAAGCCTTTCACACGCACACGAGCATTTGCAGAACTGCTCCCTGGGTGAGAAATGTTTCAAACCATGCCCCCTGCAAGGGGAAAAGCACCTGCCCCCCTCCTTCCTCTTACATGTGTATTTTGCATCTGTAAACCATAAACTTATGATGAAAGTGCTGCAAACCCCGATGGAGCTCGGAGGCAAAACCGATCTGTTTTGCTCTGCCAGTTTGAAAATGGTTTTCTTGATGAAACTCATGAGTCTGCTGGAGACTGAGACACAGATGGATGAGCCGAGCATATGATAAACCTGCTGCATGAGTTTGTAGTTAATTGCCCATCATCTTTTTTGTCTCCCCATAAAGCATTTCACGCCCACCTCGCACAGTAAAGGTAACCCGAGTGTCAGAAACCATTTGTCTCCTGAGCTGTGCCTGCTGCACTCCCCGAGCTCTCGTGGTGGCAGAGCCGTGCAGACAAGACAGATTTGCCGAACCCTTTCACAGATGAAGCACGCTGCGTCCTTTATCAAATGATCTCCATTCTCTAATGAGCAGAAACACCTCCCAGAGCCATTTGCATGCTAATATCTTTATTTCTAAAACAATAAGCAGGCTGTGACTCTCGGAGCCGCCAGTCAGCACAGAGACTGCATTTCCATGAGCTAAGGGAGGGAAGAGGCCACGAAACCGAGTCCCTTCCCGCGGGCACGGAGGGGAATTTTGGGCTGAGCACAGAGAGGGCAGAGGGGTCCAGGACAAGAATCATGACCTGGGTGGGGCCATCACTGCTGGCCTGTGCAGGGCCAAGCTGGACTTGATGATCCCTGCGAGTTCCTTCTAACCCAGGATATTCATGGAATCCCATGGGTTGGAAGGACATTAAATCCCATCCCACCCCTGCCACCGCAGGGACACCTCCCACCGTCCCAGGCTGCTCCAAGCCCCGTCCAGCCTGGCCTTGCACACTGCCAGGGATCCAGGGGCAGCCCCAGCTGCTCTGGGCACCCTGTGCCAGGGTCTCCCACCCTCCCAGGCAGGAATATCTTCCCAACATTCCATCAAAACCCTCTTCCTTTCCGCTTGAAAGCATTTCCCCCTTTCCTGTCACTCCACGCTCTCCTAAGAAGTCCCTCTCCATCTTTCTTGAGTCGTGTTTTATACCCTGCCCTGCCCTCACAGCTCCCGTTGGGAAAGCAGCTGCTCCCTGCTGCAGGAGCAGGGTGCCAGGCTGGTGGAGCTGGCGCTGCAGGTGCCCTCAGAGCTGTGGGTCCCTGGTGCGTTCCTCTCTCCCTCCTGTTTCACTTTTCCCGGGGGCCAAAAGCTGGCAGGAGCCGGTCATCCCAAGGAAAGCGCAGCCGCCTCTCTCTGGGCGGCGAGAACAACAAGAACTGTCAGCAGCCCCCGCAATTCCGAGCCTGCCCTCCAAAAGCTCTGCTGCTGCTCGGTGCTCTGGGCGCGCAGAGGCTGCTCCTCCTGCCACAGCTCAGAGGCAAAGTGTCACTGCGGTGTGTTGGGATTTCTCCTGCCTCCCAAAGGCTCTGCTCAGCTGGGCTGAGTGATGCTGCTGGGCAGCAGCCACTGAATAAAGGGAAAAGGGGGGAAAAAAATCTTCTCACTGGCACTGGGCCCCTTCAAAGCGAATGGGAGCCTTTCCTGCATGGGAGCAGCGCCGCCAGAGCCCCTCTGGAAAGCCCAGAGCCTCGCAGGGTGGCAGAGCTTCCCAGGAAACAGCCCTTCCTCAGCAATCGGATCCTGCAGGAGGCAGGAGCCGAGCCTGATGGGCAGTTCAAGGGCTCAGCCCCGCTCTCCCGGGCGTGCTTCCCAGTTCATGGCCCTCACTGACAGCACTGCCATCTCCGGCAAATGGATTTTCCCTGCTCCTCGCCCGGCACGGCCCCGCTTCCCCTGCCCGCAGCTCCCCTGCCAGCACGGGGAGGGCTCTGTGCTCCTGAGCAGCTCCCGGGAGCGAGCAGGGCTCTGCTGAGCGCCTGGACCTGCAATTCACTGAGCGTCAGCAGGAACGGCGCAGGGCAGAGGAACAAACTCTTCCAGCACTCACTGAGCAGCCTCTGCTGAGGCATCAGCAACAGCCCAGCTAACAGGAGCGGGACCTGCATTTATTACATTGGGACCTGCATTTATTATATTGGGGACTATATTTATTATATTGGGATCTATATTTATAATATTGGGACCTATATTTATAATACTTATTCTATTCTATTCTATTCTATTCTATTCTATTCTATTCTATTCTATTCTATTCTATTCTATTCTATTCTATCCTATCCTATCCTATCCTATCCTATCCTATCCTATCCTATCCTATCCTATCCTATCCTATATGGCAGCTCTCCAGAGGGTACCCACACAGACTCTTCACCTCGCTAATGAAGCTGATATTTTTTACATCTGCAGATGTGTTTGGTTGGTTTTGGTTACGTATTCATGGGTTTGTGTCCTTACATCTCTAAGTACAGTAAAGCTGCAGGTTTGCACTGCCCAGTTGAAATTTCACCTCTTTTTTTTTTTTTTTTTTGGCCTAAAGAGTAGTTTTATTCTATGGAAATATAGAAGAATGTTATCCAAAGGTATAAATTATATTTATCCAAGACTATGACTATTCCAAGCACTTGAGAAGTGATGGAAATTATTAAAACCACTCCTGTCTTGATATAAGGTCAAGAATTGAAAGAATCTTGTTAGCAAGGAATGAGGAAGCCTCGCCCTCTCTCAGGCTTCCGTGGAAGTGCTTCAGAGGTGCCCATTTTCCCCATGGGACTGAGAAGAGCCACTCCACAATATCTGTTTTTCCTCCTGACTGCATGAAAACAAACATTCCATGGAAGGAGCTTTTCCCCATCTCTTTCAAAAGGCTGCCACCATATGGGGGATCGGTTTTAATACAAGGCTTAGGTTTGGGATTTGCCAAAAGACCTTCCTGGAGCACCAGCTCAGCCTCTGGAGGGAGAGGGCCCTGCAGGGAGCGCCCTGGGGATTGTGGCACAGGAGCAGCCCAGTCCCACGAAGGGCTGGGCTCACGCTCCCCCTTAAGGAGCTCCACTTCCAGCAAACCATGGATTTTATCCCTCTGTGCCGCACACAGCTCTGCTCATTTGGAACTGCATCGTTTAAATTCCGCTGCTTTGCGGCCAAAACTCCCAAAGCGCCCCTCAGGGTGCAGGATTGCTGTCACTGATTTCTGCTTTCTCCTCTTGTCCCCTGCTCTGTGGCTGGGGTGGAACCAGATCAGCTTTGAGGTCTCTTCCAACCCAGCCCATCCTGGCATTCAGTTTTCCCATGGAATTGTGTGCTCAGCTGCCCAAGAGGAGTGGGAAGGTGCCCTGCATCCAGGGGAATGTCATTCCCAACCCACGGACAGCAGTGGGTGAGCAGTGACGGCTCTTGCTCTGAAGTTAAACACGAGCCAATGTCGAGCCCAATGTCTTTCTGCTGGAATGAAGAATTAAGATAAAGAAAGCGAGAGAAGGTGAAATGAGGGAAGCATAAAGCCTTTCCTTGCATTTGAATTTCTCCACCAGACCCGACGCCATTCCACACTGGAGCACATCAGCTGAAGAACCAACCCCGAAATAGTACTCGAATTTGATAAATCAAATAAATCCCCGTCTCCCAGCAGAACACATTAATCCAGGCGTTCTTCCTATCAAGCTCCAAATGTCATGTGGAGATCAAGTTCCCATCTACCACAAGTGTTTGTTCAACAAAACACAGCAGAGCCTTCCCAGGGAGCTTAACCAGAGCAGGAAGGTGCAAACAATCCTGTCCTCACATTGAATTCTTCTTGCAGACACGGCGGTGCCACAGCCCCTCCTTGCCCAGACAGCCCAGAGCTGAAGCCCGGAACTGCAGTGGCACCTGGGACAGGCACTTCCCGGGGTTATTTCCCCGCAGATCACGGCCCTGTGCCAGGGCAGGGCAAACCTCGGAGCTCTGGGCACCTCTGTGTTGACAGAGCGTGGCTTTGGAGCAAGAACTGCCAGATTGCATCGAGGAAAAACCTGAATAACCCAGACTCTGGCAGTGTGAGGCCACCAGTTCTGGCAAAGCAGGAATGCCCAGGTTCTTCCCTACAGACACCACCCTCCAGCAGAGGGATTCTCGAGGAAGCACAGCCCGTGGGAATCCAATTCCCTTTTCTTTACTGCTCTCCCAAGAGAGTGACTCCAGTATTCAGAGAGTGATGAGGAACACGGAGTTTGAGGCAGGGACATGGATAAATAAAGGAATTGGCCTACCAGTGAGGGAAAACGTGGGCTCCCATCACCCCTGGGTCAGTCCTGGAGCTATTCTGGATACACAGGGACCACACCAGGATAAAAATCATGCCTTCATCTGAAAAAATCCTTCCTTGTGCCATAATTATATGGATGGGAAAGTATTTTGTCCTGCCTCTTCCCTGGCCCAGCAAACTGCTGGAAATAAAATACTGTCACTCTCCCTAGGGTTCCAGCTGACTCAGAACCCACGTTGGAGGAGCTGTTTCTGATTGTGTGAATGAGCATTTCCTGCCCCTGGCACTGATCTCTGCCGACCCAGCCAGCCGGGAGCACGGCCCTGCTTTCCCTCCTGCCCTCGTGCCGCACTCACCTGGGTGTCTCTGCCCACAGCACAAACCTGCCTGGCCTCTCGACCCTCGCACACGGCATCTCCGGGGTTTGTTCTTTATTTCTGCACTGCCTCGGGGTTTTACCAGCAGTGATATCCCAGCCGGGGCTTTCATTTGCCTCGTGAACTCCAAGTTGCCTTTAACAGCAGACACAGAGCTCGTGGCACCCCTCCTCTGGAACAGAAGACAATAAAAGTAATAAATTCAATGTATTCAGCCCATTTTACCTGCGTCTGGCTCGGCCCGTTCCCTTAAGGCCTGGGGCTGTTGGAACACGCTGCTGCTGCCTCCACTGCAGTCAGGGGTGAGAAAGGAGAAGAAAACAAGGAAAAGAGGAATCATCCGAGCCCGAGGAACGACCTGAGCGTGCACAGCTCCGTCCCGAATTCCTGCAGCTTGGAAGCAGAGCTGTAAAACACCTGGGCTGCACACACTCGCGGTGTTTCCTCACACACAAATGAGGATTTCAGCGCAGAGCAGCGGCTCCTGACGCCAAGGAAACCGCAAAGATAAGGAGAGAAAGGAAAAGTTGTTACATTTAGAACGTTATCATTAGCAACAACAGGTTTAAAAAAACATCATAAATATTGCCTGGCCCGTTCCCTTTCCGCTGCCATCAGAACCAGCCAAACATTCCCGATGGTCCCGGCGCCTGTGGAGCTTAAATGAGGTTTTATCTCCAGTAAGTGTTTCTTTCACTCTCCATAAAGTAAAAGGCACCACAGTTTAGAAATAATGCATTCCCAGCCCTGAGTATTACGGGGAACCCATTATTTTTATTGCTTGCTGTGTGAAGGATATTTCATCTTTAGGGAACGGAGCGGTTCCCAAATAAATAAGGAGGCAGGAGCTGCATAAAAAGCTTGGTGCAAAACACCCATACAATTACGAGCCAAGGAGCGCATTGTACCTGCTCCCACAAGTTTTCTCCCTCGGAGAATAATCCCTGATTTGCATGTGCAATTACTGCAATTGCATTTGCAATTACATCAATTGTCCAATTACATCAGCTGCGCTTCCGATGAGCTCAGCGAGGAAAATAAAGTGCACATCGCTCTTTGCTGTAATGGAAATGTGATTTGCACACGCTGAAAAAGGATTTCTGTTTGCTGCGAGATGAAATGAGACCACCCTGGGGTATTTTGCTTTTCTTGCATGAAGCCTAAGCATTTCTGTGATATTAAAAAAGGTTGGAGCTGTTTGATGACTTGAGACTTCACAGACATTTCTCCTCTTGGGCCTCTGTAATTACTGCGCAGTTTCCCATTGTCATCCCAGAAATTATTTTACATTTACAATTAATAGGACACGCTCTTGGGGCCAGATCCCTTAAAGCTTTCTTTTTCTCTCTAATAACTTGGATCATTAGGAGCCACATACACTTCATTCCTCAGAAATGTGCAAATAAAAGAAGTCCAAATTCCAAGCTAGAGCTCTGTTTCCAGAATTACCAGCATCTGCTCTTTCTAATGACTCCACAGGTGGCAGGAAATCCCTTCACCTCCTCATCCCCAATTCCCACGTGTGAAATGAGAGCATCTGAAAGTGCAGCAACAACCAGAAAAATACAGGAATGGAACTCCGGGCTTTCTGAGTGTATGGAGCATTTCCAGGATTTTCAGCTCTCATTTTCTCAGTTTGGAAATACAAAGTTTTGCTTGTTTTCTTCGCTGCTGCCACACACAGGCTGCGATTTTCCCTGTGCTGCATAACCAGAACTGGAAATTTGGGCATCAGCAGAGAAGAGTTTCAGTGAGACCTTCCCAAGCCTCTCCTCAGATCTGCTCTCCCAACCCCCACAGTGAGGTTGGGTCCACTCTAGAAATGCCTGGATCTTGGGCTGGTTTGGGTTTTTGCCAAACCCGTGACCAACTGATGCTCCACAGGCCTGGGCAGGTGCGTCCAGATGTGGCCAAGCCACCATCCAGCTGTACCCAAACCTGGATACCCATCAGGAATTTCCAGCAAGGGCTGCTGAAACCTCTGTGCAGGTCCTGCTCCCGCACCTACAGCCCTGCAGGGAGGAAATCCTGTCTCTAAGCCCACATTAAATTCTAAACGTTAAAAGAGAAAACACAATCTGTCTGTTTTGACAGATGAACGTGGCACCTGCAGGAGCCGGGGCCTGCTCTCGCCCGAACAAAACAGCACCAAAGCCATGGCAGCAGCTGCTTTGCTTCTCCTCTGCTCAGAAGCAGAAGGGCAGGGGCAGCGGGGAAGGGGAGAGCCGGCTGTGGCTGTGGGTGCCTCTGCGTCAGCTCAGCTCCCGTCGCTGCGGCCTCGGAGCAGCCTGGCGGGGCAGTCAGCTCTGCTCTGCTCCTCTGCACCTCCGCTCCAGAGAGCAGCAAAGGCGCTTTAGCACTGCCGGGCCCTTGCCAGGCTTTTGCACTTCTAGGCAAATAAGCGGGATTTAAAATGGCTTGAATCTTACAGAAATGAGAAAAACTTTCCTAATTGTTACTTCAGGTCCAGAATTAAACAAACGCCTCTGTCCCTGAAGAACAGAAAACGAAAATGTTTAACTCCCGTCAGTTGTTCTGTTTTAACCTCTTTAGAAGCAGCTCAGTCCCTGGCTCAGGGATCTCCTCCTGGCCATGGTCTGCAGTGTTTATCTGTTATTGTTTTAATGCAGAATTACCTTTCCTATTTCTGGTTTCAGATGTATTTTTCTATTTCAGTGCCCCTCCGAGCCTGGCCATGACACAGCAGCACACACTGAAGGTAACACACAACAACAGAACCAGGTTTGGTATCAGAGCCCGGCTGCTTCCAGTTCAAAGCTGCTCCCCTGGCCCAGCAGACACCTCAGCGAGCTCTGGTGCACAGACACTGCTCGTTCAAACCGTGAATTACAGCCTGGGAGGAAGTTTTGCACTGGGGAAAATGTTTTCCTTGCTTTAAAATAACTTTCCTTTTACTCTGCAGTCATTAAAAGTGCGGGATCGAGCAACTCCCACTTACTGTGGAGAAACCAGGAGCTCTCGGTCTCGGCTGAGTTACAGCCCCAGAAGTGGATCTGGGAGCACTTTAAGGTCATTTTCGCCCTTCAGCCGTGTTGGAGAGGTTTCAAAAGAGCCCTCTATGAATGGTGAGAGGCTCGCTTGCCCTCTCAGGCAGTGAGGATGGTGCTTGGCGCGTGCAGATCTCCAGAGATGTTCAGGGTGCAGCCTCTTCCCGCCCTTGAGAACAGGAAAAAACCTCAGCACGACAGAGTTAATGCCAGAGCACCTTTTTGCTTAGGCTGACAAAGGTCCTGAGGAGCAAAAATCAGTTTTGATACAAGAAAACGGGGTAGGGTTGGGTATGTTTGTGAAAACACTCATTTCTCGTGGGGATAATGTTTGTTCTTGTCTCTAGGCACGTTTTGTTTTCGTGTGTGATTTGTGTGTAACTCCATACAGGGCTGAGATTTCAAACCGGAGCAGCACATGTTATAAACAAAGACCTGCACGGAATAAACAAGTGCAGCAGCAAAGTGCTTTAATTTGTATTTGCCAGTTCGGGGAGCAATTGCTGTGGGATGAATGCCTGGCCCTTCCTGTCAGGGAAACTTTGCTGTGCGCTGCTCAGCCTGAGAACAATTCTCCACTCAGCAAAGAGCCCTGGGCCGTGAAACGTGGGGCATCACTCTCACGGCCAGGCGTCCATGAAGGATGGGCCAGCAGAATCCGTGGAATTGCTCAGAAGCAGCGGCTGAACAGCCAGGGAAACCCAGCCCAGAGCCCAGCCCAGCCATGGCCGACGTCACCTGGCAATAATTCAGGTCTTGTTGCACAACATCGCTTTCATTTCTGTCCCTTGCCCAGCCCTCCTCTCTCCTTACCCCTTCGAGTCCCCAGCTGCTCCCACCCCAGCACTGGGGTCCCACCCCAGCTCTGTGTTTGAGCCCCTCTCCCAAACAGGTTCTTTGTGCTTTCCTCACTTCCACACTGAAGGGGAGCTTCAAAGACAGAAGCTCTAGAAACTGCCAAGAGCTCTTGGGACAGAAATGAGGTGGTTTTTGTTTTAATTGTCAATTGACTTTATGAGCAGCGGCAGAGAAGGGAGGTATTTCATTAAATAACTGGGCTTCTCTAGAACTTCTGGAACTTTTCTGACTGCATGGACCAAGCCCTTTGAGGATTTCTTATTCCTGACTCGGTTTCAGCAGCACTAAATAGAGGAGCATTTAGTGATAAATTAGGCATTTGTAAAAAGGAAGGAGTTTAAAATATTACGCATTAAGAGCTTAAGTTGACCATTCCCTTTTCTTGCCCTCTGCCTTCCGAGGTCTCATATTGGAAAAACAGATTTCTCCATTAATAAAATAAATGTATTTCACTCTGCCTGTTGAGCAAGAGAAAAGCTTTGTGCAGCTCCCAGCTGCGGCTTTGAGATACGGCTGCTCCCCAGTTCTCCTCCCGAGTTCTTGGCAACTTCTCCCTCGTGAACAAGCCTATTTTTATATTCCTGTAATATTTCTGCCGTGTCTCAGTGTCACAGTGCTGGCAGGGTGCCCTGCAGAGGTTTGCTGAGCACTGTTGCATTGGCAAACCCCAGCTGTAGCCGCTTTCCTCACATTTTTGGTCCTCAGAGCTGCTCGAGGTCATCACTGAGCACAGAAAACTGAGCTCGGTGCTGAGATTGTTTGCCAGAAATAAATATCATCAGGAGGAACTGAAGCGACATCCGTGGATCTCAGGAGCGCAGGGAAAGGGAGCAGCTGATTATTCGCTGTGCAGCCCGCAGGGGCAAAGGTGGGCACGCGCCAGTCAAGCCACCTCCTTCGGCTGGCACAGAATTCTCCAGGCCAAGCCCAGCAAAAAGTATGGAAATTCTCCTAGCACAACGTGAGGAAAATGCAAAGCCTGTGCTGTCCCATCCAACTGGTAGTGACAACTTTAACACCCAAAAATAAGCTGTGAGAAAGGAGAGAAAGGAGGAACCATCTGAGCTGGCTTACGTGAGAGCTTTTTTTGGCCTGGAACAGGAATTGTTGCCAACAAACCCCACACTCTGACAGCCACGGCCACAGCAACCTGCAAAACACAGAGGAGGGACACAGATTGAAGCTTCCAAAAAAGCTGTGATGGAGCCTGGGGCCCATCCCCTGCGTGGAAATGTTGCTCCTGTCTGCTGTCCGGCGTTTGGGTGTTTGTATCAGCTCCGAGCTCCCAGCACACACCGCGTGAGGCCGAGCCCAACCAAACTGATTTTCCATCTTTAACCGCAGCATTTTGTGCTTCTTTTTGCGGGGTCTGAAAGCAGACACTGAGCCGTGTTTGCTCAGCGCCACCACCCTGTCACCTTCACTGTCAGATTCAGTCACTCCTGACAGATGTAGGACAACAACCTCTCCCAGGAAACCTCTCACCAACAGAGAGATCAGAAACGCTCAGCGTTGTTAATTTGCCTTTTTATGTCAGTGCATCGCTGGTTTTCCCCTCCTTTAAACCAGCGCTTTACTCCCCACGGTCTCTGTGCTTTGACAGCGCTGCCTCGTTCAGCAAAACACCCAAAAACTCCTCGTGCTTCCCTGTGATCTGCAACTTCAACAATACATATGCAAATGAAATTAGTGCTGGCAAAAATAATTATAGTTGTTCATGGGAGGATTAATAACTGAAGTCTGCCCTGCTTGTGCTGGGGTTTAATTCTGTTTCAGGCACTAAGAGAAGTTAATTCGGCGTTCAGTGCTGTGCGTGGCAGTTCAGAGGTGTTGAGTGAATGCAGAGTTAATTGAGAGGAGGGGAAAGGAGGGGCTGTGGGGAAACACCCGTGAGGCTTGTGCGGAGAAAATTATGGAATCACAGCAAGGACAGGGTTGGAAGGCACCTTAAAGACCAGCGAGTTCCAACCCTTTCCATGTGCAGGGAATCTTCCATTGGACCAGGCTCCTGAGAGCCCAGTCCCTGAATTCATTAATTATAGATCTATATCTACGTCTATATCTATAATCTATGTATCTATAGATGTATAGATCTATATATCCATATCTGTATCTATATATCTATATCTATCTTTACCTATATATCTATCTATATATCTATCTATATCTCTATATATCTACATATCTATATCTATATCTATCTTTACCTATATATCTATCTATATATCTATCTATATCTCTATATATCTACATATCTATATCTATATCTATCTTTACCTATATATCTATCTATATATCTATCTATATCTCTATATATCTACATATCTATATCTATATCTATCTTTATATATATCTATATGTCTATACCTATATATCTATATAGCTATATAGTTATATCTATATCTGTATCTATATGTCTCTATCTCTATCTCTCTACCTCTATCTCTATCTATAAAATCCAGCAGAGATCATCAGCTGGTGGGTGAATGGACACCACAGCCCGTTTTTCTGGCTGCACCCGGTGCCATCCCTCTCTCGGAAGGGAGCAGGACTGACTCACTCCTGCCGGGTATAAACTGTGCCCTCGGGCCGGCGGTATTTAATAAAAGAACGAGCTCCTTTTTAAACAATGTTTGCGGGAACAACCCAAATCTGGAGCGGGCTGTAAATTCCTCCCTCGTTACAGGAATGGGGACGGGGATGGAGAAAGAGGGACGGGGGGGACACCCAGAGAAAAGCAGGAATTCGGCAGCAATGCCGCTGGGTGCTTCCCTCCCTTCCCTCCAGCATGGATTCTCCTCCTCTGGAAGGGAGCGATGGGAAAGCCCTTCCACCCTTCCTCGCCGGCCTGCAGCAGCCCCGGGGGGCCGGGCAGGAGCCGGGGGCAGCCCCGGTGCCAGCCCGGCGGAGGCGAGGGGCAGGAAAGGCCCGGCTTGCGGGGCCATAAGCGCCTTAGAGGCTGCGATCCCCTGTGCCTGATCCGGCTGTTTACAGCCTGGAGAGCCGGATTAGCCGGGCGCAAGCTGTGCCTACAACAGCTGCTTTTCACCCAGGATTAGCATAAAAATCAATCAGCCCCGCGCACGGAGCCAGCAGAGTGCGACTGGGAGAGCTCCAATGGAAACAGCATCCAGGTGGGAATGAGGGAAGTTTCATGGAGCCAGAGAACACACGGCCGGGTTGGGCACGACCTGCTGCAGGCGTGGGCTCGCATTTGGTTAAAATCCACGATTTAGTGCTGTTGCCAGAACTGAAATGAGGCAAAGCTGACGTGATCTAATTAACTTACAACTTGAGTTCCAGCTGCTGCACGCTTTTGAACAAGCTAAGCTGCCCAGAGCTTCCCCAGAGATCAGAGGTACCACACCAAGCTGCTCTTTTGCTGCTGGTGCCGAAGTGATTTCTGCTGGAAAAACACACTTTATTAGTGGTTAGGCCATCTCATTAAAGCCCACAAAAAGGGTCTCAGGAACATCCTAACAAATGCACTTTAGGCATTTCAGAGTCATTTGAAACCATTGATTCGGGCTTTTCTCTACGGTCAATGTCATGGCTGAAATAAAGGGGAAAACATCATCAATAAGCCAGTAATACCTAAATTTACTGCTATGTAAAGCAGCCAATTGGACGTCAATCGACAAGAGATTTACACAGATTCCAGTGTCTAAACACTACATTCAAAATATTATATTCTCATTCAATATGCTATTATTATTATAGCATATATTATTATCTATATAAACCTTCTATTATATTATATAGCCTTACATATTCTGATATGCAACCAGCCAATATCGCACCATTATCCGCTCTCCAAACGGCTGTGATGTTGTCTGACTGCATTTGTGCTGATTTCTCGCAAGGCTGCAGGAATCAGAGCATTTGGTTGGAGATGGAGGCCGAGCCTGCAGGTGCGGGTCACAGAGTCCCTGCCAAGGTCTCACGGCTCCCAAACTGCGTTAAACTTGGCCTCACGCACGGCTCCAGGTCACCGAGCCCTTCCCCGGTGCCTGCTAGGATGGTTCATGTCCTGGCCCAGAGTCAGGCTCCATCTCAACATCACTCCACGGGAAAAGCAAGGGGAGCTCCCTTCCCACAGCATTAGAACGTCTCGGTTTTTCCCCTTAGGTGAATTTAAACTCATTGACAGCTCGCAGGAATGTCCTTTTATTATTCTAACACCAGCAGTGCCTTGGATCACCGCAGAAAAATCCATTTTAACGTCAAATCCAGTGTGCCCCACGGAAATCCTCCTTTGCTGCTGATTTATTGTGCGTGTGCCACGCACCCGGAGATGCTCCCGTACTTCCACAGCAAGAAAACACTGCAGAATTTACTCAATCTAGAGGCAGCAAAATGGGTTCTTACTTAGCTCTTATTCAGCTGCTTTAGTTCATGCCCTTCATTCAGAGAATCAGCGTTTCCCCTCAGAGTAAGATTTATTGCATTTGGACCAATCAGGATTTCATATTAAATCCCTTTCCTGCCTTTAATTTTTCTTAACTGATTGAATTTATCATTTCTCCTTCTACCCTTCTCACTTAAATCCTTCTTATATGCACTGCATTTCCATAATAACCAGAATGACGAACTCACCTCATTTACTCTCATTAACCACCAGAAATGGAATTATATTTTTGCTTACAACAAGCACTCTTGGGTTACTCCAGGATCACATCTTTGCCCCAAAATATATAGAATATACAGTATAACTTATGAGATCATCAAATACAGCAGTCTCCAGAGGGAAAAAAAAAAATTATTCACAGTGCAATCCTAAATTCAGTGATTCTTTATCAAACAGTGAAACCTTCCCAAGTGAGGGTCAGTCTCCCCAACAGCCTCAGTTAAATATTGGCAAAATTCAGCTTTCAGGTATTTCAGTGCAGCAATACCACTCCTGCAGCTGTTCCCTGACCACACTCTGAGGACAAAAATAACCTGGGGAAGGGACGAGTGCTCAAGCACACGGGCGGCACAGCTGCGAGCTCATTAAATTTTAAAAGTGATTCCAATCAGACGCTAAAACTCCTGTCTGCAGTTAATTCCACTGCTTACATACAGCCGCAGAACGGGGAGATGGACTTTGATTTTCCTCTTTCCCAGGCAGGCTGACTAATGGCACTAAAGGAGAGTAAATCCAGGATGAGGGTAATTATCCATGCGCAAAATGAGTTTTTGTAGGAACTCCACTGCTGCTCTTCGCTTTGCAGTCGGTGCCTGGCGCCGAGCGGAGCTGAAAGGAGCACGGCTCACACAGGGAAGGACAAAGCTCAGGGCTGCAGGAGCAGTCTGGTTGTTTGTCCTGCCCCAGCTCCTTGCCCAGGGCTGCAGGCAGGGATGAGAATCCCCTGGCGCTGCTCAGAGCCCTGGATCTCCAGGCTTCCTGCCCTGGAGACAAAAACCCCCTCAGGAAGGGTGGGGAGCCCCTTCCAGCCCGGGGGATCGTTGGCACAGCCCTGCTGCTCCTGAGAGACTTTTCTCAAACCACGGGGGAAGCCGGGGAAACTCTTCCCATCCATCTCCCACGTTTGTCAGTCCCATCCTCCCATTTCCTGAGAGCGGCAGGGATGGATGGGATCTTGGGAAGGAATTGTTCCCTGTGAGGGTGGGCAGGCCCTGGCACAGGTGCCCAGAGCAGCTGGGGCTGCCCCTGGATCCCTGGCAATGCCCAAGGCCAGGCTGGACAGGGCTGGGAGCAGCCTGGGACGGTGGGAGGTGTGGGATGGGATGGGCTTTAATGTCCCTTCCAACCCAAACCGTTCTGGGAGGGTTTCCTCCTTTCTCACAGATGGAGAAATGCCAATCTCCTCCCCTGAAGTCAGCAGAAAGTTGCAATTCTCTGCTATTCCCCTCCCGTTTTCCTCACTAAATCCTTCCCAGATGGAGCAGAAGCTCTGCCAGGTCACTCTGGCCGGTGGGACAACGCCAAAAACCAAAGGCCAAAGGCCAATCAATAATTTTGCAAATGCTTTCCTCAGAGCCATTTCATGCTGGCAGTGCAGGGGACACCTTTCAGAGCAAATTGAGCTGGCGGTGTTTCATTTACTCTGCCTTTATCGGTGACACAAAACTGCTGCAGATTTTGCCGATATCCGTGAATGAGAATAACTTCAGAGCTCACTTTTGTCTTACACCCAGACTGATTCCTGAACACAAACCCACCATCTCTCTGACAGCACTTCTTAGCTGTTGCTTTTTTCTCTTTTTCCCCCACATTATAAAAAAAAACGGTTTTCCTCCCTTTATTTTTAAATCTGGAAGGTAAAGGAATCTCTTTCAGAGCGTTTCAAAACCACCTCATTGTCCACCATCAGTACCCACTAGGTTTCATTTATTTATTCATTCCTCGCTGTCAGACAAATGCACCTTCACAGTTTTCTGCATTTCTAAGGACAAACTTTAAATTATTTCCTCAGTTTTACTCGTGGCTTTTCTCACGGTTAACACGTTCAGCCTTTCAAACCAACCCCTGCGTTTATCTCCTCTGGCCAGGTGGAAGGTACTTACCCAACTACGCACGAAATAAACAAACATAGCCATTCCTGCCTGAAGAAAAAAGTTCTTTATAACACAACTCCCAGATTGCTGAAGACGCTTGGAAGAAGACTTTTTAAAAAACAATCGTGTGATATTTTTGTAATGTCATGCGCCCAGCAGGCCAGAAAGCTGACCTTTGATATCACCTGATCCTGCTGGTGGTGAAAATGCCCCGAACACAATCCCAGAGTCCCAGCAACACTGAGGCTGGAAAAGACACCAAGACCATCAAGCCCCGACCTTGTCCCCAGCCCAGAGCACCGAGTGCCACCTCCAGGCCTTCCCGGGACACCTCCAGGGCTGGGGACTCCGCCAGTTTGAGCCACACATGCTCCAAATCCTGGATTTCCTCATTCCTTTGGATAAACACCCTTCCCGGAGGAATGAAACCCACAGTGATACGGGCAGCACATCCCGGTCACTCTCTGCTGGGTTGCTGCACTTCCCACCGTGAGAGGGTGTGAAAACCAAATTCAGCCATGATTTAAGGCTACCATTTAATTGCATGACGATTATTTCTTCAAACCTTAACAAAATAGATTTAATACAGACGTTAAATTAAACTGCGGCATGGAGGTAACGGAGGGCTGTTACCCAGAGAAGCTTCAGCAGCACAGGGTTATGGGATTTTTTTAGTGCCTTATTAAAACAGTCAGCATGGATATGAACACTTCCAGGGACATCTTGTCACATAAATAATTGGACCATTACTTCCATATATTGTACACTGTATAAAATGTTAATAAACCTTCTAAAATAGCTCGACATTATAGAAACATATTTTATATTCCATAAAATATTTGGAAGGTCAGGGGAAGCATCTGGGGACAAGGGATACAGCTGAAGCCAGGAGAGGATTTCACACCTGGGAGCAGCTTCAGCTCAATAAAGCAAATCCAAACCCAGCCCTGCAGGGAGCAGGGGCTCGGAGGGGGCTCAGCCCAGAATTTTCAGTCATTATTGAATCAGAACTTTATTCCTCCTCTATCAGACAAGAGATGGGAGCCCCAGACAGCTCCAAAATATGTGCTTTGGTTTTCAGGAGTAGCCAAAGAGCAAAACAATTCAAAGTTTGGGCTATTTCTTGTTTGACTCAGCGTGTGAAAGTCATTGTCCTCGCTGTGCTCAATAAATCAGGTATAAAACCCCAGAGTCAGAGTTTCCTCCCAGCGCTGCTGTCATTTCCAGAACCTTTGCAAGGCTGTGCGAATCACCAGGGTTTGATTTAAGAGCACCCACAACCTGCTGCAGCCACCGAAAATTCTGTGTGAACTCAGCCCTCCCTGGAAAAACCCTTTCCAAAGTGTCCCAAACCCGGCCGGGGAGTTCCAGCACCGCATGAAGCAAAACCCGGAGAACATTTGATTCACCAGAGACTTTCTAATGGGATCTAAGAAAGCGTGGCTGAGGTTGGGCAGCTACCAAAGATTTCCTTTGCTCCAGCCAGGGAGTCACTGGGCATTCGCTGGTCACCGAGGGCACCTCCTGAGACCAGCACTGGTGTGCCACAAGCTTGGCAGCTGCACAGGGACAGGGCAGAAAAACAAAACCACCCCAGGACTTTAAATTAGTCTGGAATTCACTGGTTTTTATATTGGTCTTCCTTAATAAAGAAAGGTGGGAACAGAAAACAGGAAAATGATGGAATAATAGAATGGTTGGGGCTGGAAAGGACTTCAGGGACCATCTAATTCCAGCCCTCGGCCCTGGGCAGGGACATCTTCCACCAGACCAGGTTGCTCCAAGCCCTGTCCAACGTGGCCTAAATATGATATACAACATCATAAATCACTCACTGCCCCAAACTGCAGCACTTTGCTGAGGAAATTGGGAAAAGATCCAGCAGAGCCCAGTCCAGGGCTGTGCATCTCTCACTCCAATTCCTGCAGACCAGAAATTCCAGCAATTCCTGCTGCACCCCTTTGGAGAAGGAGGGGCTGCTCTGGTGGGAATCACCACACGAAGGAGAGATTTCGAGAGGCACCAAATGCACGGGCTGGGCCTTGGCTCCCCTTGGAAACCGAGGGCTGGCACAGCCAACTCCAAGCCAAGGAGGAGAAGGGATTTCTCCATTTAAACTGTGTGCTGCTCTGCACCTGTAAAAGAATGAATAGATATGTTAATTAATTCATTAATTAGGTAAACGCGGGAGGGCGGCAGGGAGCCAGGGCTCTCTGCACTGCTTTGGGAAGAAGTCTCAGCTGCCTGCAGAGCTCAGGCCCCATCACCTGCCTCTTTAGCAGAGGCTGAGACACAGCTCAGGCTTTAAGAGGAGCAGAGCTCCAGTCCAAATGTTGCTCCAAAAAAAGGAGATTTCTTTTAATTCCTTTCGAGCGCATTTGTTTTCCAGCCCACATTTGATGGAGACAGTCGCTCGCGTCTGATGGCCGTGGATTGAAGCTGCGAGTGCTTGGGGTGTCTGTGCAGGGCCAGGAGTGGGAATGGGATGATCCCTGTGGGTGCCTTCCAGCTCAGGATATTCTGTGATGTTTCAATCCCTGCATTGCCCAGCTGGGTACAGAATTCAGGCATTCCACACCTGCTTCCCCCAGCCAGGAGCCCAAATGGAAGCTGGATGTGCTTTTATTCTGCAGAGACAGCAAACTCTTCGCTCCCACTTCCAGAAGACTTCAAAGAATTTTATATTTTCTTTAAAATAATAATAATAATAAAAAAAATTAAAAATTCTTATCCTAAGATCCCCTTTCATGGTACTTCAAGCTCTCCATCAGCTCCATGAACACGTCGCGCACGGATCCGGGAGCACACCCAGGGGACAGCAGGGATGTAATTCCTGCCGTTGTTATGGACTCACTGACTCACTGGTGGAAGCTGCTGGAGAAGGCAATAAAAGCCAAACGGATAATGGCTGCACTGTGGTGAAAATGTTTAGCAATTAAATTAAAATGGAGGATCTTTTATATGTGCCACATTTGCATCTTCCCACCAGGCAACTCAAAAAAAAAAAAAAATAAAAAAAAATGGAGGACTAAAGAAAATATTTAAAGTCAACTTTCCAAAGTGCTGAGAAAAATAAGGTTTCGAATACATGGCTTCATTTATGGAACAGGAGAGTCGAAATGTATTTTTGGGTAGGAATTTTAAAAGCCTTGGAATTAGGCATTGAGGCACTGAGAAAAGCGTTCCAGGAGTAGCACACCACACCAAGATTGTCTGCTTAATGAGGTTCAAAAAATAAATTGAAGTAAAATGTTGAAGTCTAGGCAAAGTGCATTAAACACTGATACATTCATAACATGCAAATTAAATAGGAGTTCTGCCTTTTCAGCAAACATACATGGAAAATGTCACCTAAAAGGGACAGAAATGAAAAGCACCTTGAACATTCATCACATCTCCACATCACACTGGAAGAACTATTTTTCTGCATTATAGTCATTAAAATTAATCCATAACTACCAGACGGAGAAAACGTTAGGAAAAGGGACTCTGTAAGAGCCTTCTTAGGAATCGTATGAACTAATTAATCCTGACAAGCAACAATTTCGCTCTTAACTCATAATGATTTCAGTTGGAGCTCCCAAATACTTTCCTGCCAGTCTTTATTTCCTGTGAGTCAAGTGCTTTGTTGGACAAGTGCTGGCATTCCCTTTCACCCTCTTTAAACCTTAAAACCTTCCCCCTTTGTCCTGTTCCTCTCTGCCTGTGAAAAAAATTTGCTCTCCCTCTTTTTTTTTTTTAAGCCCCTTGAACTCCTGGAAGGGGCTCCAAGGTCTCTCTGGAGCCTCCTGTGCTCCAGGCAGTCACAGCCTCCCTCCTTTAAATCACCCGGATTTCTGCCGGGGAAGAGCTGCAGATTTATTTCACGTCCTGCAGAAGTTAAATAAAGAAGGGAACACCTTGCAAACACCGCTTGCACTTGCTGAGTTTGTTTATTCCCGGCTTCCAGGACGCTGCAGGGTCCCAGGGCTGAGGATTAGCAGCGGCAAAGGACAAGGACAAAGGGTTTGGGCTGAGTTCTGGGATAAACAAACCCAGCTGAGGCCTCAGGGGGGGAAAAATGCAAATGAGCAGCTCTGTGTCTAAATATTGGCTTTCAGAACAAATGCTTACTCCGATTATCCAGATAATTCAAACGATCAGGGCATTGGCAAAGGGAATTCCTGGAGACTTTGGCTGTCGAGAGAAGGAAACACAGCATGAGACCCTCGGAGTGGGTTCAAATGCCCACCAAAGCTGCACAAACACCGTGTGAGATACGAAGGCACTGAACAAGGCGGGTCTGGCTGGGCTGGGCTGGGCTGGGCTGCTCCTCCGCATCCCCGAGCTCCGTGCTCCTGCAGGAATCCGGGTTTGTGTGCAGCTGGCCAGGGTGGGAGCGAGCTGGGGGCCCTGGGGCCTGAGCCGGGCTAAAGGCAGGCTCCAAAGCGTGCCAGGCATCCTCCGAACGGGCTGGGAAAGCCTGCCGGGGTTGGAACCATGGACCAGAGGGGAAACGGCACCCAGGGGTGCTGGAGCTGGGAGCTGGAGACCAGCGAGTCCCCCACGCCATCTGAGCGCTCACCATGGTGCTGAGGGGATTCCCTGGAAACATGGAAGGGCTGCGGTACAGAAATAAAAGGTAATATTTACTAAAGGCTGCTAATTGCAGAATCAGTGTCAAGGTAACGAGAACTGCAAAATAGAACGGTGTCACTAAAGCACACACCTGCTGTTAGCTCAGAAATGTCCCTGGCTTTACAGAGCTGCCGCTCGGTTCTGTGCTCGCAAAACCCGAAGGAAGGCAACAACCAGTCCCCTCCCCTGTCACGCTTAAACGGGGCAAAGTCACCAAATCTCAGTGAGACAGAAATGGCTCCAAAATCTAAACCTGTGCCTCCGTCGGCTTCAGGCTATTCTCCTTTGTTCTGTCCCCACAGGACCTTGTCTTAGGGCACACCATATATATATATATAATAAATATAAATATAAATATAAATATAAATATAAATATAAATATATTTTATATATATAAATAAAATGCATTTATGCACATATGTATGCACATCAACAGCTCTATCACAAAAGCATCTTTCTCACAGCACAGAAATTGCCAAGTGCCTGGAAGCCAGCTCCCAGTAAAATAGGGACGCTATCAATTCGTACTGTCTTGGAATGGAACTTGCTGGAAACACTCCTCTCTCCACTGGGGCAGTTGCTCAGAAATGAGTCTGCATTAGACACCCGAGCCCTGAGCCCTGCTCTCCCCTGGGGAAGTGCCTCAGCCATTTTATTGATCAGACCTTTGCTATTCCAGGCTCTGTGATCCGGCACAGCCTCCAGCCTTCCCGGGGAGGCTTTGCTCAGGGAAATGCATCCAGGCGGGATGAGAGGACACGGTGCTGAAAGGCCTGAGCCCTTCAAATCCTTCCTTCACTGCTGAGGAGCTCCTGACCGCTTCCTTGGGAAGCAGCTCGGAGGCAGCGTCAGAGCAGCAGCTTCCCAGGGATCCGTGGGAATCACTCAGCGCATCTGGAAGAAAGAAGCACGGGAGTTTCAGAACTCGAGCACTGGGCCAAGCCGAACTCACAGCTGCGCGTGCGAGGGCTGCACTGCAAAGCGCAAGCAGGGTTTGCCTCGGGAATTCCAAACGAAGTGTGCCTCATGGGGAGGCTACACATACATTTTTAACAACTGCTGCAATAGTTACATCCCCTTGTTCAGAGGGATTTGTGCACTGGTGGGAGAAATTCCATGTGATTCCGCAGACATTCGGGCACTCCTGAATCTCTGCTGTTGTATCGTCATTGATCTCAGCCTTCCACTGTGGCAGAAAACCTGATCCTGGACATAACAGCAGATTTGAGATTGTGCACATTATATTTAATATTAAATAAAGCTCAACATTTCCCTCTTTCTGCCTCCGCTGCTTTATAGATCCAATAACCTTTATCTGCGCTCCAGATGTCGGGAGAAGAGGAACTGATGTTTGCAAGGCATTTGCAAGTGAAAAGCATTAAATGAATGTAAGGTAAGCTGTTTTTCTGGTGTTCCTTAAGGCTGATTGTACCATTCCACCCCCAGGGCTGCGGGACAGCCTCTCAGAACGAAGCATTATTCAGCACAGGGAAGAATGGAATCACGCAGGAGCAACAGTTTCCTCTTCTCCTTGGACTAACTGCACTTCAAGTGGGTTTCTCTGTTCTTCTCCGAGACACCTGCACTGCTTCCAGGGGGACATTGTGTTCTGGGAAAACAAGCACTCCCACAGATATTCTAAATGCAAATCAAAAACCTTTGCTGCTTTAGATTGTACTTTGAAACATGGCACCAGGAAAGGNAGTATAGATTGGATTTTAGAAAGAAATTCTTCCCTGTGAGGGTGGGGAGGCCCTGGCACAGGTGCCCAGAGCAGCTGGGGCTGCCCCTGGATCCCTGGCAGTGTCCAAGGCCAGGCTGGACAGGGCTGGGAGCAGCCTGGGGCAGTGGGAGGTGTCCCTGCCATGGCAGGGGACAGATCTTTAAGGTCCCTTCCAACCCAGAGCAGTCTGGGGCTCTGGGGTTGCTGGTGCTGGGCTGTACCCAGCCATCGGTGCAGGGGTGGCACGCAGAGCCTGTGACAGTCACAGGCACAGAGGGATGCTGGCTGCAGTTTCTGAAACATAAATTAATAAGAGCAAATAGATAAGAGTCCAAGAGAAACCAAAAGCACTGGACTGCAACAAAAGTGCATCAGTCTGATCTAAATATCCTCGAAGCCAAGCAATCCAACAGAGCCAAGTCTTCCAGCTGATTTTGGGAACCACCAGCTGCTTGTAAAGCACAGGTCCCTGAGGGCCCACCAGTAACAGGAACATTTCATGAGTTCACTTCGGGCATTCCTGGCATCATCTTCCAGGCATGAGAGCTGCGAACTTCTGCTTCCAGATGACTGATGCCCAAACGGCTTCTCCCCAGACACTGGCTAAGCTGAGGGTACTTCATGGAGGTTGGTGGAACCTGAGTGCTGCAGCTGCTGGCAGCTGCCCTGGGGCCAGCCAGGCTGCCGAGATCCAAGAGGCTGGACACGCTCAGGATGCCCAGCTGGAGCCTGGCCCCGCTGGCTGCTGCGGCTCAGCCACCCCGCAGGTTCCCTGGCGTTTATTCTGGAAGGATGCTGCCTGGACAAGGTGCTCACACGTGGCTCAGTGAGCAGCACAGGGCTCTGCTCTGCTGAGGAAGGGCATCAGATGAACACGTGGATCAGGATCCATCTCCACACACGCAGTCCTGGCTCTCCTCACGGACACAGGACTGGGGGCAGAAACTTGTGCTGATGCTCAGGGAGTTAGAGCAGATAAACCTCTGAACTCAGTCTCCTGCTGATCGACAGAGGAGCCTCAAAGGCAGCCCTGGGGTGTGTTTTTTCCCTGGGGGATGTCATTAGGGATATTCCAGCTGGCATGAAAGCAGATTGGGGTGTTCCACGCTCAGTTTTCACTCCTTAATCAGAGGCCCTCAGGTGCAGCTCACCTGGAGCAGGCAGGGCCTGCCCTCGCTTCAAACGGGTGCCAAATTTCCATTCCCAAGTTGCAGCAGCACAACCCCGCTGCTGTGCTGAGCCTGCAGCACATTTGGACTCAGCAAAGCCCCTCTGACGCTCAGCAGCATTTCCCCACGAAGGCCAGAGCCCGCAGTGATGAGAAATTAAAGCGGCGGCTCCGTCAGGCCGTGATGAATATCCAGGCACGGCGGGTCAGGCCCTCTGCTTCCCGCTGTCACTCGCAGTGACGCCTTGCACTCGCTCCTACACAATCCCGCTGCGCCTCTCCCCAGCTGCAGGGAGGTGAGTTTTGTACTTAGGCCGGCTCTGCTGAGATTTATGGTTGCTCTTCCCTCGCAGGGCTGCGCCAGCCTCACTCCACTCACGAGCCCCGCTCCGGCGTGGGGCTGGCACAGATCAGGGAGCGTGACCGGGATTTTGCAGCATCTCCTGATGCCTCCAGGAGACACAAATTAGAGATTTATGAGCCCATTTGGGCCGTATTTCTGCCAGGCCATCCCTGGGCCCAGCCTTGCAGGGGACAAGGACACGATTTAGCACCTCTGGCTCCAGACAACAGAGGAGCACCAGGGCTGAGCTGTTCCTTTTCTGAGCACCCTCGCTGTGAGGAGAGGCCGAGGTTGATTTGTTTTTCTATTCTCCTTCTACTTACACAACCTGCATTTAAGTTTGCCCGGAACAAACCGCACATTTATCCTTGCACATTTAACTTTGCCCTAAGCAAAGACTGTAAGGGACAAAACCTTCCCTTCAGTGCCCTGAGAGGAAAAAAGGGAAAAGGGAAAAGTGAAGCTAAGCCTGCCTAAAAATATATTTGTGACAGACACACAAATTTTGTCACAACATGAAATTTTGGACTTCTTAAGTAGTGCCAAGCTCAGAGGCAGAAGGTTACACCGGATTAAAAACACCGGTAAATTCTTTTCCTACCTTGAGGTTATTGAAACTCGTACATTCAGACACATTACTCAAAGATTTCTGCAAGTAAATGCTCCACTGCCTCTGTCTCGAACTTGTTTTTCCTTTGCCTTTTTCATGCATGAAGTGATTCTCAAATCACTCGATACAATAAATTCTTCTAGATGTTTCCCACATCCTTAGAGGTCTGCATCCTTATCTTCCTCCACAGTTTCCCTTTATTCAATCTGAAATCTAAATCATAAAAAGAATAACCAGGAAACGGCATGAAAATCTCATTGTCTTCTCTGCAAAATCCATGACATTTAACTCAGCTCTCTGTGACCACCTGCTGTTGTACATTTTCCCCACTGAGAGATGACTAAAAGTTACTTTGTGAGGTTTTTTGGTTTCGCAAGAGTAGAATGGCGGAGGAAAAGAGCTCTGGGAGGAACTGCACCCCGCAGATCAGCCCAGTCGCTGCAGCAGCTCAGCTCTGGGTTGTGCCATCGCCGTACCCGCCCTGCTCACATGAGACCTCAGCCTTTGTCCTCCCAGAAACACAGGAAGGGAATTGGCCCCAAGTGGACCACATGGATGTGGTGCCACGGCAGCTTCCAGCACAGCAAACCTCAGAGAAAACAGCCAAGAGATTCAGAGCTCCCTTGCATGAAACGTATTTCTAAAACCCTGCGAAATTACCTTGAGGGAGGAAAAGAAACCGGGTTTTGAGCCTTCGCAGGCAGCAGGTTCCTGATCCATTTACCTCATGGAATAAAACACCACACCGAGGGTGTCAGGAACGAAAACACAAAGGAATTATTTTACAACTCCCAATTTGAGAGCAGGGCGGGGACCACCCAGAATGTCTGGTGAGCAGCAGCCCCTGGTGCAGAGTCCAGCTGAGAGCGTCACCCCGGCCCTGCGCAGCCCGGGCAGCACGGAGCTGTTTCTCTCAGCATTTTGCTCAGCCGACTTTGCAGAGCCACAGCCAAGAGGAGCTGCCTGTCTCTAGCAGCTCTTGGGTGGGCAAAGCTCCTGCAGGCGGCACCCACAAACGAGAGCACCCCAAACCTGCCAGGCTCTCACGGCGCTCCCCCTGCACATCTCCAGGCTCCGGAGGAGCACACACACAAGGACTGCACAGGAGGAGCCGTAACAAGCAGAGATATTTCAGACATCTTAAAGAACACCCACAAGAAGCCTGACTGTGACACCCTCCACAGCTGTTATCATTTTGATCAGAAATGCCAACTTTCATTTCAGTTATGCCGACATCGCCAGCCCCAGCCCTGAACTGATGTCAGGATTTACAGACCTCAGCGCACCCACGATTGCAGCAAACACAAATTTGGGGTGTGAAAGAACAGACAGTATTTTTTCAGCACGAGTTTCCCATTTCATGCCCATTCCATTCCCCGTTACAGAATTATTCCCACAACCACACAGATCTACCACATCTAAAAGCACAGCATGCAATCAAATTAATTTCTGAACGTGGAAGAAGTCAGGGACTCTTCGCTGCAAATTTCAGAGCTGAGCTGGGTTCTGAGGTGCATAATAAGATTCACAGCAGTCCTAGAACAACACAGATAAAACATTTACTGCAGGTGCACTGGAGGCTATTGAGACCCAACCGCAACAGCTCCACGTGCGCCTCCACTGCCTCTCTCCAACACCTTTCCCATCACTGCTGCTGGAGGAAAACACCTCATTTGTCTGAAATATGTTAATCCTACCTTGCTGCAGGCCAGCTCTCTTTGGGATTTCTCCTTGCGGCACCCTGAATTTTAGAGGTGATCTCTCCAAATTCCCCGCTCTGGACGCTGCCCAGGGGCTCAGCACAGCTCTGCCGTGCCACTCGGATGTGCCAGCGTTACAGATGCCACCTGCCAGGGGACCCCTCTGTGCCAGCTCCTCCTGCTGTTTGCAGATGTTCTGTAAGTGCTCACCAGCTATGAGAACCTGGAAAAATCCAGCAGCAGCATCTTGGGATAACGGGAGGCTGCAGTTCGCAAACCGCCACCCGAGGCGGATAACGGCGTTGGCACAGCACGAGCTGGAAGGGAGCAGAGCCTTCCCAGAAGGCAGACTGGAGGCCATTCAAGCATCCAGAAAATGCTGGCACAGGCATCCCGTCTCCTCTGCAGCCAGACTGCCCCAGGGGAGCAGCATGTGGGCACCTTGAAAGAAAAGTTCACAACCTCAAGTGAGATCAGCTCCAGTTTGTAAGTTTTTTACAGCAGATGGTGGCTCAGTGAGGCCTGGGATGGCACTGAGTCCCACAGGGGAAGCAGCAGCGGCTGCCACAGCACCCGGCAGGGCTGGGGATCCCACTCAGCTGCCCTTCACCAGGTGCCTGTCCCATCGTGGGCTGTGCCACCGAACCATCCCAGGCTGATCATTACGGGAGAAATCCCGCGTCACCTCTGCTGCTCCACTGCAGCTGCAGCTGCCCCCACTGCTCAGAGTGCTATGGGTTAACTCAGAAACATGGAATCCCAGATTGGTTTGGGTTGGAAAGGCCTCAGAGCCCGTCCATTCTCACCCCTGCCGTGACAGGGACACCTTCCCCTGTCCCAGGCTGCTCCAAGCCCTGTCCAGCCTGGCCTTGGGCACTGCCAGGGATCCAGGGGCAGCCACAGCTGCTCTGGGCACCCTGGGCCAGGACCTCCCCACCCTCCCAGGGTACAATCCCTTCCCAAGATCCCATCTAAATCCACCCTCCTTCAGCTTAAAGCCGTTCTTTGTCAGCTCATAAGAAACTTTTTACATTCAAACACCTCCTTTCCATTCTGCCTCGCTGCACTGAGTCCAAGAGCTTTGTGCACCCCTGGCACAGCCGTTCCTTTGCCTTGCTCTGGCCTCCCGTGCAGAGCAATTTTTTATCTCCATTATTTAGCACTTACAGCACCAGATATTGTTTTCCAACACAGAAGGGGAAGAAAAGCAGCGAGAAAGGGAAGAAAAGGGAAAAGAGAATTCCAGGTCTGGGTTATTACATGCCAAATTTCTGCTCAGAATAAATTTTCACAATGGATCGCATTGCAAGTGCTGACAGACTCTTAATTGGAGCTCCACAGAGCTCACGCACAGCTACAGAGCAACCATTTGGAAATGTCTTGTTTAAAATACATCGAGGTTATTCAAAGCAGATATTGATATGCTCGTGTAGTACGAGATGCCAACAACGCCTCGCAGGCATCTCCGAGCAGCAGAATCCTTTCCAGCAGCAGGTGGGATGAAATGCTGACAAATGGGATGGAGGCAGCGCACAGGAATAAACTCTGTAATATCCTATTTGTTTCCCCAGCCCGGCTCTGGTGTTGTTATTTCTCACGAGCTGGCAGCTGAGAGCAGCCCCAGCACAGCCCATTCCCGCGGCTCCGTCCCACGGGAGCGCGGCAGCGATCTGGGCTCAGCGCGGCCTCCCCAGGAAAGCACAAAGCGTCCGCGGGGACTCGGCGCTGCCTGGGGCAATAAATGCTGATGAACAGAGCTCTGCTCTTCCTCCAGAGCAGCTTGGCAAGGCGGGTTCATTAACAACAGCGCCCCGGCCTTCTCCGAGAGGGAAAAAGCTGGGAGCTCCCACCCGGCGCTGTCCCGGCTGCTCCCGGGGGTGCCTGGCGTTTGCTGCCACACCAGGTACAAGCTGCTCCTGTTGTGCCCGGAGCCAGCCCCACAGGGCACCAGAATTCCTCCTTTGAGGATTGATTCAGGCTGTATCAGCTGTGCCTGCATCTGGGAAGATCCAAGATATAAAATCTTTACTGGAGTAGAAAGAAGTGGCAAAGTCAAAAAAAAAAACAAAAAACAAAAACAAAAGAAAGCCAGGCTTTCAAAGTCTGTAAATTACAAAAAAATAGTTCTATTATTGTACAAGTCTTGTTCGGGACCCATGCAAGGAGGACTTGTTACACCTGAAGAGAATCTCCTGAGGAGCAGCAGCCCCTGCGGAGCTCGGATTCTGCACAGCTCAGGCTCCGTGGGAGCTTGGCCAGCTCCCTGGCTTGGCTGGCGTTGGGCCGGGCACCAGGGCAGCTCTGCTCATCATTTATCATTCCATCGTCCTGGCTCCTGGTGCCTTAGCCATGGAATGGAACAATCAATATTTGCCTCCCTCCCTCCCTCCCACAGCTGGGGGAGGTTCAATAAGCTCGAGCCTGTTCCCGGGCTGTGGGAATGCCAAGTGTGGAATTGCCTTGGAGGGGAGGAGAGCGCAGCAGCAAATGCAAAGGTCGGGCAAACTGTGCCCCAGGTGACCTCTGAGAGGTTCCTGCATCCACCGCTGCTCCAGCCTGGAGAAGGGGTTTGGTGCTGTCCTCACACAGAGAAAACAAAGAGGGATTTGCAGGGAGCAGAGACACAGGAAGGAGTCACAGGGACACTGCCCTGAGTGCAGAATGCCCTTGAATGGAAAGAAAGCTCTAGAACAGATTTTTTTTTTTTTTTTTTAATTTAGAAATCACAGAATCCCAGAATCATTGAGGATGGAAAAGCCTTCCCAGTCCAAACTGTGCCCCATCCCCACCCTGTCTCCAGCCCAGAGCACTGAGTGCCACATCCAGGCCTTCCTTGGACACCTCCAAACCTGCCTGGGCAGCCTCTGCCGAGGCCTGACCATCCTTTCCATGGAGAAATTCCTCCTGGTGTCCACCCTGAGCCTCCCGTGGCCCAGCCTGAGGCAGTTTCTGCCCGTCCCGCTGGCAGGACCGCTGCTCTCTGCCAGCACTGAGAGGTGGAGTTACACCAGAACCCATAGAAAGTGCATTCTGCTCTCTTTGGTAAAATATTTTCCATTTCCCCTCTAACCTGTCCATCCAAGCCTTCTTGGCCCCCCCATTTCTCCTCTGCAGCACTTCCTCACAAATGCTGCCCACAAAGAGAACCCTGGATTTGCTCAGTCTGGGTTTCAAAACTGCATTTGTTCCAGATCCCAGAGGGAATGTTTCTCCTCTCAGGTTTGGGGAGGGGTGGCAGGGATAGCACACAATGGACACTGAGCATCCTCACTGTTTCTGTACTTACAGCGAAAGAAATTGAGCCGAGGAGGAAAGGAAGCGTTTCCTGGTGGATTTCCAGAAGGGGGTTATGAATAATGCTCTTTGAATTCCAGGATGAAAAGTGACTGAGCGCAGGAATCAGGATTCTTCTGTCAAGCTGATTCTTTCAGGAGAGGAACCAGAGAACATTCATCCTCTCTGTGCTAGACGCGCTGAAAAACTCATCTTTAGGGAAAGCGTGGATACATTTTCACCCTGCTAGAGAAATACTGAGGAGAAAATCCCCCCCTTGACCTCTGTAGCCCTCATCAAAACCCCAAGAGCTGCCACAGAACACAGCATCTCCCAGGTACCCAGGGGCTCTGCCCTCCTGCAACCACTAAAGCGCTTCACCACCAGTGCCACAGCAATTAAATTGAGATTTGTGACTCAAATATCCAGAAAAGCTGTTTCACAAGTGATTTAAAGCCACGTTGAAGCACATTCATACCATTCCCAGACCCCTTGTGTTTAGCGTGACACGGCCTAACCAACACAGAATCCAGAATAAAGCAGTCAAATCCCTTTAATGTGCTGAGATTCCCAGTTCATGGACTGAAGGGTTAAAATGTCTCCAGCCGCTGCATTGCTCAAACTCAGAATATTAATTCTGGCTTAGGGCAAACATCACTTGCGTTGCCTTTTACCACCGCAGTTTCGAGTCTCACTGCAATCATTTGATTACACTACAAGATGTGCATTTAATACTCGCTCTTACCTGTGAGTTTCTGAAACAAAATTACATTTTAGGCAGCTTTTATGTACCTAAATTGCTCTTTTTTGCTGCTGTGGCAGGAATCCTCCTCACTCAGAAGCAGTTTGCCTTTGAGGGGAGCAAGGACGGATTATTCCCCAGCGCTGGTGTGCCCTTGCCCAGAATTCAGCTCACAAGTTGCCCAAACGTTTCGGGTCAGCTTCAGAGAAATGTTTTCTACTTTGCAGGATAATGAAGTCCTTTGCAGTAACAACCATGGGACTAAGTGACAAATACAACTTAATCAAGGGAAAATCTATTTCAAACAGAAGATAAATTGCCTCAGGCCTCGGTAATTATCTCTCTGGGATTAATAATCAACTCTAATTTAATAATTGCCTTAGTATTTCCTTTTTGAATTTTTCAATAATTAACCTGCAGTCTCTCAAAAATAATATTCACGGGCACTTCACAGAATCACGTTATTTAATGAAAACAAAGTTAGATAAGCCGCCACTGGAGAAAAAAAAAATCAAAGGATAAGTGATAATCCTTGGAAGGCGTTCAGAACACACCAATTTGTAGGGAACGGGTATCCTGAGAGCTGGCATTCCATGAGTGGGAGCAGCCTGAGGAGGTTCTGGGACACCCAAAGCCAGGCTTTGGAGCAAAGCCGGATTTGCTCGGAACCTCCAGGAGCAGGGAGGGACCCCAGGGAGAAGCGCAACCCCGCAGCCCCGAGCCCACCCCACAAAGCACAGCTTTGGGATGCTCCCCACGTGTTTGGTCGTTTGTTTTCCATGAGAGTCCACTCAGCGTTCTCTCCTGGCCAGCTAAGGCAGTGCGTTATCCAAAGCTGAATGTATAAAATGTTTTCGTAGCAGAGGAATGCAGCGGCTGCCAAAGGTTAGGAAATAATCAGATGGTGTTGGAACAGCTTCTGCAGGGGTGTCTGGCCATTTTAAATACATTTGTGGCTGAAGGTCATCCCTGGATATTTCAGTATTTTCTTTTCTCATAAAGGGACTTCAAGACACAGAATCTCTTTTATAGGTGGAACAAAATTGGATAAAGCATTTAAAGATCCTTAGCTCAAGGCGTGAGCTGGACAGGGGCAGTCGGGGCACAGATCCTCAGCCTGCGGGGCTGATCTACTGCAGGGCCTGGGGGCTTCTCCAAGGTTTTCCAGAGCTGCCTGATGGTTCTCCTGGCACTTGTGGAGGTGCCCGTCTGAAGGGCCTTTCGCTCTACGGCTTTGACATCTGCTGATGTTTAGCAGAAAATCTCATTCCGAAAGCAAATCACAGCGCAGAACTTCACCGTGGCTCTTCTGGTGTCGCACATTAACTTTAATTCTGCTGAGAAATGGGTTTTCTTTTCAGAAAATGACAATCCTCTCCCCCAGCATGACATGAAAGCGTTTGGATTTCACGTGGCCCTGACAAAGCCTCTCGCTCCCAGGGCACAGGAGCTCCCACGCTGTTCCGAGGAGATTGGGAGCCGGAGCTCAGCATCCCTGCTCGCGCCACGGGGACACAGCAGAGCCAGGGGCCGCTCAGCTGCAATGAATGTGCCTCTCTCACACTGCCATCAAGTAATTGCAAATCTGAAAACCTGAGCTGGAAATAACAGGCCGAAATAACCCCGAAATCTCTGACCAAACTCACCCGCAGGACTGAGTGATTCCCTCCTTCGGGTTTGTGAAATCAGCCCACACGGGGTGTTTCATGTGAGATGGGCTGGGTCACGTTAGCGTCTTGTCCTGGCTTATTTCAAGGAAGCTGGGTCTCTAAAGCCAGCCTAAATTTGGAAGTTTAGCAATACTTGCAAATTTAAAATGTACCAGGCAGAGAAAGTGTATTTTCTAGTACCATTATGAAACCTCATCAGTCCAGAAACCAGCCACCACCAATTTTATAAAGAGAGAAAACAATAAAAATAATTCCAAAATCAGTCCCCTTGCCTTTTGGCATTTATAGGTGTCTTTTAAACCTGTCTTCTTTTCATGAACTTCTTTCACTAAAACACAGCACTTCCTTTGAAGGCAGCAGAGAGAGAGAGAACGGCTCTCACGCTGCTACAGAGTCACCTTGCTCCTTCGTTTTGCCTGTTTGCTCCTTTATTGCTCTTCTTACTCAAAGCTTCCTACGTTATCATTACCTGGTTTGAAGAAGAGCTGATCCAGAGCTGGCAAATCAGATCCAGTTGATGCGGGGCAGGTGCAGCCATCCTTTGAGAACCAGACCCAGCCCAGTGAGCACAATTACCTGCTCCCATAAAAACCTGTCCAGAAAAAGCCTCTGTCCCCCCCAGACAACATCACAGACTCGTTCCTTGCGGTGTTTCCTAGCACAAACTCTTTCCCCCTCCTTTCTCAGTAAATTTGCTTGCTTTCAGCACTGACGTTGCCTTTCCCTTCTATTTAAGGATGGAGAGCACAGCTTACAGCCTCCCCCAGCTGCTCCTTTGAACTTCCCAGCCCCAAACGCCCGTTCTGTTCCCATGTCCCTTGCTGGGACTCAGCAGCCTCCTCTCGTGTTTCCCTGCTCACCTCCACTCTGGCTGAGGGGAGAAAAGAGCAGAGAACGAATCCACTGCCCAGGTTAATGGGAGAGCTCTCGGGGGAAGGACACAGGATCAGCCCACAGCCCTGCCAGGGAGGATCCCTGCTTGGATGCTCCTTGGAGCTGCACAAACGCCAGACCCACTCCAGCCACGCACGGCAGCAGCGGGAGAAGTTTGCTTCGGTCTTCCATGGAACATTTCCTGTGCAGCTCTGGGCTTGCACTTCCCAGTTCTGCTCATCCCTGCAGAAACCAGGCCAGTTTTTCCCAGCACAGAAGAATCAAGGAAAAGCAGGATTCCAACCTATTCCAAATCCAAACGGCTCCTGTGACCAGCAGTTACTCCTTAGTCTGTTTTAAACTCCACTTTCCTGTTTCTATCACACAGTGCTCACTTTGCCCAAACAGATCCGCTGTTTCAGGGTTTCTCACAGAAATGCAGTGGCTTTTCCATTTTTTTTTTTTTTTTACCTGTTTATGTTAATTTTCCTCTTCTTGTGCATTTGCAGTCTCTGAAAGGAAAAAGTGTGCAGAAAAAAAAGAAGGTGAGAATGTTTTCTAAGACCTCTAGCAATCAATAAAAGCAGGGCTCCAGAAGGCAGAGTGCTCCCTCCCACCCTGCCTGCCCTGGAAATATTGATAGTGTTGTGGGAGAGCTTTTCCCCTTCCTGCTGCCTTTTGAAAATACAGATAATACGAATGTTCCCATTAGCAAGAAATATGTCGCATCAAAATTAATGGTATTCAGCCAATAGCAATGCGACTCTGGCTGTCAAGTTAACTCAATTCCAGGGCAGCAGAGCAATTCTGCCATCCAAACCTGATTCCGAGACAGAGATGGATGCAGGTGATTCCCCCAGGCTGCAGAGCCTGGAAAAGTGTGCCCTGATCCCGGTGCTGAGCTGGAGCCTTCCACAGAACCCTTTGGTTCCGGGGCTGGGCACCATCCTGATCCCAAAGCTGCAGCAGCCCCGGGGCAGAGCAGGGACATGGGATTGCTGTTCCTTCCCTTTCCGGCTGGCTGGAAGGGGCAGGAGCTGCTCTGGGGGTTTGGCAATCTTGCTTTATTTAATGTCTTAAAAGCAGAGCAGAGTCTTCACCATAACGCTTGACTCCTTTTCACTGAAATATTCAACAGCAAGCAGAACACTTGTTAAGACAACTGCGACAAAAAGATGGTTCTGCTCACCTTTCTTTTGCAAAAAGCACTCTCGAAAGATAAAGACCGCTAACAGCTTTCCTCAACTGCAGCAAGACCAGACTGGAGGTATCTGCTCCAGCCTCCAGGAAGGACATGAAATCTTTATTCCAGAAGGGGTTATAGGCAGATCAGCGCTTGGGGGTGATTTAGTGACTAAATCATTGCATCTGAGCAGCAGATGTTTCACTGCCTGCCAGTGGACACAGGGAAGCTGAAATGAGGCTGCAGGCTGAGGAGCCCACAACGACACCGGCACAAATCTCGGCTCTTCTGTGTACAACAAGAACGTGACATTGTTACAGACAAATTAGCAAAGCCAACAGCTCCTGTGGTGTGAAACCCAGTATTGGTGGCCATAAAAACACACATACCCATGCTCCAGACACTTCAAATGTTTCCTGAAGTTCCCAGTGGTATTTTGAGAAGTGCCCAAGCACTTAACCTGTTGATATGGTTAAATAAACCCTTCTGGAAATTATTTTTGGTGCCCTTAAAAAACAAGTCTGCCAGAGCCTGTTTGACAAATGCAGTAACATTTAGTTCAACCTAAATCTCCTCCCAGACTAAACTGCTCCTCACCAGGACTATCCTGGTTTAAATATTAGCTTAAATTCAGAATTTACACCTGGAAAAAATCCTGTGCTTAGGAAAGACGTTTTCTCTTCTAGCTCCAATTCTTTTGGCATCCCAGCCTAACTGTGGCCAGTTTCCTCCAGATCTCAGCTTGCACTGGGAATTCTTGGTGATTTCTTTTAGATTTCCATTAGCCACGTTACACACGGGTTGAGCCGTGTCAGAAAAGATCTTTTCTCAGTTTCACTCACCGTGACCAACACTGGTTCCCATTACCCACCCAGGCAGAATCGCCAGGCCAAATACAGCAACTGCAGCCTCCAAAGGAGGCAGCCTGGCACAGCAAATGTGGGTAAAAATCCCATTGGAGCGAGGATTATTGGAGCTTTGGCTGGCTGAAACCGGGACCCCCCGAATCTCCTTTTGGAGGGGACAGAGCACTGACCCCCGGATTTCGCAGCAAACACAAGCACAACAAGAGCCAGTTCTGGAACAAGTCTCGTGATCCATCCCCTCATCAGCGCCTTCCAGCCACCTTCCAGTGCAAGACCCCGTTATTGATGAGCAATAGAACGGATCAAATGAAATCTGAGAGCAACGGCTCCAAGGCAAAGGCTCAGAGCTTCTCCTTGATGTTCCCCGAGGCTGCTCACCTGCAGAGCTCCTGGCCCAAAGCTCCCAGGGCTGTCCGATCCCCCTGCCAGGAGCTGGTCCAGGCCAGCAGAGCTCAAACCTTCCCCTGGAGCGCTCCTTCCCCTCTGGCACGCACCAGCCCCGCGGTTGTTCAAGGGAGAATTGCTCCACCAAGCCCTGAGACTGAAAATAGGAGGGGAAACAAACAGTAAAAGGTTATGAAGAGAAGACAGAATTCGATGTGAAATTGCTGTGGACTCCCCACACTGTTAGAGACTCGTTTGGCTGCCACCACCAGAGAGTGATCTTCCAACATTTCCCTCGCCTTAGAACAAGCAGAGTTTCTGTTTTGCTGTATTTCTGCAAAAAGAAAATTACTGCTGATTATACTCTCTGCAGGAATCTATTTTTGAATCCATCTCTTCTTTTCCCCCTTCGAGTCTTTTTTTTTTTTTTTTTAAGTTCAAATATGCTCTTTTCAGACTGGCAGTAAAATCAGGAACTGATTGGAACAGCTCTGAATAACAAAATCATCTCAGAAGCCAAGAGACAACAGGAGCGGTACAAATGTAAACTAAGGAGCTCCAGTTTTACAGCTGCAGTACAGCACACAAAGTCCAAAACAATCAAATTATAACTTCATTTTTGTTTGATCAGTGAAACATATTTCTTTTTGTACCAAGTGTTTGAGGTTTTTTGAGCCACATTTGTTTTATGAGCCACAGAATAAAGAACAACTGAGAATAAGATATTAAAAAAAACCAGATATTTAATTTATTTATTATTGTTTAGGCATGGGTATTTCTTGAGTAATTGTTCACTCTTTAGGACTTGTTTGATTGCTCTTCGACCCCCCCACTCTTAAACAGAAATTAACTCCACCCACAGATGTCCTTGGGACTGTTAGAACTGAGTGAAGGGATCAGCACAAAGCTTTGGAAGGTGTCATAAACCCTGGAATTATTAAGATGGGAAAAGACCTTTAAGATCCTGAGTCCAACCATCTCCACCTCCAGAAAAATGGAATAAGTACTCAAATAACGCCAAAGTTGCAATAGGGAAGAACTGCTGTTGCTTGCTGAATATTTGATGTCAATATTCCAATCAGAAGGCGCAGAACCTTCCCCTCCCGAAATGCCAACGAGATCAGGAAGATGAAAGGCACCACAATGTTCATTAAGGCTCAAATACCAGCACCAGCCATTTCTTTTCAATCACAATTGCACTGAATTATTAAAATATATATTCCATATGTTGTGCATTAAAGTTTTACCTGTGGAGACTCTGCCGGCATAAAAATGCAGATTTTCGTCTGGGTTAACAATACAAATGAAGTGAAGACACCACCACAGAATGTTAGCATTCTAAACATTTTTTCGTTGCCGCGTTAAAGCTTGGAATGAACTGGTAAAGCAGCTCTGCTTACCCTTAAGCACAAACTCTCCATGGAGAGAGAGCAGGAACTTTCCAAAAGAGTTTTCAGGGCACCACCTCCACCCTGAGAAAATATCTCCATGTATTTCCATCTGAAATACCCACAATTTTCATACTTATTTTGTGCATGGCCTTGTGAGCATCCCCTAATTTCAAAGAAAAAGAAAAACAGTTAAACTTTCAGAAACAAGCCACTATTTAAATACAATTTGTGAAGCTTCTGGATGCCCCAGCTCTGCAGTGCTGTCAGACAGCTCTGGGTTGCACATTCCCGAAGGGATCTGTTTCTCTCGTTAACTATGGGCGTAAGGGACCGAGCCATGGCCCTGGGTTGAGCGCACCTTTCATCTCAGTTGACTCCTGACTCCATGCTGTTACCACGGTGACGGCTCCACGCCTCTCCCCATCTCCCGCAGTCCCAGGGTTTGTTCACAGCCGTGGCTGATGGGGGGATCCTGGCCTTCATTTCCAGGCCCAGCTCGAACACCACCAGCTCCACATTCCCCATTTTCCAAGGATCTCACTTCCTTTGGAACAGCCAGGGAGACAAAGATGATCGCTGGTGCTACTGGGATTTACTGGGAAAGGGGGGAAACCCCAAACCAACGACTGGGGTGAGCGGAGCCTCCCAGAAGCTCTGGGTTTGCCCAAAAGTGAGGGAGCAGCAGCAACTGCAGAGACACAGAGAATTCCAGCAGTGCAGCAGGGCAAGGCACAGGGGCTCTCTCAGCACAGCCCCTCTCACCTGGGATCGAGCTGCCGCCTTTCGAGAGATCCCCTGGGAATTGCTTCCAGTTCCCGGAGCAGCCACTTTGTTGTTGCCGCATTCCATGGAGCAGCCAAACCCAAACTGATCCCAGAGACTGGCTGGTGGTGGCTCCGGGCTGCGTGGGCAGCTCCGTGGCGATGGGGCCGGAACGAATCCCGAGCTGGTCACTTTTCCACTCCCTGAATTGCTCCGGCTGGGATAAAAGATTGCGTTTCTCCTGAAGCTTTGGGAGTTGCAATGCCTTCAGGTGGCGGTGCTCTTTCTTTCATCTTAAGCACTTCTTCTATCCCAAAACTGCTCCGGGGAGATTAAAGGAAGGGACAGGGGGCTAAGCAGGCCTCACGCACTGGTGGCCCTCTAGGATGGAGTCCCAGCGGTGGTGGTGAAGGGAGGAGCGACAGACAGCACCCGCCCGGATCTGTGCAGAGCACTGGATGCTGCCCCTCTGGATAAACGTGGATTTGATGGAGGGACAGCTCTGGGGTAAGGAATTGTCTGCTCCAGGAGCTCCAGGGAGGGAGAGCAGTGACCAGGGATGTTCCTTGGGCTGGGGACTGGCACGGACACCTTCCTGTGTGACACAGACAGCGGGGTCGGGGCACCCTCTCCACGTGTGCCAGGACCCCGGGGTGGGCGGTGCTGCAGGGCAGGGATCTCCTGGAGGGCAGGGATCTCCTGGAAGGCAAGGATCTCCTGGAAGGCAAGGATCTCCTGGAAGGCAGGGATCTCCTGGAAGGCAGGGATCTCCTGGAAGGCAGGGATCTCCTGGAAGGCAGGGATCTCCTGGAAGGCAGGGATCTCCTGGAAGGCAGGGATCTCCTGGAGGGCAGGGATGCATCCAGAGGGAGCTGGGCAGCCTGGATTCACGGGCTGCACCCGAGCTTTGTCTCCTGAGCAATAACTCCGTGCAGACAATAGCAATGTCCTTGCAGGATTGTCACACTTCCCGACACGCCACAATTCTACCCGTTCCCACCGGGATCACGCTTCCTTCTGCTTTATTCCTGCTGCTCTTCTGTTGAATTGTAAGGTGGGAAAAGTAAAGGCCATTCATAATTCAGAGCTGCAGAAACAACAACATCCTGAGGGCTGCAGAGTCTAGACAGACAACAAATGAAGCTTGGGCAGATCATCTTTTCTCAGAGCTCTCTTTAAGGACTCCAACATCCCACTTTTCTACCAAAATCCTTTTGACCTCAGTTTTGTACATCTTTAGTTCAGTTTCTGGAGACTTTTCTGTAACTGTGCCTGTCTCAGGAGCAAGGCAAGTGCCAGAGTTGTGCTGGGATGGGAAAAAATTGAAATGGAAAATTTCAAGGGGAGAAATGTGGTGAATCTGAGGGGCACCGGGGCTGAGCCTCCCAAAGGGCCTGGGGTATAAACCACAAACCCACGGGTATCAGACCTGACTAGACAGCAAAATCAGCCAAACCTACGGCTCAGAAGTACCCCAGGCACAGCCAAAAATCACTTTGACCCCCACTGTGGGCACTCAGAACTTAACAGAATTACAGGGTTGGTTTTTAACTGCCTTTGGAGACGTCTCCAGAAACCTAAGCTAAAAGGAGCTTTTTACTCCAAGAAAGTTCCCAGAGAAGGGGATGTTTCTATAACTATATCAGCTACAACTTGTGTTTTAAGGCAAAAATATTTTCTGAACAAAAAAAAAAAAAAAAAGAGTTTAGTGCAGCACATAAACGGCTGAAATACAGCAGCTATTACAGGAATGGGAAGAGGACTACAATGCCTACATAAAGGGACAGATCCATCTCCGAGTGAGATACGCAAGCTGGTAAAATAAACCATGTATTACAGTCATGGCAGAGCACAGGAGCACCTGGAGAGGTCTCTCTGCGAAACAAATGCACATGAACTTGTCTCTGCCGTTTCCCCACACACAATTACTGATTTACTGTTGGCTTTCCAAAGGCGTCCTCACAATCGGGAGCTGCTGGGGAAGGCTCCGCTGTTAATTCAGGTTTTATTTGCACCCGACAGCGAAGCAGCGCCTGGAAGGGCTCAGCTCCTCCCTCGAGCAGGGCTGGCAGCAGACACGGGGTAGAGGAGCAGCTTCTGCCTCTGTCACGCGGGGCAATCATCATTGCCATGCCCAGCTCCCCCACAAGAGCATTCCCCCCTGCCCTGCTGTGCCAGACATTCCATGGATATGTTTCACACCCTGCTCTCTTCAGGCTCTTCTGCCCTCACAGGATTTTCTTTTTTCAGATGGCACCAGCTACACGAGATAAAAAAAAACAAGGAAAGATGAAGTTCTTCAGTGCCCCAGACACACTCAGGGTTAAATAACCACACACTTCTTCTTCTTCTTTTTTTTTTTCTTTTGTCCTTTTTTCAGTCAGTTTTGCTGCTGTTCAGATTGTTCCAGCGACTCAGAACCGGCTGAAAGCACAGCAAGCGCAGCTGGAGCCCGCCATGGGGAGCAGGCTGCCAAACCCCTCCTGTCAGGAGGCAGCGCGGGCTGGGAGCCACCCCTGCCCCAGGCTGCTGCAGCCCCTGCACACCGGCAGGAACAGCACAGAAGGGATCACCGGGCACAAGGGCCGGGCCTGTGTCCCCCTTCTCCCCAGGAAAGAGGGAAGGGGCCGTCAGTCCTTGGAGAGGAGCAGAGGGGCAGAACCACCTCCCTCCATCTATACATACAGGAAAATGAAGATATTTATAGACATCTCTTCTTGTCTCTGTCGTGAAGCCACTGAGATACATATTTATATTTATATTTATCCCGTGAAGACGCCATGGGACTCACATTTAACCTCAGGTCTGAGGTGTCCCATGCCTTTCTTCCGTACCCTGAGCCTGCAGGTCCACGGGAGAGGGCAAGGCCAGCTCCACCGCCAGCACCCACAAAACCCCCACACTTCACCCTCTAGGCCAGAGGCTCCTGAATGGGCAGGGAAAGAGGGAAGACAAGAAAAAAAAAAGTGACCTGAGGGGGCACTTCAGACAGTGACAAGGAAGCCCAAGTTCCACAATCATTTGTTTCCAGGACAAAATCTGAAGCAGGAGAGGAAGAAAGCAGCAAATGGTCTCCTTAAAATATAAACTTCTTAAAATGAAATATCACCCTGTCAACTGTTGTCTCACTGCGAGCTCAGCTGCTCTGCTAAAGCTGCAAGGTGTATTAAGAGTTGAGAACCCATAAACTTGACCATAACTCTCTCTAATTTATGGCCGCCTGACAGTTTCCTTCTCCTGCGCCATTCTCTTGATGTATTCCTGATGTCACCTGCAGTGCCCATTGGAACAGAAACGCCAAGGGATGGGATACACGAGTTTGTCTGGGAGACTTTCCACACCTGGCTGAGGAACCTTCTCCCTCCTCACCATCCACACAAGGCCCTTCCCTCACACAGAGGCTGGGCCAGAATGCAAATTCCGAATCTCCCCTCCGTTCACCCTCTTTGACAGCGTCACATGTTCTAAATATACGTTTGTTTGTTTCCCAGCCAGGGAGGATTCGAGAGATTTTCACCAAGGTTCTCCCTGGAAGCTGACAAAAACAACTGAGAAGGTGCTGGGGAGATGGAGCCCTCTCCCTGTGCAGGTCCCGTTGCCTCAGTCCAGCAGAGCCCTGCAGCACACACGTCATTTCCAGCACACAAACAATGCCGCTGTAAACAGCACTAAAAAGCAGCTCAGAAGATCAAGGCTGAAATACCCACACCCTTCCCTTGTGAAGCCTCAAAAGCACAAGGCAGTCTGTTAAAGCAGTTTCCTGATTTAACATCTCCCTGAAGAGCAGATCTTGACCCTTCTCATTCTGCAGAGCAAATATGTTTATGGAAATATTCAACAATTAGTGCTGGCAAGAAGGAAAACTGAAATCACATCGCTACAGAGAACAAGCCCTCGTGGCAAGGAGCTGCTGCTCAACACTTCACTGTTCTGGCTCGTAATTACCCTGTCCCAGGCTCCACAGCTCCAAACTGCAGGCCAGGCATGGAAGCTGGATTTATCTAACCAGCATTCCCGCTCCTCCTGCTCTGCACCACCCCTGGGAAGGATCCAGGATGAAATCCAGGATTTAAACCAGTCCGTGTCCAGCCAGGAGCAATGACAAAGGCAATTCCTAAGGCTGCCACTGCAAAATCCCTGTCACCAAGAGCACAGTAGCCCATTATCAGCTTGTCGGGAATCTCTGATTTAAAGGCCATAAAAGCTGTATTTTTCCCCTGGGTTTTGCTACACCAAGGAGTTTCTAGCCTGTAGGATTAAATTGCTTAAGCATGAGAACCCTCCAGTCCTACCTGCTGCTCCTGGCACGCAGCTCCAGGGGCTGTGCAGTCCCAGGAGGAGAGAAACGAGGTGTGCAGGGCTGCCTGGATGGAGCAGCTGAGGAGCAGCTTCGCGTCAGCCCTGGGGAGCCACAGGGGCAGGAGCGAGGCACAGGCACACACCACGGACTTGCTGCCGCACCGGGGACAAGCTTTGCCCCGTGTCTGGCATGAGATTTCTGGGTATTTAGGGAAAAAGTCACCTCACCTGAAATCGGTGCAGCGTTTTAGCCTTTCCTAAAGAAAATTACTGGCGGAGGGAGAACTGGGAAAGGCTTGGAATCACCGAATATCCTGAGCTGGAAGGGATCCACAGGAATGAAAATCCAGCTCCTATCCCTGCCCAACAATCCCAGCCGGGGCATCCCTGGGAGCTCCTGGAGCTCTGGCAGCCTCGGGGCCGTGCCCATTCCCTGGGGAGCCTGGGCAGTGCCCGGCAGCCTCTGATCTCCCTGTACCAGAAGATGACAATCCATGGAAACCCAGGGACAGAGGCCCAAAGAGAGGCTGAGCTGCTTCATGTCCAAGCACCTCTCACTCAGTGCCCCACTCCTGCCCCTCCGTGGCTCTGGCACAAGAAAATGCATTCCAAGAAGCCAGTTAAGGCCAACAGCAGATTTCCTATAAATTGTGAAAATGAGATTAAAAGTGCCTGTCCCTCTTGTGGGCAATTTTTCCCGAAGTGCTTTTTGTAGCAGATTTTGCCACGCTGTTTTCTCATGGCGTGTAGGCATCTGCATCCTGTTCTGGCTTTAAAATCCAACAGCAGAACTCTCATTTTCCATGTGGCAGGAGAATGACGGCCCAGCTTCTCTTCCAGGAGAGCAGAAATGTCTGGGAGGGAAAGAATCTCACTGATTTGGACAGGGCTGCTTCCACCAGGAAAGAAAAGGGTTATTTCCCTTCTGTTGAAACAACATGTCCTGGACTGTGCTTCAATTTTCTCACAAAATGGACCAGAAGGGAATGAAAAAAAAAACCCATTCAGAAAGTCTGCAGAAAAGAGAAAATGTTCTCCACTGAAGAATGCTAATATAAGGCAATAATATTGGGAACTGCTCCAGGAAATGCAAGTTACGGGAAGGAGAGGCTTTGGAGCTGCCTGCTGCTTGTACAACCTTGGAGAACCTTGAATGCCAGGAAGGGACCTTAGAGCCCATCCAGAGCCACCCCTGCCATGGCAGGGACACCTTCCCCTGCCCCAGGCTGCTCCCAGCCCTGTCCAGCCTGGCCTTGGGCACTGCCAGGGATCCAGGGGCAGCCACAGCTGCTCTGGGCACCTGTGCCAGGGCCTCACATAAAATGAAACGTTTGGAACAGATCTGGAGCTCCTCTGAACCCAACTTTCCTTGTAGGAAACCACCAAAGGAGTTACTGGAACCGAGACTGGTGAATGGGAGGAAACACCTCTCGCTCCTGTTTGCTCGGCAGGGGTGGCCCAGCTGGGTGCCCATGGGTGACAGCCTGGGGCGTCCCTCAGTGTCCCCTCAGTGTCCCCTCAGTGTCCCCCAACAAATCCCAGCTTTGCCGGCACGTCCCGCTTACCTCACACTGAGTTTTCATCTCACGAGGTCCAAGCCAGAGGTGCCACACTCCTGTGGCAGCTCCAACCACCCAGGATGGGTCCCAGGGATTTCTAGGGAGCACTCCAGCCTTGCAGGAGGAGCTGTGCCCACGAGGAGCTCACAGAACAGTCAGAACAGGTGTAAAAGATCCTCCTGGGTAGAAACATGTTCTGTTTGTGTTTTGAGTTGGGTTTCTTTAAAAATTCATGAGGTCTTGAACACCGCAAAGAGACAACGAGTGCTGAGTTATTTAAAAAAATAACACAGAACATAAAAAAGTACTTGGGTTTTTTCCCTTCCATAAAAAACTTGTACAGTCAAGTGGAAAAAACCTGGGAGAAGACCTCGTGCCTTGCAAAGGTTCCTGCAGAGCGTGAACCATCCCTGCTCCTTCCCCCTCTGCACGCTGGGTCCTCGCCATGCCCGGGGCCCTTGACCTGCCCTTTGGGTTGGATGCCCTGGGAGAGGCTGGAGTTGGTCCTGGGGAACACCCAGAGACGGGAACGAGGCACTGAGACAAACAGATTGAAAATCCCATGAAGCTGTGAGTCAGCAGAGACAAATCAAACTCTCTAAACAAATATTTCTGGTTGGAAAAGCAGCGATGGCCTCCGAGGCCGGGCAGGAGGGCACAGCCACCCCTGGAGCTCTGTTTGTCTGGAAACTCAGGCGTTCCACTGAATGCTTGGAGTTGCCAAGCAAATTTCCAGCAGAAGGCAGAAGAGTGGGGAATTTTTATAAATCCAAAGAGGAACTCGCCACGTTTGGGACCCCGTTTGATCAGCCAGCTCTCCCTCAGCACTGCTGCTGCTGCAGCCGGGGGAAGCAGGGGGGTTCCCGGGAGCAGCCCCCACACCCTGCCCCCTTCTCCCCCATCCCCACTGCCCTGTCCCCGTGCCCAGCTGGGCACAGCCCCTAAAGCACCGAAAGTGAGAAACGACTCCCACAGCTGGGACGGAGAGGCTCTTTCTGTCTGCGGCAGCAGCAGCTTTCGCTCATCACATCTCAGCTGGAGCTGGGGCTTTGCACGTCTTGTGGAAAGGACAGCCGCACGGTTCTTGGTGTGTTTGGTGAATATTTCCCTGAAAGCAATCCACTGACAATAAAAATAAATAAATAAATGAATAAAATCAACTGCTGTGCACTGAGCAAAACGAGGAGAGCAGGGTTAGGAAAGCTGAACAGCACTGCTGCAATGCACCCTGCTGGAAGGAGAGGAGAAATCCTGCAGGCAGCGAGGGAGGTGATGCCAGTGGAGCGAATCGCCCCCATGTGAGGCACAGGAAACCTGCCCTGAGCCCTCCTGGCTGGAGCAAAGCTGCTTCAGCCCTCCGGCTCCGGGTGTTGCCCTCCCAAGGTGCTCACCTAAAACCTCCGGGGAGCACAACACCCCTTACCCAGCACAGAGAGAGGGGCAGGAGCTGCTCAAAGCTTCCCCGAGTGAGGAAAACCAGAGACGAAGTGCAGGAGTACAAACCAGCTCCATTCCCTCTCCATTGCAGGCTCCTCCTCTCTCCAGGAGCCTGGAAAAGCCTCGTGCCCTTCCTCTCCATCAGCACCAGGGACAGCTCCAAGAGCTCAAACGCGGTTCCCAGGGATCCCAAGGATCCCAAGCTTTCTGCAGCGCTCTGGAATTGAAGGAGCAGCTCCAACCTCCTGGAATGAATCAGGTGGTGCCTCCCAGGACGTAAACACCTCTGCCCAGAAGCGATCAGGATCAAAGTCAGGGTTCTGTCCCCACCTGCAACAGAGTCACCTCTGGATGTCTTTGCGGGCTCGGAGAGGGGGAGCGGGACAGCGTCAACATCCCAAAATTGCTGCTGGAAACCGGGATGAGGAGCGTGACCGAGGCACTGGAGCAGCCATTAATAAATAATAGCGGTGATAATGGGGGAATAATAACTTATTAACAGCCAGGAATAAAGGAAATTTCCATGCTCTAGGGTGCTACTCAATATGAGGAGCCACTCCAGACATCAGCTCATTAACAAATTGTCTCGGTTGCTCCCTGAAATGGTTTGGAGGACGTGTTTTGGGTTTGAAAGCACTGCGCTCTGGGTGATGGCTATCACAGAGCTGGCTGTCGTCTGCAGGAGAAATGAGCCAGTTTAAAGTGCAAGAGAGAAAACACGCAGGGGCCATCCCATCGATAAATGAATCCAGGACAGGTGATTTCAGGAGGGATTTCCCACCACACACGGCAACATCACAACCACCTCTCGTTCCACAGAGGAACAGCTTTGAAGGGACATCGGAATAAATCACAAGATGCAACACGGCAATAAATGCAAGAAGTGTCCAGAAACTCCACAAATAAAGAGCTCTGTCTCCTGAACAAACTGCTCCTTGAGCATTATGGCTAATAATTATTTTGCCAGATTTTGGAATTTTCAATCTTCCAGTAAAAAAAAAAAAAAAAGAAAAAAGAAAAAAAGAAACAAACCAACAACGTTTTTACCTGAAATTTTGTAGTACTTCGACACTCACTATAAACAGCAACCCTTCTGGTGGCTGGCCATGCTTATTTGCTGTTTAATAAATAGCATTTCTCTTTGTCACTATTTTTCTTCTAAATATTACATCATAGACTGATTCTGTTAAATATACAGCGGGAAGAAAAATTATATGCAATACTTAATCAGATCAAAATAAATTCAAGCTAGCGCTGACATCTCCATGAGATAGAAGTGTTCTTTTATTTTTATTTTCCTGTTAGTTTGAGCTCTATTTATGTCTGTGGAGTAAATACCAGTAAAATTAGGCACTATTTATAATTTCAAATTATAGCTGTGCACATACAGCAGGGTAATATTTATGTTCCCAACAGCTGCTGGGAAGGAGGGAAAAATTGGAAGGATGAGGTTTGCTTTGCCCTTATTTCCATGTAAAACAACCCCACAAGCCCTGATCCTATGGGATGTGACAGTCTGGAGGAAGAGAAAACAAAATATTCTAAAATTTCCACTTTTCCAGACTCCCAAAGAGGAACCTTTTCTTCGAACCCTGGCTCAAGTTGCTTCAAACCCACCACTGGAGTTACTTCCAACTGGAAATGAGTTTCAGGAAGGCTTTTAAAGCAAGTGTTTCCCAAAGTTATCCTCTGCTGGCACTCGAAAAGATTGAAGGAACTAATATATGGCTCTCCTCTCCGTAAGTCCAAATGTATATCTATTAAGAGGACATAATAAATCATCAAAGTCTGGCACAGCCGGAGACAATGGAATGAGTTGGAAGGCAAGGATTAAATAAAGTTTAATAAAAAAGTATTACGAAGCAGTGATAAATGGGAATCAATACTTATTGTGTAATTCTACCGTATTTCTTTGACATGAAATATCCCAAAATGCCCAAGTCACTTCCAATATTATCTGGTTTTCAGCTCAGACAGCATTTCAGGGAGAGCCAGAGATTCTGACTGGGTCTGAAACAACAGGGAAGGGACAGGTGACCCCTCCACTTGTCCAGGAATGGCTACAGCCACCCTTGGAGAAATTGTGTTTGCAGCAATCGAGAGCAAAGCAGCGGAGGGGTTTTGTGGGAATAAAACAGCCAGGAAAGGGGGAGCCCACCCCGCGGGAAGGCACCTGGGGGAGCAGGTGATGGTCACTGCCAGCAGGCCCCCAGGTCAGCATCCTCTCACGGGCACTGCCAGGCTGCTCCTCAGCTCCTGGCCCAAGGCTCTGCCCACAGGATACAAGCCTTGAACCTGGAATTAGACACGGCTGACATTCCTGCTTCTCCATCGTCTCCAGTCTTCTGAGGGAAAATACCATCCATTAAACCAGAATGGATTCAAACGGGAACACAAATGAGTGTTTTGGGCAATCCTCGCTCAGTTAAAGGTCTTTTCTAATGTAAATTATTCTGACTCCAAGTCCTGCCAGGAGGCCCCACACACTGAGTTCCCACCGGAAAAGCAGCAACTCTTAATTTAGACTGGATAAATAACCGGGAATCTCGCAGGGGGAATCCATAAACCTGCTGGCATCACCTCCCAGTTTCCCAGCTCCATCATGCTGGAAAAGCAATGGGAACGGTCGGGGTTTATTCCCTGCTCGTGGACGTGGTGCCGGGCAGGAGGGGAAAGGGGAAGCACAGCCTTTGAGGAGTGTTTGGCCGGATGGACGGCTCCTGTTTAAAGCTTAATGGAGCTCAGGCAATTCCACCTCGCTGCCCGTGCGGGTGAGGAAGAGCTCATAAATGGGTGAACTCCGAGACAAAATGAGGCCTTTCCCTCCGCCCTTGCTGCACCTCGAGCGCAGCAGCCGGGGATATTTCCTGGTTTAAGGAGCTATTCCCAGTGATCACTGCTACATTCCAGAGAAAAACGGCTTCAATTTCCACAGCCAGAATGTACCGAGTGATTGTGCCAACTCAGATCCTTCTTTGTTAAACATTCCATTGCTCTTGCTGCTGGCGGGAGGAGCGAGAGCCGGGCCTGCTGCTCCCACGGGAACAGAGACCGCTTGGATTGAGGCACGGGTGAGACACGTGGGTGCAGAACCGCAGAGTCTGTGCCCTGCTCTGCTCCCAGACACGAGAGGAACCCATTCCCGGGAGCCAGAGCCCATCCCACTGTGCTGCATTCCCAGCTCCAGCTCTGCTGCTCACGCCAGAGCCGTGACCGCTTGGATTCAGGCACAGGTGAGACCTTCCCGCTGGGAATGAGCCAGGGGAGACAGGCGGGTGCAGAACCCCAGAGTCTGTGCCCTGCTCTGCTCCCAGACACGAGAGGAACCCATTCCCGGGAGCCAGAGCCCATCCCTCCCCACCACATTCCCAACTCCAGCTCTGCCCATTCCCGGGAGCCAGAGCCCATCCCTCCCCACCACATTCCCAACTCCAGCTCTGCTCCCAGACTCCTCCCTCAGCAGAGCAATTCGAGCTCCCCGAAAGCGCCTGACATCTCTTTGAGGGTTGGTGAGCCAGCCCGAGTGCGTATTTGGGATAATTCAGCCTTCCTCTGTTCACGGCAGATTAGATACCGTGGTCAGTGAATTCGAAAAGAATAAATGCAGAACTCATTTGCATCAATGCTTTCAATTTGCTCGGAATGTTTTCTCATTTAATTATTAGCCCACAGTAAACTAGTTATCAATTAATTGCTAGAAAATGGAAGTGAGTGTGTGTTATTGCTTAAATCTCTAATTGGCTAGACTGTTGCTTCCTTGTTAAATGCTAATTAAAGTTTTGAAGCAGGCAAACATTACTTAACTTTAAATGGTTTAACAAGATACACCAAGGTACAAACATTTACATTACACATTATTTTTGTGCCAGATCATGGGAAACCCAAAGCAAAGATGACAAGGGCTGGTTTTCACTAATATACTCCACAATTTATATGGGTTTTAATTAAATTTAAAAGGTCTTTTTCTTAGTTTCATTTGTCAGCCATGCAGTAAACATTGCAAACAACACATGGAAGCCAGGACAGAACCGAGTGCAAAGTCTTTCCTGATGCTGGTAATTGTAATATTTAGTTCAAACAAGGTCTCATTTTGGGAGGAAAACGCCTCAGAATTACGGGAAGAACTCCAAGGCAAGGACTCCTCCTGCTCCCACAGCACAGCCCTGTCTTCTCTTCTGCAGTCCTGAACTTCTCCCAGAAACAAAGCTCCACATCCCAGCCCCAGTCTTTACTCACACCCAGCTCTTCCGGCGTCTCCATTCCAGCCAAACAGCAAAAGCATCTTTTCCCAGCAGTGCTTCGATGTGGTTTTTATTCTTAGAGCCACAGGATGGTTTGGGTTGGGTGAGATGTTGAAGATCCTCTGGTTCCAGCCCTCTGCCCTGGTGATCTCACTGCCATGAAGAAAAACCGTGATTTATGACCAAGTTGATCATTTCACCATAACCATCTCAGCAGCTTTGTGGAGGGAAGGACCTCATTTATGGCTTCCACACACCTTCTAAACCTATGTGGCAATTGAAAAAACACTCCGGAAACAAAGCCAAGCTAGATAGTGATGTTAAATTAAGTCTACAGAACTCAGCCAAAGTTAAAACCACGGGCAAGAAAAGAGCTGTGGCAGCCCCAAACGCTATTTTTAGTGTGGCATTTCAAGCCTCGGATCGAGCTCAGCCAGTGGAACCAGAAATGTGAGAGATTAAAGCTCAGCCTGTCCCCAAGGCACTGCTGTCTCTGAGAAAGGTTCAGTCAGAAAAGGGGCAGCGTCGCCGTCTCCGAGCAGACCCTGACCAAAGGGGGAAGGTGCTGGCACCCCAAAACGAGATGCAAACAGAAGCGGTTTGTAGCAAGCACAAACAGTGACTCTTCCTAATGCTTCTGATTTGGAAGTAATAAATAATTTCATTATAAGCCCAGATCTCAATGAAAATATATCAAGTGTTCATTGTTCAGTTCAAGCATATCTGCAATCTCCATATTTAATTAGACACTGGGCAAACATGCTGATTTATTTAGATCCTGGAGATCAAATAGGGAACGGAGAACTTGACAAGGAGGGATGGGGGAATAATACAAAGCTTCATCTCTGCGCCCTAGGTTTTTATCAAGAGTTTGAAAAATGTAATTTAAACCCCCAAAGGCGTGCCCTGAGCACAGCTCCCAGAACTCTCCTCACCTTTCAGGGAGCGGAGTTGGAAAGGCCCAGGTGAAAGTGAGGAGCTGCAAAACCCAGCCACAGCCACTGAGTGCTTCTGAAAACGAGAGCCATCCAGAGCCCTAAAGTCGGGATTTCTGCCATTAGAAGCGTAAAAGTCCCATCGATTTTCAGTGGAACTTCATCTCCCTGGGCAGGTGGAAATCCCACTCTGAATATCAAATAAAGAAGCCAAAGAGGAGCAACCTTTGGCTGAGATTTGAATGCCATGGAATTACACCTGGATCTGCCCTTCAGCACCTGCAGGGCCTTTAACCGTTCCAGCTCCTGGATGATTTTAACGCTGTCCTTGACACAGGACTACCCGCCAGTGGCTTTGTTAACCCACCTGAGCAGGGAGAACCAGAGGCTGCAGCTTGCCCTTGCCCAGGTGTGAGCAGCTCCAGGCAGAGCTGCCGAAGGGAGCAGGGTGAGGGATGGAACCCAAAGCCCATCCTGAGCCGCGGCTGCAGCCCAGGGAGCAGCAGCTCCAGGCACAGGCACAGGGCTCACCCCAGCCTGGGCTCCTCATGCTCCCCACACCGCACCCAGACGGCTCAGAAGCAAACACCGCCTGCTCACAGCCAATTATTGCCGTTACTTCGCTTATTTTAAATCAGAGAAATAGAAATTTCCTCCTTTGAATTGTTCTGACTCTGACTGAGCCATTAACAGGCCATGGATGCCCCTTTCCCTGCCTGAGAAGGAGCCTTTTCCCCAGGTTCATTGCAAAAGCCAGCCCTCAAGGCGAGATTTTCCAGGGATTCAGACACCAGGCAGGGATGGTGCAGGAGCAGCTTCTCCCCAGGCAGCTGGAGCTCCATGGCTGCACACACTCGCTGTGGGCCACACCAGGGAATCCCATTTCATTCAGAACTTTTCATTAACCTGATACACATTCACAAATTAAAACTTCAATTACCTGCAAGTCAAAGATGGAGAAGCTACAGAGTGAAAAGATACAGAGAAGCATTTAGTCTCCTAAAACGATAGCACTTTTTCCAGCTGTAATTGATTTCCTAATTTCCCTCTGTTTCCATGGCAGCCACACACCGGCCTTGCCCACGTACCACAGCCTCGTCCCTCCGGATGCACCGGGACCTTTGGATCAGGAGGAGCAGCACACCAGGGCAGGCTGCCTGCAGAGAGGACGTCGGAGAAAATGCAAATTTGGGGCAGAATCACCTCCTGCTTTTGAGGCTGTGACCTTCAGCTGGAGGTGGGAAAGCTGGGCAGGCACCAAGCAGGGTTTGGAGACACCTCTGGGAGGTGGGAAGGTTTTGCATCTCCAGAACATCCACTCAGTGCACCCGAGAGAGGCAGCAGGGACAGAGCCGCTGCAGGCTGAGCTCCCAGATGGGTTAAAATTCCTCCTCTGGTACCCAAAAAGCCTCACCTGGCACTGCTGCTCCCCCGGCTCTGTATTTCAGAACATCACTGTAGCAAAACTTCTCCATGTTTAAGGTCCTGCAGGGAGAAAGGAGAAAATTTATGAGAAAAGTGCCTGATAAAATAAGAGGGGAAAAAAAACCCAAAAGAGAGTAGAAAAAAAAAAAAAAAAGCTGCCATCCAGGGATATTAGACTGAGCTTGAGAACAGATTGTATCTGATCAAAAGCTTGTTCCACCAAGGCCTCTGCTGGGATTTTAATAAGTCAGAGGCTTCTCTGCTGTTTTGCATCCCCACTTGCACACCTTTCCCTGGAAGAGAGAACCGGGGCTCTCGTACCTGCCTGGGGACAGATAACGGCAAAGCCCTCGGTGTCCAGGTTAATGAGAAAGGAAGCTCTGCTGCTGCTGTTTATCAGCAAACACCCTGCACACGGAACAAACTCTGCTGAAGGGGAATCAAGAACCTTCAGAAGGCTCTTTCCATCTGCACTTTAGAGCAGGTCCCAGCGAGGAGAGCACGGCCTCTGTGAGGGTCACATCCTGCTGGGGGCCACCACGGCAGTGCTGCTGTTTGTCCCCTGTGTCCAGCTGCGTGAGGGTGCAGACCTGGAAAAACTGCCAGGAGAGGTTTCTGAGGAGGACAAGTGTGAGACAGGAGAATTCTCACGCGGCTGGAGCCCAGGGGAACAGGAATTTCTTGGAGTTCAGCTGGTTAAGAGGTAGCTCGGGGGTAACTAAAACACAGAGTGATAAACAAACGAAGCATTGAAGTAAGTTATTTTTATTAAAAATAATCTCCCCAGCACATTATGAGACAAGCACCCACTCCTCCAACATCCCCCTTGGCCGAAGGCACTGGAAAGAGCCAGCTGTGAGTTGCCAAGGGATGTTTGTGGCTGTTGCCATGTTAATGTAATATCTTCCCAGGAAATTATACCTTGACAGCAAAACAATTCTTCTTCTCCTCGTGGCAGAACCAAACACAGAAACAAAGTGTCCCACTCAGCTGTTTATTTACAAAGTACGACACAAATAGGGCTGATCATGCCTTAAAAGCTCCCAGAACTGTTTGGGAAAACAATTGCTTACACCCAAATGTTTTGAGTCACTGAGGCTGAGGAAAATAGATATATACCTGCTAAAAACCAGCAACCCACGGTGATTATTCCAGCAAAATTTACCTTAAGCAATGAAACTTCTCCGAGATGCTGTTAGCAAAGGCCTTCTTTCACCCTGCGTTCCCTCTGATTAAAAACTTCATTCCACTGCTTGCTTTGCTCTCTCAGCCCTCAATTCCTCCAACACTGCTGATTCCAAAGGAAACATTCCCGGTATTGCCAGTGTGAGAGCTCAAGCACTGATGTCAACATCTGAAATCCGTCTGGGATTGCTGGGTATCCTCTGTAACGTGTTGGACTGTTAAAAACCCCGTCAGTGGTGGAAATGTACAAATAATATTTCGATATTAACTTCGTTATTCAGATGAGATGTGTGTGGTGTACCAGCACTGCCCTTACAGCTGCACGCGTGATGTATTGATGTCATGTGTATTCTGGCTGAAGGAAAAAAAAAAAAAAAAAAAAAAAGAGTGATGATATTTTTAATAAAAACCTCATTTTCCTGTTCATTTCTGTACACAGCAAACAGATTTAACCGTAGGTGGTTGGATCTAATTCATTAGCTCCGTCGGGCACTGATAGCACAGAATAATCTCCCCATCAGCCCAGCTGCCTCCTTGCAGCACTCCTGAAGGTGCTTGGAAACGTGATTTCCATGATGAATACCAATCAGTCAGCTCTGACTCGGCCAGCCAGGCACGAAGTGGGATGTGGAAACCCTTCCCTGAGCCCCAGGCGCTGTGAGGGGACGAGCTCTGAGCTTCCACCTCTCCTGGCAGCTGGGACAGCCTGGGCCCTGCTGCCCCGGGAGCAGGAAAAACAAACGTGTAAAGATCAAACCCCTGCAAAGCAGGCTGCTGCAGGGCCTTGCCACAGGCACATCCCGAGGGGAACTGCTCCTGCTCATGGAATAACCACTGGGGCTGGAAAAGCCCTCCGAGGCCACGGAGTGCAAGCACGGCCAGCCCTGCCAGTCCCACCACTGGCCACGGCCCCAAGTGCCCCACCCAGGAGCGTTTTAAACCCCGTTAAGGCTCGGGGCAGGACAGCCCTTGGTGTGAGCCCTGGGGGCACCTCACCATTCCCACGAGGAACATCATCCGTTCTTCCATCATTCCCTGGCCTGGAGCCTCATTCCCTGCCTGCCCTCCATGGCTCCCACGGAATGCCAGCACAGGAACTGAAGCCAACAATTGAAGCCAATCCCACCACTGAGCACAAGTGGCCCCAAGTGCCACATCCACGAGGTTTTTCAACCCCTCCAGAGGGTTTTCCCTCTGCAGGAAAAGCCACACGGATCAGTCTGTTCAACACAAACCCCCTCATGCTTTCCTCTCCTGATTCCCCAGCACGGAGAGAACAGAACATCAACGAGTTCCCAGATCCAAGTATTTGCAGGAACAGGCAGAGGGGTCCTTCCCCAGCCTGCCCCCTCTCCTGCTCCTGCTGGAGGAACACCTCACCAGGGCACCCGGGTCTCTGTCCTTTCATTTCACTCTTAAATAATTCAGATGGGGGGAAAAAAACCAACACAAACACAACTTTTAGAAACGTATCCTCAGCCAAACAAAAATTTCATAACCTTGAGGAGATTAACTTCCCTACCAGTGATTTCGATGCATATTGCTACAATCAAAAGACAATTTTGTTCTCTGACAGTTATGATATTTCTAAGTGAAAATATGGCCTATCACTTCAATTTCCGCTGATTCATAAATCAGATTGTTGTGTTTTGCAACACTCCTACCCAAACGTTTTTGTGCACTTTGGATCTACCCTGACTAACCCTTCCAGAAGGGTCTTTCAATGCCCCTGGCAGCAGCTGTTTGCACAGAACAGTGTGGTAGGAACTCCTGAGCACACGGAGTTCAAAGGTGTGGATTTTTAACATTCGGCATTTCAGCCCGTGTCTCCCGCAGTATCTCTCACCTACCTAGGGCACTGATCCACTCTGAACCCTCTAAACCTCACCGAAACAGGCTCTGATCAGTAAAAGGTCGTTAAATGAATCCAGTCCCCAAGACAAGCAGGATGGGAAAAGCCGTGCCCTGGATTTTGGGAGCAGAGCAGGGCATGAGGTGCTCATGAGGTACTCACGCAGCAGAGCAGGAGGAGAGAAAGCGCTGGGGGCACAAGAGGGAGAAGGCTGAGCCGGAAGGACTCAGGGAGGAGCAAACCAAACTGTGTTATTGGGATGCGTTGTTGGCCTTGGAGCCCCAATCCCAAACCTGCCTTTGCACCCCAGGAAAAGCTGCTGGTCACCGCAGCACCACCAACAAAATATTCCTGCCTGGAACTGCTGCAGCTCCAAGCCAGAACTGAGACAAGGAGAGAACTACGACATTTCAAAGAAAATTTCTGTTAAAAAAATCTGTTTCTAAACCAGTTTAGAAAACAGTAACCACATCTCCACCTTTCCAAATCCGTTGTAACAGCAGAGCTGGAGTCCCGGCTATGACCAGGACGGTTTCCAAGCACTGGATGCAGACTCTGGAAGTCCCAGAGGCTGGGACACCACAGGGCTGGAGATCAGGTTCTGCACAGTTCCCACGAGAGCCGCCAGTCCCCAGATCAGAGCTCATTCAAGGGCAATTCGCACCACCAGCCTCACCTGGACTGCGGGAAATCCTGCCGAAAAAGCTTTGCAAAACCTTTCCACTCATCCGCCTTTCCAGGGATGAACTTCAGTGGTTCACGTGCAGGCCCAGCCCCTGTCGAGCCACACCGTGCAGGGGGAAGGTTCGTGGGAGGGGATTTCTTTGCGGTTTAAAGCAAATTCCTGAATCCCTGACTCCGTACGGATCCAGCTTTGGCAGTGGCTGAGCTGGCAGAGGGCGTTGGGAGAGGACATTCCTCCCTCTCCCCCTGCTCTCAGCTCCCACCGGTGGCACTGCCACACCAGCCCTCGGGGCAGGACAGCCCTCGGTGTGAGCCCTGGGGACACCTCACCATTCCCACGAGGAACATCATCCGTTCTTCCATCATTCCCTGGCCTGGAGCCTCATTCCCTGCCTGCCCTCCATGGCTCCCACGGAACGCCAGCAGAGGAACCGAGCCCCCGCCCGAGGGGACTCCGCCAAGCTCAATCCAGGTTTATTAAGAGCTCTGCTGGTGATTTATTTGTGCCTGGGAGAGATTACAGCTCCGTCCCCTCGGAGCTACGTGCCCACTCCATCCACTGAATTTCCAGCAATGATTGATTAGAACTCCAGAAGTGATTCATTAAGAGATCCCTTCACACAAAACCCTCTCAAAATGTGCCGTGACTCCTTTAATAAAACACAAAGAAAATGTTTTAGCAGCCTGTATCAATATTCCAGCAATGAGTGTAAATCCAGCCCCTGTCCATTGTTCAGATGAGCTCGAAGCAGAACAAGAATAAGGTGCTTTGTGCCATTACTGCCCAACCCAGGATCCAGGCACTGCCTCTGGAACAGGAATGGGCTCCTGTGCAATCTGTGTCCATCTGGGAGCTGTGGCAGCAGCAGAGCGGCTCCTGTGCATCCAGCCCTGAGCTCACCCCTGCTCTGCCCAGCCTGGGCTGCCCCGTGCTCTCGGGAAATGGGCTGTGCTCCAAAGGGAATCCTTTCCACTCCGCTGCAGAGCACCTTCACTGAGCTCATCTGCACCCAACTGAACAGCAAAAAGAGATTTATTCCTACAGCTTCCCCTTGTGTGTTATTAATGCTGGACTTCTGTGCCCTTGAGCAGCACAGGCAACACCACCCTGCCACTCTCCTGACCCAAAATGCAACTCTTTGCTCCATTTTACTCCGTCAGTTTATCTCAGAACCCAATCGAGTGTCGAGCAGCTCCCATGTGAGTTCTACAGCTTAAATGAGCTACACTCAAAATTAGATCATGTACAAGATACAAATCCAGGGTACAGAAATAACGCTGAATTTTGCACTTGCCTCTTTGCTAGACTGTTACTGCTATTTCTATCCCCGTCTAGAACTGCAATTGAGAACGAAGTTGCTGGTTCAAAGCAATGTCTGGGGTTTAGTTGTCCTCAATAATTGAAGGAAAAGCCTTGATAAAAAGGTTTGGAATCAGCTTCATCCAAGCATTTAAAATGATGAAAAGACGAAGACAGAGCAGGCAATTTTCTGTCAGTTAACTAATCATGGAACAATGGGACAGAAACAGCAACACCCCCAAACAATCAGCAGCTGGCTCCCAGAGGCAGGGGAGAAGCATTTGTGCACACACACACACACACACACGCAGGGCTGTGCCTGCCTGCCTCCCGAAGTTTCCATCTTCTGTTAGAACTGGGATTCCTCAGGAATGCTGGATTGCTCTGCTGGTTCACATTTCCCATCCCTTGCCTTCCTTTGCTGCTGGCAGTGATGGCGGCTGGGGTGAGAGCTGGTGGCACCAGGATGGCCCCTGGTTCCTGCAGCCTCCCCTGCTCCGTATTTCTCCCCAGGCACACCAAGATCGCTGAAGGTGCGAATGTCCCAGCACCAGGAGCGCTCCTGTTCCCCCAAAAGCCGATCTGGGAAGCGCTGGAATCCTCCTGAATCCTGCTCCCTGCCCATCCCAACCTGAGCCTCAGGCAGTGGGTCCTTGCAGGAACAGGGCTCCGTGTGTTTGGTTTTCAGCCCAAGCCCCGGCAGGGGGAGGCTGCCACCTGCAATGGACCGTGATCCTCTGTGCTGGGAACTCCTCTCCCTCCGTGCTTGGGTGCACGATGAAATGGGGAAATACCTGCTCCGTGCTCTCTGCCATCTTCTCCCGTGCCAAAAAGTCCCCAAAGCCAACTGAACAGCCAGGTTCCTCTCAGCTCTCCCGCAGGAACAACCCAAAACTGAGATAATGAATGAGGACAGGGGTCATTTTAATTGTACATTGATTTAACTGCAAGGGAGTCAAACTTATTTGAAAAAGAAAACTCCACCAAGTTACACCGTCTTTGGCCCAACACAGCCTGAGAGCGCAGGGATGCCCTGCTGAGGTGTCCAAGCTCATTCCAGGAAAACCATCCCTTCCTGTTCAAAAATCAAGCTTTGTCTTTGGCAAATTCCAGACAGACCTTGGAGAATCCACAGCTCTCCCTTCGTGGTACGCTGAGATATTTCAGGAATCCTGACGCAGGAAGGATTAAAGGGCCGAGCAATTCCAGAAGGAAGGGTGCCATTTGTTCCCATGCTCCCACTCCAAAGCCTGGGAGTGCTCTCCAACGGCACAGGGCGGCAGAGCATCAAATGCTGTGGAGCAAGCTGAGGATGTAGGGAAATCTAAGAGAAAATAGTCCCTAAGCAATTAAATACTAATTTAAAAATTGAATCCTAAACCCATTCCCTGGTAATGGACTATTTCTAATTAATTACCTTGTATGTCTATAAAGATTTTTGTGAACCTCCCAGGCATTCATTTTAGCAGGGTTATTTTTACAGGAGCTCGTTTATCCCGGTGAATGAGTCCCAATCCATCCGGAAGCAGCGCTGAGCTGCACCTCTCACCCACGGGGGCAGGCGAGGAACAGGCACAGGAGGGATTCCAGGGCTTCCTGATCCAGGATTGGAGCTCTCCAAGCAGACGGGACTTTGTGGACTTTTGGGATTTACCACGACCTTGTTTACACAGCGAAACAGTGCCTGTCTCTGCGGGGCTGGGATTCAAACCTGCTGTTCAGGAGACACACGAGGCAACAGCACCAGATTCCAAATTCCAGCTGGACTCCACATTCCAGATGGGGAAATGCTGGAGAATCTCACCTCTAACAAAGTCACCACGTGCAGCCGTAAACGGCAGAGATTACGTAGCTAAGCAGGATTTTGTAGGAATTATTTGTCCATTTTACCTCTGCAGAAAGCCCTGTTCCTTGGCAGGGATGTAACAAAGCTGATATTTCAGCCAAAATCCCAATAAAAGCACCAGCAACACCTCAGAGGGCTCAAGCCCGGACTGTTTACGGGATGATATCTGTTCAGCAGAGAGGGAAGGGCACAGCTGGCAGAGATTCCGGCTGGTTTTCCTGTGATGCCATCCCACAGCTCCAGGCCATGGGTCAGTCTCACTCACATCCTTTTAAACTGCTTTGCTAAATGTCAGCGTGGGCCAGGCTGTGCCATTCAGCCCCTCAGCCCCAGCGCGGGGCACATTTCTCATCCAGCTGCTCCCGGAGGTGGGCAGGGCAGGGCTGAATCCAGCACGGAGGGGCTGGGGAAGGGACACGCCCGAAATTCCTGATGGGCCCCATCCCATTCTTCTGTTCACTCCCTCTCCCTGCACATTCCCGGCCACCTCCACCTGGAGGGCTCCATTCCCACCTGGAGGGCTCCATTCCCACCTGGAGGGCTCCATTCCCACCTGGAGGGCTCCATCCCTTAAATTCTCCATCGTTTCTTCTGCAATTCCTCCTGCAGGCACGGCTGGCCCAGCACAGCCCCTCCCACTGCCCTCCATCAGCCAGAATTCCCTGGAGATGCTCCGGCCCCTTTTCCCGATAACTTCCCTGAGAGCAATTTCCTGATGGAAAAAAAGAGAAGTTCTAGGAATTCTGTTATCAGGCATCTGTTAACCAGCTAGAGCAGGGCTCTTTTCTTTCTCCTAACGTGCAGATTTGCCAGGAAAATACCAAACCACAAGAGAGAAACTCCCTGTGACTTCCCCGAAGAGAGAGCAGGTACTGATCCAACAGATAGCACATTGAACCGGGAGAACGCCCATCCACTCTGGAATTTGCATAGGACAGCTGGGAGTCCTGGTGAGGAACAACAAGAAATTTGATGCAAAAAGGACAATTAAAAGGCCCGAATGCTGTCTCAGCGGGTGAGAGGCTCATCTGTCCTGCAGCAAAGCTCCTTGGGGAACGTGAGCAGCACTGAGCTGCGCTGTGTGATCGTGGGCAATCCGGATTTGTAATTGCGTTCTGTTCCCAGCTCCCTGCAGTTAGCAGGGCTGAATAATGGGCAGTTATTGTTGGTACTGCTGTTCCACAGCTCTTGGCACCTTCCGTGGCTCTGCTGGGTCATTTCCAGCTCAGGACATTCCATTTTCTCTGATCCTTGCTTCACTTCCACCCTTGGGAGGGCCTGGCTCCACATTCCCATCTCCATCCAAGGCACAAACCGCGGGTGACGCTGGTTTGTACAGAGGAATTAGAGAATAAAAAAGTTCCAGAACAACGGGAGCGATGTTCTTTACGCTCCTCTAACACAGCAGGGATTTATGGACAGGTGTCTCAGACAATCCAGGGGAGGAGATCCATAAAGAAGCCGAGTTCAGCTTCACTGCCACAGCACATCAGGCACAGAAAGGAATAAACAAGTCAGGGTAAGCTCCTTTATGATCCTACTGACTCTTTCTTTTCAATTACTTTTTCTCTTCTGAAAGATACAACAACGGGTTTTGTTTGTTTTTAGCTTCTGAGGGATTTTCCATCCTTTAACTTATTTATAATTACAAGGTGTGAAATGCCAAGAGATTGTCTGATCTTCCACGAGGGATTTGAAGAACCATCACAATAAATCAATGAAAGGTTCAGTGTAAAGGGAGGGAGGCATGGATACTGTCAATATGAAACAGCAGTGAACTGGAAAAATAAGAATTAAGGTGCTGAGCTGTTTGTCAAACACGTGAAAGCGCTGACAGGGAAAGCAAGAAATTCTGTGTAGAATCAGAAATGGTTTGGGTTGGAAGGGATCTTAAATCCCATCCCATCCCACCTCTGCCATGGCAGGGACACCTTCCACTGCCCCAGGCTGCTCCAACCCCGTCCAGCCTGGCCTTGGACACTGCCAGGGATCCAGGGGCAGCCCCAGCTGCTCTGGGCATCTGTGCCAGGGCCTGCCCACCCTCCCAGGGAAGGATTCCTTTCACATCTGTAACCTCAATTTCCCCTCTCTCAGTTCCACCCCAGGCACCCTCGGAGCAGGATCCATCTCGCACCAGAAGTTGCGGGAAAGGCCTGCCCTGCCCCTTCCAGCCGGGCTGCGGGGCTCCTTGGCTCCGCTCTGCCGGCAAATACACAAAGGCAGCCAGAGCTGTAACAATTTAAGACCTCAGAGCTCTGTAAATGAGCCATTCATATGCATACAGCCGGTATTTAAATTACCCTACAGCCAGTGTTTAAATTATCCTCCCTGCCGCCTGTGACTTTACGACGGTGCATTTGAACAGGTACAGATTTGTAGGGATTTTTTTCCCAACGTCTCCGATCTGTTCTCTGCACCGAGCATTCCCTCTCCCGTGACAGCAATCCCACACTGGGCTCTGGGCGTTCATCACCTCTCAGTGCCTGGATAAGAAGCGGTGAGAAGCACAGAGGGTTCACAGGTATTTGCTCTGGTGGAAAAGGGTTCTCTTCTTGCCACAGGGCCCTCCAGCCCCAAACCCCGGAGATCCTGGGGGTGTCAAATTGCTTTTTGCTGTCCCACACTCGGCACTGAACCAGCCTCTGCTTGGAGCTAAAGCTGAGCCCAGCCGAGAGCAGCAGGAAGGCTCCCAGCAGGAACAGGCGATTCAGCAAGAGATCTTACCCAAATTTTGTCTCTCCCAAGACCCGTGAGACAAACGTAACTCCCTCCACACAAACTCACTGCATCCCTCCACGGTTTGCAGTTCATCCCAGATTATTTCTCCGAGTTCTCGAGGGGAAGTGCCACGCTGCAGTCAAACCTGCGCGATTCAACGACAGCTCCGACGCTTAACAGAACCTTTCGTCTCGTTCTTCACTCACAATCAGACCCCACACGTATTCCTGTAGCCCTGGATTATGAACACAGTTTAACCACATACCTGAAAGAATTTCAGAGCCGTTTTATCTCCCGATGCAGGCCCTGAAAAAATGTCCATAATTGCTTGTCATTCACAGAAAATTCAAAATCATTTGGGGAACGATGTGAACGGAATTGCAATTAATCTGAGGATTTGTTCTCTCCAGGAGGAGCCCTGGGCATTGGAGGGCCCTTCAGCAGGCAGGTGGAGGACAACAACTGCTCTGGGGGTGAATTTACCACACCGAGGATCCCTCACACCAATTCAGATGTTCGGTTTTGCCCTCAGATGACCTGTACCTCATCGCGATGCCATTCCCCTGCCTCTCAGTGAACTTGTCGGCTGCTCCTGGAAGCTCCAGCAGTCAATAAAAGGAAGGAATTAGCACAAGTGGTGGCCACTCGTCCCATCCCCTCCCAGCTGCTGGAGTCCTCCTGGAAGCCGCAGAGCACTGAACATCATTTCCCCGATGTCACCGGCACAAAATCATGGCCAGGTTAATTCATCCTGAAGCGCGTGGGTTTTCAGGCACAGCAGGGGATATTCTTGTATTAATAAAAAAGAAAATGAAATCAAAAACCCCAGGTTTAACTTGAGCCTACATTTCTTTTTTTCTTTAATGGTTAAATCCAGAAAAATTATGTATTTTTTTTCCTCATAAAACATCTGGCCCTGTAATCCATAACATATTTTCCTATCACAAGCCACACAGAAACAACAAGAGAATAGACTGAGTTTTACAGGGAAAAGCTTTTCTAATTGAAGAGGTCAATTCTTTTTCAATAAAAGTGTTTGAGTTTTTAGTGATTTTAGTGATTTTCTCAGGGCAAAACCAGCCAGAAGATCTCACTGAAGGCTCTCAGTGATGACAGAAATTTGTGACGTGGCACAATATTGTCCCTTCATTCTCAGCCCCTCCTGCCTGTGCATCTCATTATTTACGAGTCTTAATTACATCATCAGCCTCTCCCCGCGTGTCTCTGCTCCCTGAGCACACCGAGTTCAATCCTTTCTCCTAACTGAGCCTGGATTGAATATTTTGGGGTTGCCTCGTTTGTCAGTGTGTCTCTGAGCCTTATCTGCTGCCTACTGTCCAAACACTGCTCCGAAGAAAGAATTTTTCATTTCCTCTGGGCTTTTCTGGGCCGTTTGTCGCTATCTGAGTGCTGCACAGCATTAATTAAACTGACAAGGTAAGGCAGCAGAATTATCTCCACTTCACACGCGGGGTGCTGAGGCAGGGAGCTCAAGTTAAAAGCAAAGCTGGCCACAAACTCCACAAAAATATCCTCGTTGGAACAAGCTCCAAAAGGCAGCGCTGCCTTTGCGTGGGGGCACGGGAAGACCTGGACAAGCACAGGAAAAACCAGCCTGAACACAGAAAATTGCCATTTACTCTTTGAAAGCTTGGATTTCCAGTCCCAGCTGGAAAACTTCGGGAGCTCGGTTCAGAGCAGTTGAAACCAGGCACACACTGGAAGCTCCGTGCAGGGCTCCCCATGCAAATGTGTGGGAGGAACTGGAAGCAAAAGAGCCCCAAAAGAAGCAGCGTTAGGGGATCTGAACTCAAGGTTTCAGCGTTGCTAAAGAAGCAAACTCCACTCTCCGAGTTCAGGTAATGAAGGGATCCACTTAGGCCACGCTCCATCCCCTGAGGAGGCTCCGTTCCAGAGCGTTGGTGGGATCAGCGCTCCTCAGCTTTCCCGTATTTCTCATTTCCGGAAACAAGAGGCTGATTTAACCTTCCCAGCAACCGTGAGGATGGCAGAGGTGTCGTGGGACTGACCCCAGCGTTATTGGTGAAGTACAAGCCATTTTAGGTGCAAATCGCAGATTTTCAGGGCTCTGGATTTTTACCCAGAGTGGGCAAGAGCTGCTCAGAGAATAAACCTGGAGGACCTGGGAAAACGGAGCCAAACATCGCTCCGGAGGCGGGGCTGCACTTCTTTCCACAGCCCCTGAGGGTGAGTACAAACAATAAACAAATCAACAGCCCCTGAGGGTGATTACAAACAATAAACAAATCAACAGCCCCTGAGGGTGATTACAAACAATAAACAAATCAACAGCCCCTGAGGGTGATTACAAATTCCCCAGCTCTGCTCCCAAAGATGGTTCTGTTCCTCCCTCGTGCACCGAGAGCCTGCTCCCATCCAAATTCATTGGAATGAAAGAATCCAGTCAAAGCCACCCAAGCAAGGGCTACACGGAGGAGTCTGCTGGGGTTTAGACGAGGAACAGATATTTCAGGGTGCTCCAGGAGCTGTGCTCTCCTCTTGGCAAGGCAGAGCTTGGTGAGAGTCCCAACGTGCCAGACACAGTCCCCAGAAATACACTTCAGGGTAATTTATAGACTTGAAACGCCAATATTTTCAAAAATAAACGACAAACATGAAGACAAAAATCCTCGGAAAGCTTGCAGAACGTGGCGGTTTAAACTGCCAAAGAGCTGTCATAACATTTTCTCCGAAAATTATTCGGAACGTTCCAATCAGTTCCAGAACCTTCTGCTTCCTCCCCTCTCTACAAACCGCTATGAAACGCGGCAAGGCGCTGATGGCCGGGTGCGCCTCCCCTCAAACCCTCAGCAGCACGGCAAGCGCATCAACACTTGAACAAGCAATGGCGGATTCCACACCCACACCGATGTATTTATTAATTTCAATCAGCCGGGCCAGGGAGGTGTGGATGAGGGCACTGTCGCTTGGGGCTGTAATTAATCATCCTGGACACGTTCCTGTCGGGGACTATAAATCAAGAAGCAAAGTGTTTCTCCTCCTGGGTGATATGGAAGCAGCATTAACAGGGTGACAAAAAAATCTGATGCTGTCAGTGAGTGGGAGATATTTTATCTGCCTTTGACACGAGGCTGTTTCACACGGGTGCCCTCCACCTCGGGATTTATTTTCTGGACGTAGAGCACATATTTTAAAAACGTGATCAGGGCAGAACAACAAGGCCGAAGTACGAAGTTGCCGAATGCCAAGGTAGAAAAGTTTCTGAGGGAACAGAAAAACCCCTGACACATCAACCCCAGGAACAGCAAATCCACGCTGAGGAGAAGAAGGGACAGATCCCTGATTTCAGGTCGGTGCAAGGCAATTCCTGAGGTGTGGAACAGCTGTAAAGCAGCCCCCGTGTAGCCCCACAGCCAGCATCCACCAGGGCATTAAGGAAAACATGAAACGACAAACGAGGCTTAAAGCACCGATTAAAAAAAAAAAGGAAGAAAAGATGAGGAGCTAAATCTCCTTTCCAAAAAAAGCCTGAATTCACAGAACACGTCCATGGCCAGGAGATTCCCAGGCTCAGGTGCTCCTCAGTCCATGGCAGAGTCCCCACCTTTTCCTGCCGTGGCCTTGCCCACGCATATTTCAGATGAGAAACATGAAATAAGAACTATTGAAACTTCACATTGCCACTGCTTTAACAGATTATTTGAAAGTGTAGCTATTCAGGAGCATCGATTATCTTTAATATCTGTGTGAACCCACCGAAAGCCAAACCCACCAGACCCAGGCAGGGCCAGGCTTGTGAGAGATCTGCATTTGAAGAGATGCAAGCCCTGCGCTAAGAGCTTCTCTGAAACCCATTCAAACACTTGAAATACTTTAAAAAAAACCTTGTTAGCTTCCGGGAATAACAATCAATGTCATTTTACTTGACGTTTCTTCCATCTCCAGCTCCACCACGTGCTCCTGGGATTGCTCAAAGCATCTCCGAGCAGCAATGCCCACATTTTTCACAACACAAAGCACCTGGGGGCTGCTCTGATCTCCAGGCAGGAGCTGCAGCACTTTGAGGGCTGCTGCTGGTACCTAAAGCCGTACAGGGATCTCAGGCAGCTGCCAGGAGGAAAACTGGACCCTGAATAGTTCTGAAGGGTCAGGCTGAACAGAGCCCAGGTCTGCCATGACAAAACACAGCCGTGAACACTCCTCCTCACCTGGCACTGAGCACAGCTCAGGGCTGCCCCTGAGCGCTTTAATCCTTTCGATATTGGAGGTCTCGGTTCTGCCAGTGATGATTCCACCTGCAGCTCCTTACCCGGCCTATTCTCAGGCTACAGATTTTACAGCCGAAATCAAACCCAAATATGCTGATTGCAATCTACCACGGGAAAAGAAATAATAAAATTTCTTATTTAATCACACAATTCCGTCACCAATCTGCAGGAAAATAGATGCACAAGGGTATTACTGCCTGTGCCCCAAGTGCTAAGGTGGAATTCTGCCCACAGGCAATAACCATAAACCCAGCTCTGAGATAATCCAGTTGTAAAACACTGAGCATAAACCACACGCTTTTAGCCTTTGATGGAAGCATTCTTCTCCAAAGCACAATTTACATTTAAATTGATATTGTGGGGAATCAAATACTCAAAATAAGTGTCAAGATTTTCCTCCTCACCGAGTTGTTTCCTAATTGGATTCAAGTGTTTTGTCTAACCATTTCATACTCCTGTTTTGTTCTGGAAATTAAAAATAAAATCTTTCATTATTCACGATCTCTGACTTCTGGGAAGTGCTTCAAATTGTTTTTGTTAAGGCAATAAGAACAGGCTGTTTATATTTAACTGCTGGGACCCTGCAAACAAAAGGGAAGAAATTCCTCGTGATGCCGTAACAGCAGAGAGCTCCGACGGGAATCAGCAAAAGCATCCACACCCCCAGCACAAACCCCTCTGTCTCTTGGATTTCTCACTGCACAGGGAGCAGAGCCCTCGGGACCCTCCTCCCTGGGAATGCGGTGCTGGAGCCAGAGAACCCCCCCCCTCCCCGCCTTTCCTTGGTTCTGTTTCTCTTCACACCAACCCCAAGATTTCACTCGAATTGCAAACCCACACTCTGGGCTCCCCACAGAGGATCAGGAGGACAATATTTCACAAATTTCTGGCCACCCAAACAAGCAAACGTGAAAGGTTTCTCAGCAATGAAGCAGAAGCTTCCTAAAGGATAACTTTCTAAATAAATTACACAACTAATGAGGCTGAAGAACCTCGGTAGATGTGGTGACTGGAAAGAGCAACGAGGTGCCCATCGCACTTTGCATTTTTGGCCTGGCTGGGAGGGAACAGAATTTATTCTACTCCTCGTTTGGTGCTGCAAGGACAAAGCCCAGGTGTTGCCATGGGTTGTTAAACACACACACTGAACAAATAAACAGATTGAGTGGCTGAAAAAAACCCAGTTGGGTGGTTCCCTACCAAGATTCTGTTTTGTTCTGGCAAAGACATTGCGAGAACAGAGTTCAGCGAGAAACCCCTTAGCAGTCCGTGTACAAAAACACCGAAGCACTCGGATTTCACACGGGAGCCACACAAAGCCCCTGACGGCCGCACTTGCAAATTGCTCCCGTTCCCAAAGCGCTCTGCCCACATCCCAAATCCCTCCCTTTCCGTCCGCAGTGCCGCAGATGGAATCACAGGCGTTCGCCCTCCCCACGCTCAGCTGCAGCTCCAAACTCTTTCAGAGCCAGACGCGCCGAGATCCCCCAGCCTGAGCAGGCTCATTTCTGATTCCGACAACTCTCTGCCTGCACCTGCCTTTTCCGTTGTGCTCCTGCGAGAACTTGGGGCTGCAGTTTCTGCCAGCTTCCTCTGCCAAGAGCTGCTGGTGTGATCCCCCTCCAGCTGAGAACATCACACAGCGAAATTTCACTCACCGTCTCTCCTCAGAGTTAAATGTGCCGCTAATTTGTGAAATATTTCACCTGAGCCGTCAAATCAACTGAATGCTTCCCTGTCCTTTCTTTCCTTAGCGTGATAACCGCTTCAAAGCCGTTTATTCCACTTCATTGGAACCAAAAGTTGATCTGAGGAACAGTAGCTGGGGCTTGCATTGGATCAAGCGGCACGGCTTCACTACAGCAGGGAAACAACAGCAAAAATCAGAATATTGTTATTTTTATTTATATTTTATAAGATAAAAATGGAACTGAACCTCCGTGCAAAACCCACCTGTCTGGAGGTGTGGAATTCCACTTGCCCTGGAGTGTTTTGTTCTGTTTCAGCTGCCTGCCAGCGAGAAAAGTGCCCCAAACGGGTAAAGATTTTCTGTGGTCAGGTGGAGGAGATTTATTTCCTTGAAAGAGAAAGCCCAGAACCCTTTACATTGTTCCTCTGGGAAGGGTAAAGTCAGAGGGACCTCGGCCACTCCTCGGTTACTCTGAAGTGGTTAAGCTTTAACAAATGTTATTATGTGTCAGTAAAGAAGTGGCCACCATTATAATAAAAACCGTCCAGCGTGCACACATAACCAGGATTTGTACTCAATTTTATTGGAAATTACAGTCACACCTTTCAAACGTTGACGTGACAGATTTCCCTGCCAGCACTGTCTCACAGACTGTTCAGAAACCTCCGCTGTCGTTCATCAACTTGTGCACAATAATTGGCGCTATAATTTTACACCTGTCAGAAATGCAATGTACAGCACTGACTAATTGCTATTTTGGGTGCTCAGAAAGGTATCAAATCAATGGAACCACGGCGGGAATCCACCAATCCTTTTGTGAAGCTGCAGAACACTGAAGATAATTGTGTTTATCACCGCCCGTCTTTGGGGGCACCAGATTTGCTTCTCTCATCCATAATCTTAAAACAATCCTGAGAGCAATCTTGTAAAGCACTTAAACCTCCCTCCCACTGGTGAGAGACCTGGAGACCTGTCAGGTTCTCCGTGAGTTTATGGTCGGCATGACTTGGGGAATAACGGAAGCCCTCAGAATCCCCACTGACCCGTGCTTTCCTCTCCTGGCCTTTGTAACTTTGCCTAAACCAACCAACAGCACAAAAAACTGCGAAGCTTTTTAGCTTTTTGAATGTGTGAGTACGTGGCGAGGCTCGTGAGGTGTAAAAATACTGCAAAATGCTCCCTTTTTCCTGTGCCTCACCCATTGCCTGTGCACCAGATAATGTTATTTTCCTCCCGCTGTGGCCCCTGTGACCCCGCTCTAACACTGCTCCCGCTCAAACAACAAACCTTCTCCTCCGAGAGCGTTTCCCATGGACGCCGCTTTTATCAGACCCTGGAGAGAACTTAATGAAGCTGCAAGTGCTCCCATGAAATTTCATGTCTGTGTATTTCAGAAAACAACGCATCTGTCCTCATTTTACAGCGTGTTTGGGCAGAGCGTTCTCTGCTGTGGAAACGACCTTCCAACGCCACAGACTGAGGGCTTTATTGGCAGCTGCAGTGGATTCTTGCAGACACAATAAAGGCAGAGAAAAAACAGTTACAAACTGAAATAAAAAGTGTTTCAGCAACAGGTAACTGCAGGGAAGTCGTGCCAGCACCACTTCCCCGGCTTGCAATCACGGATCTGCAATAAAACCAGCAAGCAAAGGCTCTAATGGGCTGATGGCTGAGGAAAAGAAATGGTACCTGCAGCCCGCAATGAGTTTAGTTGTGAATACAGTTGTTCATCCTTGCGTGGGTCTCGGTGCCGTCAGCGAGGTCCCGCATCCTGCAGGAGCTGGGCTGGAGTCAGGGATGGACGGCAATAACCCAGCGGGTGGTGCCTCCAAAGCCCTCCAAGATCGAGAGTCCAACCCTTCCCAGCTCTGCCAAGGCCACCACGACCCCCGTCCCCGGGTGCCACATCCCCTTTGAGGCTCTGAAATGCCTCCAGAGACGGGGATGCAAAGCCACGAACGCACCTTGGCCGTGGAGGCCAAAGCCCACAACGTGAAATTGTTTTTGCCCAGAGCCCCACGAGCAGCGGCCCCAGCGTTGAGCAGACACTGAACGCCTCCTGCCCAGGGATTGGTCCCCTCTGGAAACCGCATCTCCCCCGTGTCACGCCGCAGGAGCTCTTCTCTCTGCATTCCTCTCTCAAGACACGCAAGCAATGAACCTGTAACAGGACTGAGGCACCGTGAGAACAGGCTCAAGGCTTGGTTTTAACCAGCACTCACGCAGTCAGGCTGAGTTTGGCAGGGCAGCCCTCTCCTAGTCCTTGGGCTTCCCAGATTCCAGCCCTGGGAATTAACGATCTGTCACCAGCTTGCTGGGCTCTAATGAAGTAGTTAGTCAAGTGCGAGTACAGTCAGGTGGAAGGAGCTGCCTCATCCCATTCGCAATGAAGCCTTTCCCCCTCTTTGGCTAACAAATTAAATTTGTTGAGAGGGAAAATTTAATTACTGTCATGCACCATCTTCGTATTTGTGATGAAATAAGTGCCTCTGTGTGAGCTTTGTAGTCCCCTGCTCTGCTGAAACGGGAGAGGAGGAAGAGAAACTCGGCTGAATATCAGGGAAGATTTGGAATTGTGGTTTTCTCCAAGAAAAACAAAATCTTGGGGAAAAAAAGTTTTATTTCTTTCATTTAAATCAAAAAGTTTCTTTTAGCGGTGTGAGAGCAGCGTTGCTGTCTTGTTTAACGAGAGGAACACGATTATATCTGTTCAACGTACTGTCCTTGAGCCAAACAGGGACAAAGCCCTTCCACCTCCTGCTTCCAAAAATGAATTCTTGTTTGATCACAGAAATATCAATGTTCTGAACTTCTCACCAGCTCTAGAACCCTCACACACAATCCTAAAATGCAGGTGGGCTGGCCCTCCAGTGGGACATGATTATACACGGAAGGCAAAATCGTCTGGATATGCTCTGCTTGTTGTACTTTAAATACATTTTCCTTTTCCTCATAGGAAAGGCAGGATTTTGCACTCTTTTGTGCCATTTTCTTAGCAAGCTCTCATAAAAAA
>VZRN01000264.1:114844-160103 GCA_013397935.1 Dasyornis broadbenti
GGGGGGGGACACAGCCTGGAACATTCCAGTAAATTCATTAACAATGGAATGCTCAAAGCTAATTAAGAAACCATCAGCTCATTTGTACTGCTGCTTACACACAGTGTATGGAGAGATCTCCATGAGTGGTGGCTGCAGGATCACAGCCGGAGGGTCCTCACATTTTCGGGATGTCCAGCCTCCTCTCAGGTCCTGCTGCTCCAGGATTGGCTGCAGGAAAAACAGGGAGTAGGTGCAGGAAAAAGAAACGTTATTCTTGTTGAGCTGGGGGATAATTTTCAGGCTGAGGTGACAATCAGGACGATTGCAGAGCACGCAGCCCTGAGCAGCCGAGCTGTTGGGGAGTTTTACAGCAGAATTCCCGATTTACACCGGAATCCAGGAACAGGAATGAAGTTCAGAGACAGACACTCCAGCCAGGCACTGGAGGATGCAGGGGAACAGGCACCTGCTTTACGCAGGCTCAGCAAATCCACAAAACCCCACAAAACCCACAAACCCCCGTGCAAAGCTACAGAAAAGCCTTTCCATGCCTCCTCTGCATCTGGGACTTCCCATCCCACATTCCTCTCTCGCCCTCCCTGGGTTGAGCCTCTCCCTGTGGTAAACACACACGGATTGTTGACGGTGGGTGTTACATTTCCAAACGTACCTCTTTGCTATCAAAAATCCCTTCCTTAACCACAGGCAACGTCTGAAAAAATGCTCTCCAGTCAATCTCCAGTCTCATCAGAGCAAGCAGAAGGATTTACTGCCTCCCCCTGCAGCACTCAGTCCCTCCTGTGGCAGCCTCAGGCCTCCCAAGCCTTTCCAGGCTCATTCTCCTCCTTTCCAAGCCTCGTAATTCCTGGAGTTCACATCCCCTCTCTTCCTGTTCCCAGGGCTGGGGGAGCAAAGCCGGGCGAGGCAGCTGCTGCTGGTTTTCACACGAGGATGTTGCAGCAGCTGGGGCCGGAAGCTCCAGAGGTTTCTCTGGAATATCAAGGCCATAGGGATTGTCTGCAGGGGCATTCCTCAGTGCTTGCAGGGGACAACCGGCCCCTGGCAGGAGAGGCACTGCTGCTTGACGGAGGAGGCTTCCATTATGGAATCACGGAATCCTGGAATGGTTTGGGTTGGAAGGGACCTTGAAGCCCATCCGTTCTCACCCCTGCCATGGCAGGGACACCTTCCCCTGCCCCAGGCTGCTCCCAGCCCTGTCCAGCCTGGCCTTGGGCACTGCCAGGGATCCAGGGGCAGCCGCAGTTGCTCTGGGCACCCTGTGCCAGGGCCTCAGCTGAGATCAACCATGGATCCGAGTAAAGCTCCGAGGGAAAAATCATTGAAAGAAATTTTTTCTACAAGGGACAGGAAAGTTGATTCCTGCCTTTAAACTGCAATCATTGTGACATCCAAGGCAGCCTTAAGGGCATGTTCCAGTCACCAGCTTTTCCCAGTAAATAACCAACAAAACGCTGCTGAATTGTGCCCAAATCGGTGCAAGTCCCGTGCAATGCACGAAATAAGCGTCGCATTCCAAGCACATTGAAGCCGGAGGTGACCTCCAGCCGTGCCTGCAGTGGCAGCCCCTGGACAGGACACACGAAGTGGCAGCCCGTGCTCACAGAGGGCTCCAAAGACGGCTGTGAACACAGCAGAATGTCAATTCCCACCTCCACAGCCCTGCTGGGAACAGATGGAGGCACTCGAGGCTCTCCTTGACAGCTGCTTCAACTCCACGACCTCTGAGGGGGATGCAGGGATGTCTGAACGCACAGGTGAACCACAGCAACGGAGGAAATGAAATAAAGAAGTTGTTTTTCCACCATCAGAGGCCACGCTTAGTTAGGAACTGTTCGTTTCACTTCGGCAAGAATTGCATGGCTTTGAATTGAAATATTCCTGCCTTAAGTGGTCAAATGTTAACATTGTTATTTAGTGATCTTTATGTATTTTCCTGCTTCCCCTGTGCTTTTTCAAATCCATGTTACCATCCGTTGGGCCTCTGATTTTTCCCTATTACTCCTCCCAAACACAAGCTGCTCTGAAAGATCGCCAGTGATTTGCATAAAATATAGAGCTGTTACTTTTCTTTTCTTAAAGCAAGCAGAATAATTGCAAGCTGCAACTACTGGAGCTGAAAATAACTCTCCAGACACTCGCACATGCAGAATTAGATTAAAATGAGCTCATTTTTTTAAATGACCTGATAATTTGTGAGGGGAAAGGAAAAAAAAAAAAAAAACCTATCAAAGTGTTTTCATCAGAGGAGAATGTTACAGCCCTTCACCCAGTGAGGAGGCAGCTCCCTGCATGCAGATGAGGCAGACAGGACCTGCGGAGGCCAAAGGAACTCAACAGAAGCAGAGGTTTGCAGACCACGCCAGAATAACCATCACTGTCCTCTCCTGGAAAACGCAACAGGGCCAGAGGTGGACAAGAAATTCCATAGAAAGCCTGAGCCGAGGTTGGAAGGAAAGGGTGAACTCCTGAGGTGGAAAGTGGAGGTCAGGTTTTTGTTCTCTCACCTGGCAGGAGCCCTGGGGACACCACAGCGGCTCATTCCTGGCAGGAGCAGAACCCTGGAGCCAGGGAATCCTGGAGCGGGTTGGGTTGGAAGGACCTTAAAGCCCATCCAGTGCCTTGGGCAGGGACACCTCCCACTGCCCCAGGCTGCTCCAAGCCCCATCCTTGGACACTTCCAGGGATCCAGGGGCAGCCACAGCTGCTCTGGGAATTCCATCCCAATCCCTCCCCACCCTCGCAAGGGAAGTGTTTCCAGATCAATGGTTTTGCCTGGCCAGGACGGCAAATCTGACCAAGATTTGAATTTGTTGGCCAATGTCATCAAGTTTTCCTGACTTTGCTGAGCCAAGAAGCATTTCCTAATTTCTGGGAGACAATTCAGAAATACAGAATGAGAAAGTCTGCTAAACCCTCCGTTCCCAGGGATTGCTGTAGGAATTACCCTCACAGCCAGGTACCGCTCCGTGCAACAATAAATTCTGACTGCTTTCATGGTTAACCTGCAGTATTGATAATATTATTAAAACCCCCTTGAGTGGGCTTTGCAGGTTTATAAATACACCCAATTATCATGTTTTTGATGAGATTTCATTTAAATCTAGCAAAAAGTATTCCCAAGTGAATCATCTATTATTCATAGCTGAAGATGAATTCAGCCTCCATATCACAACTTTTCCTCCTCCTCCTCCTTTTTCAGACCCATTGCTTCCACTTAAATTAAATCCTTCACGACATGCATCCGAGTCAGATTTCCTTCTGGAAAGCCGCGTTTTAGAGAAAGCAATTACATTTGGTCATTGATGTATCACCCAAGCTTTCAGAGCCCCCCAAAACAGAAGAGGAGTTGAGATGTAAATCTGAACCAATGCTGCACTCGGATCACAACTCGCTGCAGAGCAGAGGCTGCAACGGCAGAGGAGGAAACAGGGATCATCATCCCGTGGAATGTGCACCATCCTGGGCCCTCACCATGGGGCTGAGGGGAACGCAGCAAAAAAAGCCTTTGCTTGGAGTTAAATCCCGCGGAAATCCCACCTTCTTTAGGGGTTTTCTTCCTCTTTCCCCCTCATTTGCTGGTGCTTTGTGCAGCATTTGTGATTTTGCTGCTCCTGCGCCTGCCCTGCCCCTGCCCCAGTCCTGGTGTTTGACTGGGGCCTCTCTGGGCTGGAGATCCCTCGTGGCTCAAGCACCACCGCAGGGCAAATTAAGGAACCCCGGTCTAACGAACCCCAGTCTGGCTGTGGGACAACGCCAGCCGAGCTGGGGAACACAGCCAGCTTGAGGGAGTTTTTTGTTATTAGCATTATCGTTATCACTATCACCATTATTATGACTTTTCTCGCCATCACTGCGAATTAAGCAGTGCTACCAACGCCTGGCCCTGCAAGGAAAGAATCCCTGCTGCACTCCAGCTCCTCTGGATTTGTGCAGCTGCAAGGGGGAGGGAAGGCAAAGGAGGGCAGAGAGCAGCCCCTCATGCCCCAGGTCAGCACTGTGGGGCTGAGGGGGACGATTCACCCGTGGGAGCCGGGGTGAAAAACCTTGCTTTGAACTCCCACCACATTGCTGGTTCACTGATCCGTTTTCCTGAGCTGCAAATAATTTTCTCCCTTCCAAATTTCCGACTCCGTCCCTCCGAACGCCCTCCCAAGCTCTCCAGCGCCCCTCCATTTGAACACCTAAGAGCAGGGATACATGAATGTCATTAACATTAAACCACAAGCCAATTAAACAAAGGCAGCAGCTCTGTGCTTTTTGATGATGCTAAATCAGAGGCGATGATTCATCCTCAGGCCTCTTAAGTGAGGCTGTTTAATGACACGGTGGAACGCGAAGCCTTTCTGTAGCAGGAGAGGAAACACCGCTGTCTTTAGCAGCGCTCACGGAACGATTAACCTGCACCCCTGGTATTAGCTAAGGGTATTTGCCATTAACCCAATAGAAAAACCGTGTGAGGCGTGGATAGGAAGAATAACAATGGAAGTGTTCTGCTCAGCCCGTATCGCTGGGACAGCACTCACATTTCTGTCTGAGCCGAATCAAGGGCACGGAGTTTAACTCGTGAGTACGATCAGACATTCGTTCAGCGCTCTTTCCAGCTTTGATTCTAGAGCTGAGGCCGAGCCTCTCCTGCCGTGGTTATAAATCATCCCAAAACAGCCGGCTTTCCCCTTCGTGGGAGTTCGGCTCCTTTGTGCCACACTTGACCAGACAGGGTTATTTCCGTGTGCTGCCAAGGCTGCAACCTTTCCACGGCGAGGGAAGCAGGAGCTCTGCGGGAATGCCATCGCTGACGGCTCCCAGAACGGCCCTGGGAAGCCTCTCCTCAGTTCTCAACACCACCTCAGCTCTCTGGCTGGGATGAAGGTGTCCTCTTCCCTTTTCCCTAAAAAAGAGGCATTTTAAAATCATGGATGGAAGATCCCGAACTCCCCTGGCCTTTTGTCCACAAGGAGTCTCTTTGTCACGGGACTCTCAAATCTTCCCTCACCCGATTAAAAACATTGACACCTTCGTGCGCCACTCACGCTTTGCCTCAGTTTCTCCCAGTTCCAGGCTAAGCCATGGTTCAGTCCTACAAAACCACCTGAGAGCCAAACAGTGGTAGGAGCTTGCAGACTGGAGCCAGTTCTTGGCTGCAAACACACCCCTGATTAATGGACACGAAAATTAACAAATCCCACGGGTAATTATCCTTCTCCTTCCAAAGTGACGCCAGACAGGCCTTGCTGTGTGGTGGCACTCTGTGCATCGAGTGACCTTCAGTGTGGCTGGTTGAGGTGGCCTGATAATGATTTGATTATTATTTCATGCAAATTAAGAGTTACCTCTCCTAAAAGAGCTGCTTTTCAATTTCATCCTCATTTGCACACGGCGTGAAACCATGACATTTCGGAGCTCTCCAGAGCCTGTCACCCTGCCTGGCACTGTTAGATGCTGTCCTCCAGCTCTTTTTTCCCCCTGAATTTATTTCCTAACTCCTTCTTTGTTATCAGCACAGCTGAGTGGGGGTGCGTGCCCCAAACACAGCATTTCCTGGGCAAGCAGCTGGGCTGGGGCAGCCTCCTGGCCGTGGACTCTTCCCAAGAGCGGCTCCACAAAAGATTCATCAGCTCCACCAGCCCCCAGTGCAAACCTTCAGCAGCCAGAGCTCTCAAACACATCAACGCCTGCTTATGGAAAAGCAAACATTGCTTTCTACTCTTGGAATAATAATAAGAGGATTGAGAGAGAGGCCGGGGGCCTCTGGCAACACAAAACCTGACTCCTCTCTCCTGGATGCCCAAATTCCCTGTTTTTTTGGTGAGTTCCATTTTTTCCTCTAGGTTATCAGTATTTACATCTGAATAAGAATCCAAACTCAAGCAAAAGCTTCAAGGTCCAACAACCTTTTTATAGAAGCAAAAACCCAGGAGAGAAATTACGGCAATTATTTTAGCCAAAGGAGCAGTCAGTTCAGATAAATGTGTCAAAGCCTCCAAATTATCAGCCATAAAATCTTATGTCATCTAATAACGACAGTGATGACAATAATTGCCGGGACAATGATTTAAAGCTCAGCGTTTTTATAGTGCCTAATTTAACAAGTACAGGTTGCTTATTTGTGCCTTTCCAGACTGAAAAGGCGTTTGTCTGGCTTTGTTTATTGTCTAAGATTAGACTTCTGGAAAATAAGGAGCTTCTAGAAATTGCCAGCGTTCCTGCAGAAGGAGCTGCTGATGGGGGCACGATGTTCACAGGCAGGAAGTTTGCAGATGTCAATCTGTATTTACCAAGAGAAGGCAAGAAATAAGAGCAGAGGAGGAGCAAACTTGTGGCAAACAAAGTCAGAATTTAGAAACCACCTCAGCGAGCATCCGAGGGGATTTCTCACGTGGAAATCATGGCGAGCCTGTCCCCGCGCCTCCCAGGCAGCAATAGCCCTGTGCCCTGCAGGCAGGAGCAGGGAGTTTCCACGTGGGGAATTCTGATGGATCTCCGCTGCATCACCAGGGCCCGCGGCACAGGCACAGCTCCTCAGGGGCCACACAGGAGGAGCCCTGGCTTCAAAGGCAGCCCAGCTCTCCTGGCTGGGAGCGTCCCTGGGCAATTCCAGCATCTGAGACATCCCTGCACCCCCAGGAGCACAACCCACCTCCCACAGCACTGCAGCAGCGGCAGGACTCTTCCTTTCCATGGGTCATAAAATCATGGAATCGAATCGTTCTGGTTGGAGAAGACCTTGAAGATCAAACCCAGCCATTCCCCAGCACTGCCAAGGCCAGCACTGCCCATGTCCCCAAGTGCCACATCCTTTTTTTAAGTCATTAATGAAGAATTAATGAAGAATGAAGTCGTTAAATCAATGGCAATTTGAATTTCCAAAGCCTCAGTTGGACACCTGCACATAGCTGTGGATATATTTCTATTTTCAAGTGGATGGCTGGGCGCCTACCGCTGTGGCTTTTAAACCCCTCCAGTCTGCAACAGCCTCAAAATCACACCCAGGACGTTTTTGTCTCTGTTTTAACGTCAGTCATTTTTTAAATGAACCTCGCTCATCAAACAAGGAGTTCCAAAGGCTTCCTTTTCTTTTTGTTCTTTCTTTATAAACATGAGGAATAAAACACATTAAAAGCTGCAGAAATTCCCTCTTACCATGAACAAGTAGAGATCAAAGGCAGAACATTTCTTTGGGCAGCTCCTGAAAGGGCAGGTTTCGGAAAAATCTGGAAAACACCGAGTCCTCTGTATTCACCTGGAACCAGCAACACTCCTGGAATCACAGAATCCCAGACTGGTTTGGGTTGGAAGAGACCTTAAAGCCTTAAAGCCCATCCAGTGCCAGCCCTGCCATGGCAGGGACACCTTCCCCTGCCCCAGGCTGCTCCCAGCCCTGTCCAGCCTGGCCTTGGACATTGCCAGGGATCCGGGGGCAGCCACAGCTGCTCCGGGCACCTGGGCCAGGGCCTCAGCACTCCCTGAGTGAAGAATTTTCTCCCAATATCCAATCTGAGCCTGCTCTTTCAGCTTGCAGCCATTCCCTGTGTCCTGTCCCTCCATGCCTTGTCCCCAGTCCCTCTCCAGCTCTCCTGGAGCCCCTTCAGGCCCTGCCAGGGGCTCTGAGCTCTCCCTGGAGCCTTCTCTTCTGCAGGGGAGCACCCCCAGCTCTCCCAGCCTGGGTGACCCCGTCAGGTGTCAGCCCTGCTCCCTCTCCTGGCAGGGACTCCCCCAGCCTCCCAGGAATGATGAATTCCAGCTCCTCGGTCCCTCTGTGACCCAGAGGAGCCTGAGGGCAGCCTGGGCTCAGCCTGGCTCCAGGGGAGGATGTGGGCAGCTCCCCTGTAAAGCCCTAAACTGCAGAGTGCAAGCGCCTGGCACTGATGAACTCGCGCCGTTCACCTCAGCAGCTCGGAGCTGGGGGCTTTTCCCCCGCATCATCTGAAACAGCAAAGGGAACGAACGATTCTGCGCTCGTCATTTCTTTCAAGTCACCGCACAGTGAGTCACGCCAGAGCTCCTCGCAGCTCTGGGGCCGTTTATTGGTGTGAATTTCAAATGGTCTGCCTCACCCTTCTGAAGCGGGCTAACGACAGCAAAATGAACCTGCACACGCACAGCGCCCTCCTCCAGCTCGGTGTGCCCAGGGCTGGTGGGAATCGGCACCGTGAACACAGCCTGGGCAGGCGTCACCAGGCCAAAGCTTGGACTCGATGGATTTTTCAGGATATGGAGACCGGCAAAGAGAGCCTGGCCCTTCCCAGAGGCGTCACTTCTCTTGGCTAAATCAGGGCTGGCCTCAAACCGCACCAATGTGGGGCATCATCCCACTCTAGGACGCAATAAACCAAAGCTTTGCTTTTCCCACCGCAGCTGCAAAACCCCCAGAGAGACTTTCCTAACAAATTCTGTATAAATATTTGATACGGGTTTTGTATCAATCCGGAAGCTGTGTCTGATCCCAGGGATGGACAAACCAGCGCTGTCCCACGGCCTGGGCATTTCCGAAGCCTCAGCCGGACACCTGCACACAGCTAGGGATGGGTTTCTATTTTCAAGTGGATGGCTGGGCACCTACAGCTGTTCTTTTGACCAAGGAATTTCATAATCTTAAATTTCTGCCTAGGCACCCAAATAAGGTGGCGGATGAAGAGAATCTCCTGATTTGCCATTCACCTTTCCTATCTCAGCTGGGGGGGCAGGAGGGGGGTGGAAACAAAAGGATAAATTCAGTTCTGTGTTTACAAGTCTCCAGCAGCTGCGAGGCACTTGAAGGCAATGGGGCCTGCAGGTCACAGAGCACTTTTCCATGGTGTGGAATTGGAGGCCAAATGAGCTGTGCAGTGCCAGAGCACAGGGCTGTAATTATGATAAAGGAAGGGAATTAACGTGTCACGGGGGAATTAATGCAGCAGACAGACTTGCTCTCACAAGAGCTGTGAGCAATGTTCCTGTGGCAAAGCCTCTGTGGTCACAGCTGGTATTAACAGAATGCACACTGCCCCATGGTAATTAGTCTGAGCAGTAATTAACCCTTCACTGGTGGCCTTGAGCAGCCCCCAGTGGGTCCTGGCACCCCTAAGGGCAGGGCCAGGTCCTGCTCTGCTCCAGGTGGTTCCAGGGCAGCTCCACCCATGGGAACAAAGGCAGATAAAGGAGGAATTATAAATCCCAGAGTGCATTTTCAGTGCCTTTGGCACAACGTGGCCCAGAGAGTCGGGAAAATGAGGCCTCGGTCACTTTTCCGACCCAGAACATGCCTGGGAGCTGCTCATCCCTGGGCAGGAACAGCACAGAACATCCTCCTGTGCTGGGAAAGGCTGGAGCTCCTCATGCTGATCCCTGAGCCCCGGAAAAGTGGCCCCCATGGCTGAACAACCACTGACCCACAGAACAGCGACTCCCTCGTTTGGGACACATTTTCTTCTCTTTCTTAATACTTTTTTTCCATCTCCAAAGGTCAGGATTTTTCCGATTTCTCAAATTACTCCTCATTAACATGAAAAAAATAAATTCCATTTGGCAGCATTAGCATGAATAAAACATCCCTGGGATAATGACCTGCTCGGGGCTAGGGGTGCCGACCTTCAGAAATGAGGACAGACCTGGGCTTGTGCACAGGAGGGAGAAAATCCAGTGACTCCCAACGTTCCTCAGCTTGGAGGAGAGCAGGGAAAATTTTCCATTGCTGAATATTCACATTAGAGGCGTTTTTGAGCTAATCATTTGGGTTCCGAATTTCTGCACGCTGGCTGCCAAAAATAAATTACCCTGAGAACGGGCTGTTGTGTGAGGATGAGCTGGGGAAGGCTGCACATCCTGGAGGTCACTGCAAGGCAAGGGAACCACGAGCAGCCAGCCCAGCCACGGCCCTGGCCCAACAGCAGCTCCTGGGAGGCATCCAGGGAGGAGCTGCGGGAATCCTGGCTGGGTGAGGAGGCCAGGGGGTCAGCCAAGCACTTGAGGAGGTCTCACATTGATTTTTCACAGGCTGGTCGAACTCCAGAGCTCGAGATCCTCTCTGAAATATTTCTCCCTTTAGGTTTTCAGATCTCATCACTGCAAGCTTTGCTCTGGGCACCAGGAGCTCAGCGCAGCAGGGAGCTGAGCTATTGATTACGGGCTGTTTCTAATTAACGAGGCATTCTGATCTTCAGGGTCCTTATTGGGAAAAGCTCCATTTCTTCCCTTTAAATACGGCAGTGGTGGAGCCTTTGCCGTTGCTGATGCCAACAGGCACTCACACAACTGCTCCTGCAAAAAAATCCTCTACCCAGAGGTTCCCACTCTGCTGCTGGCCCCGAGCCACATTCCCCTGCCGTTGACAACGCTGCGTCCCCAAACAAGCTCGCCGATAATTCGCACCCCTCAGCCCCGTGCAGCCTCGTGCGCCAGCTCTGTAGCGCCGGAGAGCTCATCGCTCGGCACCAGCCAAGGATCTCGTACCAGGCAATTCTCCCACTGCCCAAGCCCTGTCATTTCACCTGCTCCTGCCATTTGCCAAAACCTCTCCCTCCCTCGGCCCTGCCCAGATTTAAGACCAGTGGTTTATGTATCCAGCTGGTCAGAGAAAGGCCAGAATAAATTTCTCTCTAAGAGCCAGCTCTGCAGGGTGCCCCAGAACGCTCCGATGTGAGTCATACGTGCAAATGAATATAAATATTGAACCTGGGCAGCAGAGCAATCAGCCACTGTCACATTAACAACACCATCTCCTCCGTGGACAGGGGAAAGGGAAGGGAAGGGGAGGGGAGGGATTTTCTTTTGCTTGGCACCCTGGCCGTTTGTCATGCACGCGGTGCAGATGACCAGTAACAAAGTATGGGAAATTCATCATCATAATGAATGAGCACGAGTGCAATTCCCTTTCATAGCCTGTTATCATTGCAGTAATTAACTACCTGCTTGTTCAGTCGTGCACCAGAGCTGTTGCACGTAATCCATCACAGCATCCGGCGGTCGCAGCACATCAAACACAGCCCCAGCCGTGGGATTCCACGGCTTTGGCACAGAGAGCTGACTGAACACCCCAGCACCCCCTGCACAAGCACAGAGCGTTTTCTGTGTCCCTCATGGGTCCCTCACAAGCCCCAGGGCCCGTGGCATGCACGGAGCTGCCCTGGAGGGTTCCCTGCCTGGCATGATCCCAGATACAGCCTAAAAATGAAATAATAAATGACAAACCCCGCCATTGCAAGGCAGGGCGACCAGGTTTGCTCTGAGGGGTGGCGCTTCCCTGGGCTGTATCGGCGCACAGGAACTGCTGGGGGCGAGCCCGGCAATTCAACTGCAACGAGGCTCAAAGCTGATCCTGAAGCTCCCAAATGAAACTGGAGCGCGCATTCTGGAGCAGACGGGCCAGCGTGGGGCAGCACAGGGGGCTGTGGGGCAGAACCGCTTTCCCTGGATCTCTGGGGGACTCAGAGGGGCTGTGGGCAGGGGAGGAGGAAGGGGCTGAGGGCTGAGTGTCGCGGTGTGACCCCAGCACAGCTCCAGCCCCGCCATTCCGGCATCCCCACCCACACAGCTGCAGCATTCCACAGCTGGGAAGGCTCCAGAGACTTCAGCAAGAGGTTTTTCCTTCAGGTAATGGCTACAAGGTCATTGACTTTCGTCTCTCAGTGCTGCTTTTCTCTGTTTCTCCAAATATTTGAGTTCCCTGGTTTGCAACTTTCCTGACCAGGGCACTGGCCATGCACCAGCTGCTGCTCCAGCTCCCATCTCTGTATCCAGAAGCTTCCCAGCTCCTTCCCTGCCCTAATCTTCTCTGCCGCTTCCATCTCTAAGAGAATTTATTCTGATGAAAGGATTAACTTGGGAGAGAGGTTTTAAATATCCCAGGCTCCTACACTTCTGCTTTATTTTCCGTAGTGTTTCATTCCACCTCAACAGGAGGAGTTCCACCCAAAGAAATTCCCAAGGGGCAGACAATGAAAAAGCAGGGATGGGAAGGTGGGAAGGGGCGGTTTGTCCAATACCACCACAGAACAGCCCCGGGACTGCCGGGGAGAAGAGCAGAGTTGGTCACTGCAGACAAATAAGATTAGCACAGCAAGACAGAGGATGATTAAAACACTTGTCCTTATGCAAAATTCAGCAGATATTCCCAAACGTCCGTGGCAGACAAATTGCGCCATCTGGTCAGTGAGATAAAGCCTTTAAACAAGGACTTTGCGGGCCGAAGGTTCTCAGCCGTAAAACAGGTCATGCTGGTGCCTGTGCTTTGCCAAATCGAGGGCAATCCACGGGCCCTCTTCTCGCCCACTTCACTGCAGCGTTAAAAATCACATCTGGTGCGTTCCCAAAGTGACACTGCCTAAAGGAATAACGGATCTGATCCCAACTCTCTCTTTTTCAGAGCGGTGATTCCCTATTTTGTCTGATCCAGATGCCAGTATTATTGCTAAAACACCATTTTTCCTAATGGGAAGCGATCTGATTAATAAATATATATGTATATATGTAAAAGATTAGATAATTACGATAGGTGGTGTACCTTAATCTATTTCCCATCCATTCAGCAGGGGCTGAAGCCCCTTTGGCAGTGCCTGTGTAATTCTACAGGAATGTCTCACATCAGGTCTGTGACACGAGCCCAGGAACCGCAGGGGTCCCCCAAAAACCCCAATAAATGAGCATTTCAGGCAAAGGCGGGGCAATCCCTCCGTTTATCTCGACCCAGCTGGATCAGCCCTGGATACAAGAACCCACTGGCCGCCCCACATCAAACATCTGTAAATTGGCCATGATTTTGGCACGTGCAGACAGAGCTGACAGAGCTCAGGTAATTAGCGCAGAGCATGGAGCCTTTCCCGAGGCTGGCAAGGCCAGGGGACCTGGAGACAGTTCAGAAGTGGTTAAACATGCAAAATTCATTTCGGGGAGAGACGAACTGACATTACACAATCATCTCAGCCTCTGAATGCCAGGAGCACCGCAAGGAAAAGCAGCAGCTTTGCACAGGGGGAAGATCTCCTGTGTCAGTGTCTGAGTTCAGAAATTTAACAGCCTTAATTACTGTTTTATACATTGCACTAATTTCCTTGATTGTGCTGTGAAATCAAAACACATAATGAAGACCTTTTCCCCCTCTAATAAAAGCTGTCAAAGTAAATAAATATTCATCCCCATCTGCCCCTCTGGAATGAAAGGAGAATTAATTGATAATTTCCAGAGCTCCGTAACCTCCTGCCTGGTGCTCTGTTAGCTGAGGCTTTTATGCAGAGTCTGCCTTTCTGCAATCCTGTTAATACAAGTTGAAAAGTCACACAGGCACGGGGCACTAAATCAAATCTGTTTTCTAGACTGCATCACATGGCAAAACCCCCATCTGCTCCCTCACAGCTGCCCACAAGCTGGGGGTTCGCGTTGGCAGCAGGAAGCTGCTCTCAGGCGTTGGGGTCACGCCACGGCGGCGCTGGAGCCGCCAGGACAGCGGTGTGGATCCTCACTGCTCCGCCCGGAGCCAGGCACTGCCTCGGAGCCCAGCCCCGAGCACCGCTCGGGCTTTGTGACCCTGGGAGGGATGAGGGGAGCACAGCCGGGCCGTGAATGGGGAGGTGAACCCCGGAGAATGTGGGAGCCTGGTTTGTGCTGCTGTTCCCCAAAATTTGGGATGCGCGGCAGCCATCCTTGGAGAGGCTTTTGAGCAGAGGGGAGAGGCTGCAGGGGCTGCTGGTGGTGGCAGGAGGGGAGGCAGGCACGGCAGAGCTCAGCTGCTCCTGGGGAGCTCGGGGAGGATGGGAGAGCATCTGAAAACTCATTTGCAGTGCAAATCGAACTCCTCTTTGTCACACACAATCCCGGAATGGAAACGTGCCCCCCGTGCCGGGATGGGAGGCGATAATCACAAAGGTAAATGCCACTCGAGGGATTTTATCTTCTCCTGACATTTGCAGGAGCTCGTTCCTCCTCCAGCTCAGCCGTGGCTGGAGATTCTGCGTATCCAAACTGCTGCAGCCTTCCAGGAACGCCGGGGCAATGGACATGGGGGTCCCTGCAGATGAGCAAACACGAACGAAGCAAAGGACGGAAACCAGGGGTGTCAGATGTCCCAGGAACGCATCCCTGCCAAGCCCTGCTGCAAAACCAGGGACTGCAGCAGCCCTGAGAGGGGGGTATTTCAGAGTCAGCAGCGAGCAGAACGACCGACGCAAAACCCAGGAGCAAAAACTCCATCCTGAGCCCAACCTTGCAACCAGACACGCGGGGGAAAGTCAGGTTTATGAAAGCAGAGGTATGGGGGATATATACATATTTTATATCTATGTATGCTCACACCTATAGATCTCCAGAAAAGGAAGATCAGTCTCATTCAGAACCAGGTGCTGGACGTGAATTTATGAAGATGAATGAAGCTACTCCATTCCCCTCTAATGCCTGGAGGTTGAAAACTCAGGCACTATTGCCTCTCCCTGGCACCAGAGCGCTCCATTTCTCTCCTAAGTTCTCAACAATAATTCATGTCTCTGTGTGGCTTTGATCAACCAATCTTTTCAGATCCTATACTTTTGTCCACATCATCTCTTGCACTCAGCTCCTAGGACCACGGGGAAGAAAGGTTTCTGGCAGAAAAGATAAAAACTATTTATTGTACTGACCTTTTTGATTAATGGGTGGAGTTAGGTATGAAATCATTTTTATCAGGCGAACGTAATGACTTGCAGGACAACAAAAAGGGCATTTCAATTTTTTATCAAAACCTTCAGTGAGAGCACAATCCCCCAAGGTGATCTTTGGGGACAACCCAGGTAGCCAGGAGTGAATAAATATCTTATAACTTCGGTATTAGCTGGGAATTGACTCATGAATCAGCAGGGATCATTTGAAGGAGCCAGGCATTCCTTGTCCCTGGCTACGGAGAGTGATTTCATGGATCTGTGCTGAGAGGGAATGGAGGCAGGGCCAGCCCAGCTGGGAGAGGAGCTCAGACCGAGGGGAGAAAGGGGAGTTGTGGCTCCACCGGTGCCACCAGCCCTGCCCAACATCTCTGCCCTCCCACCACCGCGGCACTGGCAGCTGGGTGCCTGAGATGGGGCCGCACCGGTACAGGCAGCGGTTCCTCGCTCCTTAAAACTTCAAAATCAACCCCCCTGACCCCCCACCCGAGGGGCTTTTGAGCTGCGTTCACCTGAGCACGAATCCTCCCAGACACTGGAAAACTCTGGCACTGAATCACCTTCCATTTCCTGGCATTGTGATTATATGAACCGAAATGCACAGACCTGGGTGTTTAAGGCTTTAAAAGTGAAAATATTTCAAGGTAAAATAACCTGTTAACAATATTTTTAAAGCCCAGAGTGGCTGAGATGGCAGGCTGTAGTCACAAAGCAAGGATGCATTAGGGCACAGGGCTGTAAAGGGCTCTCTGTCAGACAGGGTTTTGTTATCTCTGTCCCCACCAGCCTTCTCCAAACAGCCAGGGATGAGCGGCAAAGCTGACACAACCAAGGGCTCGTGGCGTGGTCTGGAGACAAGAGGGTGGGAAGCGTCCCCAGAGGGTTTGGAGCATCCCTGGGGGTTTGGCCTCTCTGGGGGTGCTGGAGCTGCAGGGCTGGAGCTGCCTCTGCTCCCCGCTGCCTCCTGCGCCCGGAGCATTTCCAAGTCTCGCCCACTCAAGGGCATAATTATGACGACTTTGGAGCTCATTCCTCTCTGCCCGTCTCCGCGCATAATTTCAAATAAGCCTCCCAGGCAACCAGCAAGGAGAGCTGCACGGAAAGCAGTGGCGAGCTTTGAAGCTGGAGTCTCTGTTCTGTTTCCAGACAGATTTTGATTTAATGATAGATGCCTACCCTGGCAGGGAAGAAATTCCGTCATGAATCAAGTATTGTGGGTATAAATAGAGCCCAGCCGCGGTGTGGAGTGAGGAGAACAGGAGGAGAGGACAGGCTGGGCTTTGGGTCCAGCCCAGCTGGGGCTCAGCTCTGGCCTCAGCTGTCCCTCAGGCTTTGCCCCGGGGTTAGAGTCCAGCCGGGGCTCATTTTCCTGCGCTGCACGGGTGAGAAAGACAGCAACAACCGGGGCACAGCTGGGAGCCAAAACGTTGGTGTAAGCCGTGACCGAAACGTTGGTGTAAGCCGTGACAAACACAGGGGGTTGCCGGCAGCCCCTGATCCTGGGAGCTCCGACTCCCACTGGGCTCATTCCTGCCCAAGCACTGCACATCTCAGCTCTCCAGGGGCTGGGACGCCCACAGGTTGTCAGGGATTCATTTAAAGGCTGCGGAATCCTGGAATGGCTTGGGCTGGCGGGGGCATTAAAGCCCGTCTAACATAATCTCAAGGACTGTAGAGTATCAGTTAGTTATTATGAGCTCCTTTGTATGACTGCTTCAGTAATTATAAATTCCAGTTGGCAACATCAATTACGTCAATAAAGCACCTTCAGTTTACTCATTAGGAGTTAAGCAGCACCTAAACAACTCAGTTAAGAAAACACCTTCCTTATCCCCCACAAAGCAGGGCTTGTGTTTTGCCTCTCCCCGGGCGTTCAGTGGCGTTGTTAACCCAGCAAAGCACAGGAGGCTCATCAGCCTGACCCTCATTTCAAACACACCGAGCAATCCGAGCCCACGCAGGTTGCACCTTCCCAAAGGCATTTCGCAGCTTCCCCCGGACAGACCCCAACAAAGGCGGTTAAATGCGCCGTGTGGGTGGAGGTGGGCTTTCACTGAGAATCCGGGGTGTATCACGTCTGTGTTAAGGGAGCCTTTCCCTTCTCCTCCCAGGAGACAGTTTAGGACGGTGATCTTTTTTAATAACAGAACTCTTGAGAAGGAAACACAAAGTGCTGCTGGAAGTCGCAATGACCAAACCAAGCCAGGCTCCGGTTATTTCACATCTGTCATCAGCTCCTCAGCTTCCCCCTGCCCTGGGGCAGCAATTGGGTTTATCGACCTCTGTAAAGCGCTTTAGCAGAGACGAGCCCATCGGTTGATTTGAATTGCAGAATCCAGAGGCAAAAGGCTGCTGCTCCTCTCTCAGTGCGCCGTGCCCGCTCAGAAAGATTCGCTCTCCCTCTTCCCAAGCACACAAAGGCATTTTCCCACCCCACAGAAAGCCAGAACTCACCAGGTTCAGGGTGCCCAGGAGCCCACGCTGCCCTTTGGGACCCTTCCCGGTCCCATCAAGCGCTGGTTTCTGCACAGGGACGGACCCTGTGCGTCTCTCACCTTCATCTTTATTCGCTTTGGTGAGATTAGGAAGCTCCTTTAAGGTATTTTGGGAAAGTTAACACAAGAAATTGAGAAACCTCTGCAAACAGGCACCCCCCGGCTGCTTCCATCAGCTGCCTGGGAAGGAAACTCCCCTCCCAATTCCCCATTTTCCTCATCCCCAATTGTGTGCAGCTGAAATTCCATCGGAACCAGTGGAAAGGCCACTTCCCTTATCTTTAAAGATACATCTTCCAGTTCATGCTCGTGGTGCTGATATCCATCTTAAACAACAGCAGCGAGATGAACCCGCGGTGACTTTCATTTCCCAGACACAGCACCCTTGCCAGCAGTGGAGAGTTCAAGTGTTCTTCCCTTCACACCTATTAGGCTGGAACGAGCCTTAAAAGCATAAATAACCTTCCCCACAGCACAATGAAAGACCTTATTACAGCCTGGGATTAATTTTTTCTAATCTGTTTACAAGCAAAAAGGTCGAACTCAAATTTGACAGTGAGGAAGGGATGCAGGACTCATTATCTCCAGAAAGACTCAAGAAAATGGATGAGCATAAACAGAAGATAGTTTTAGAGCTTGAATCCGTGTCCTAGCTTCTAATTAAAAATTACCCAGCAAGGCTCTGCCTCGCAAACACCATTAGCTACAGGAAAAATTAAATTCCTAATTACTGAGCGAAAATGGTTTGATCTCAACAATTTATTTGTTTTTAAAAGTCATCTTTACTGCTCGAACCCCTTCTTTTCCTTCTCCATGCAAAAGCTCTGCGTTATCCTCTTGTCATCCAAGGATCACACGTGGAGCATTGATGTTTTCCATGGAGCTGCCCTCCCAAACCTCACCGTGCTGCCCAGGAACCTCAGCCCCTCTGGCTGCAGCTGCGGACAGCGGAGGCAAAGCTGGAGCGAGGACATTGCTGAGGCAGCTCTGCTGTCACAGCTCTGGAGAACAACCTGGAAATGGCTGAACCGGTCAGAACTGGCGGCTACGGAGAGGAGGGGGCAATTCCTACAATTCCAGCAGCTGTTTCACCTGGACAGGGGGAAACTGGCCAGGGTCAGGTGGGACGGTGTGGAATCCCTGAGATAGGACTGAGGTGCGAGAGGGAAGGGATTGCAACTCACACCGGCTCAGGCAAGGACCCGGAACAGGCGCTTGTGGCCGAAGAAATCCCATCCCGGAGATCTGGGAAAGGGCTCGGCTTCTGCCTGCGCAGGCTCTGCTGTTCCTGAGGCTGTGCCTCCCTCTCCAGGCAGCCCAGGAGCTGGCACTGCTGCTGGTTGTTTCATCCAACCCAATTCCTTCCCAAAATCCCATCTAACCCTGCCCTCTCTCAGTCTGAGGCCGTTCCCCCTTGTCCTGTCCCTGCCCTTGTAATTATTTGCTCCAATAATTACAATACCTGGTTTACTTGTGCTGATGCTCCTTCAGTAGCTGACTGCACTCCCTGGACAGCAGAGGAGTCAGTGGACAGAGATAATTTGTATTTATTCCGTGTTTTAACCGTATTTGTGCGTGTTTATTGCATTTAAGTGTGCACTTAATGTATTTATTTAACGCTGTGAGCAGAGTGCCAGGAGATTTCTCAGTTTGTTTCCATCTTCACCAACTGTAAATAAACCCAGGCTCATTAAGAGCCCTGCACAGGCACTGCTTCCACCAGAGCTGGAGCTGGTGCTGCCAGGCTGGAGACGATCTTATTCTGAGAGCAACCTGGGAACCAAATCCCTACCAACCGCTTGCTCTTTCTGCTCTTTTGAACACAAGGAGAGAAGGTTTCAGGTGCCTGAGCAGCTGATCTTGGCAGAGGATGGCAGAGCATGGCTGGGCCTCAGTGCCTTTGGCTGGGAAGTGGGAATAAGCACCAGGAATACAGAAATCCCAGAGTTCCAGCAGGAAGAGCTCAGGGAATTCCATCGCCCCTTCGGCTGCCCGGGCACAGCAAATCACTCCTCTCCCTGTTCCTCCTAAAATCCACATTTTGCTGCGAACACGGAGCCCTTGGGGCGGCTGAGGCACCCAGAACAGACTGAACTGCGGTCACACCCATGGAACATCCATTTTACACACGACGGGTGCTTATTCCCGGAGAATTCGGGTGCCTGGAGAGAGAAACAGGGAGTTCGGAACTTCAGCCCTCTGGGAGAATTGTCGGCGTTTGTTCTAAAGAGCTCTTGCGATTCCTGAGTGCCAAGAAAGGAGGAGGAAAAGAGGGAAGGAAAGAGGGGAAGAGAGAGAAAGAGAGGAAGAGAAGAAAGAAAAGAAGAAAGGAAAAGAAAGGAAGAAAGGAAGAAAGGATGAGGGGTTTTCTGTCGAAGAAAGGAAAAGAAAGGAAGAAAGGAAGAAAGGATGAGGGGTTTTCTGTCGCAGGCTAAACAAACACAGGGTAATTGACGCTGCCTGAACCGAACAGGTTTCCTGCCTGGGGCAGGGAAGAAAATCGAGGTGAAAGAAGCTTTCCTGCAGCTCGTGGGGCGGCACAAACCGGAGCAGATTTTCGGTACAATCTGGTTTTCCAGGCACCACCCATCTCTGGGGCTCTGATAGGCCCCCCCGGCTGCGGATGGGAACGGGACCGAGGATCCAGGGCCAGATTTCTGGAGTTCCTGCAGAAACGGCGCTTCTGAAAATTTCATCCCTGCTGTGGGCATAATCAAGGGATAATTAGGATTTAGTGAAGCCTGCAACCTTTCTGCTCTGCTCCTCATGAAAGGGAGAAGATAAGAGCCTGCACAGCTTGCCGCCCCTTTCCCTTTGTTTTTGTTATCACCTTGCCAAGGCTTTGTGGTTTCCCAAGCAGGCTCCGGAGGAAGGATCCCTTCCACCTCCTCCCCACACCCCTCCCAGGCCACAGGAAAACTCTGATTTCTCCCCATTCTCATTTTTCACTAACATGATTATCAGTAGATGAGTCTCAGGAACTATCTGAAAGCATTTTCAAAAAACCACTTTTAAGTAGGGTTTATAAAGCCCGTACAAAACTCCTCTCCAAAATCCAGGCATCCATTTCCGAAAACAAGTCTGGAATAGGCTGTTATCACTATTGATGTCTTCATTTTTTGAGTTCACAGCTCATTTTCTGACACTCGCAGGGTGTTTAAACAATTTGGCTGCGTCCTCTGGATAATTATAATGAGCTACAGCCTCCCAAAAGCCCCCAGAAAATGTGATTCTGCTCATGCTGACTTAATCTGACTGCAGCACTCATCCTCTCCCCTGGGAACACTTACAAGATGTACAGGACTTCCTGCCAAAACAGGGGAGAAAAGGAAAAAGCAGCCGGTTCTCATTGCTCACTCACCTTTCCACCTCCTGCCTGCCTGCCTGGGGAGAAAGCCCCTCCAAACCGCAGCCCTGGGCCTGCAGCAGCACATCTGCCATTTGTTGCTAATTAATTCAGTGAAAGGATCCTTTGGGGCCTGCAAACACGGCGGAAGGTGACTGCAGAGGTGAATTGTTGGGGTGCAATGAGCCTCAGCTCTCTGTACCCACGCGGGGCTGCCCGGGGCAGGGGCAGCGCGCGCTGCTTTTGGCTCCTCGTGGCAGGGCTGGGTTTGCCCTCGGGCTTGCCCGAGCTGTGGGCTCCATGTTCCGGCTCTGGAGCCGGGATTGCTCCGTCCCCTGGGCAGGGATGCTCAGGGCAGGCCCTGGCAAGGCACAGCAGCTCCCAGCCCGGGGAGAGGAGCATCTTCCTCCCGCCACAGTGCAAAACGAACCCTGAAAACCCTCCCGGTGCTGGGGGAACGGGGCTCTGGAGGCACCAGGCTCAGTGAGAGAGGCTCTGATTCCTGGCAGCGTCCTCCCTCCATCCCCAGCTCTGTGGGACACGGGGATCTCATCCCTGTCACTCACTGCTGCTCTGATTTTCCTGGGGCATTTCGGAGCTGGGCTGTGGCTCCAAACAATTCCAGGCGTTCACGGCCAGGTGTCAGAGCTCTCTCTCCTTACTGCCAACGTTTCTCTTTTTCCACTTGAAACAGAGGGAGCAACATTTCCAGCACAAACACAGCGCTGAATTCACCTGAGGGTCGCTGGGCTGGAGTCAGGAGTTGTTTAAAGCGAGGATGAGGCAACAAGTCTGTTTAAAAAGCAGCAAAATAAAGTAAGTTTCGTTCAGAAGGAGAGAAGGAAGTCCTGTGGAAATTAAATCAGTTCCTGGTGCAAAACAAACTCCCCACCTTTAACAGGGTGGTTTGCTGTATGAGCCCAAAATACATCTAAAGTATTTTAAATTACATTTTTCTGCATTAACAAAGGGCCCCGCAGAGGTCTGAGCAAGCCCACCTTTATCACCCCTGCTCAGGACAGTAACACATTCCTGCTCTCTGATTTCCACCGCAGAAACGGGACCGAGGAATTCCGTGCCACGGTCCTGGAGCTGGAACTGCAGCTGCCTCCTGCAGCTGAGCCCCTCCCAGGATGAGATCCCTGCTCCCACAGGGCTGGGCTGGGCTGGGCTGACCCTTCTCCCTAATTCCAAAGCAATCCAGACAGAATTCCACCATGGAATGCCCAGTCCCTGCTCCGTTCCCCAGCAGGAGGGAAGGACCCGTTTGCTTTTTGCCCTGGCAAACACGAGGTGAACATCGCCGGTTTTCCATACTCTTTTCAATATTTCTGCTCTCTTTCGTGCAGGCTTTTCCCACCCTGGATTCCCAGGAATGGGGTCTGGGGCACAGCGGGGGCCCAGCGGCTGCAGCGGGAGGATGCTGGGCTGCATCCCTGAGGGGAGGGTGATCCCGTATCCAACATTCCCCGCTGGAGCAAGCTCCTCCTCACTGCTGCCTTTCCTCGCAGCAAACGCGCAGGGACAGCGCAGCCCCGGAGCAGCCCCAGGCCGTGGGGTGGAACCCGGGCGCCGTGGGAGCGCCTTGGGATCGGCAGCCTGGCGCGGCCATGGAGCCAAACGCTCGGGAAGAGCCCCCTGAGCCCTCTGCAGCGGCGAGAGCAGCTCCACCTCCCAGCGGCGCAGCCAATAAATACATTTATTTATCAGTTTAAAATGCTAAATGAGTCCACGAGCCCGTTCCATTTCATTTCTCTCACGGAGTATTTCTCCAGGTAAATATATGGAGGTTGAAAGCTTTTCATCTTTGCAGCTCGTTAGGAATCTGGATTTTTTTAAAAAGGAGAAAAACTACTGAAAAATAAAAGCCCCAGGTCTCTGCAGGGGTTGGCTCTGAGGCTGGTTCACTGTAGGAGCACAGCTCTTCGCTTTCCCTTGATTTCAGCTTGGTGAAACAGCTCCTGAAGCAGTTTGTGCATTGCTCTTAGGTTTCAAAATGATTTATGGAAAGTCGGCGGTGGGCCTGGCACAGAGCAGGTGTCTCGGGCTCTGGCTGTGACCCTGCTGCCACCCCACGAAGGGCAGCGATGGCTCATCCCCATCTTCAGGGAATTGCACCCAGGTTTTATGGAAAAGGCGGTAAGAAAGGATCCTTGGAAAAAATGCTGTGGTTGAATTTTTAACGCCCTCAGAGCAGTTTGTCCCCAGAAAGAATTTTCCAAACTCCTTTGGCACCTTCAGGGTTGAGCTCAGCCACGGAGAGCCGGGATCAGCCAGGCCTGGGGATGCTTCCAGCTCCTCACACCCACCAGGATTTTGTGTGCTCAGTGCTTTTCAAAACATGCACCCAAATAATCCATTTCTGCAGAAAAGATAGGCCTACGTAATTGTCTGTCCTCTGCAGTGCCAGGCAATGTATATTAAAATGTTTGAATAGAGAATTCTGCAGTAAGTCCGGGTTTGAATTATTTTTTACCTCCTGGAAAGCATAAAAACCAGAAGTGAATGGAATAACCAATAAAAGATAAAAATTCTCATCTTCCTTCTTTCAAATTGAAGTTTGCCTCAGTTACACAAATGCAGCATTTTAGCAGCACCTTTTACATTTCAAAGGGGTTTTATGCTTCTACTAAAACCTTGATCGGCGGGATTTAGTATTTAACTAATTCCATTTGCAGGAATCAACCAGAGAGTCTTTCTTGGTGTGGTTTTCTTTATGCTTTTGGAAGGCAGAGCAAGGGAAACCAGCAGCCACCGAGCCCTTGAGATAATTTTATAGTTATACAGATAATTTTATGCATTTATACAGTTGTTTATTGCTAATTCTGAGCTTTCTTTGAGTGGATGCTTTGATTTTGACATAAATGGTGTGAATATATAAAAAAAGAATTAAACAAAAACTGTGTAAATCAGAATTTACCACGGGTCAGTCAGCACAGCTCAGCTGAGCGCAGGGAATCTTCCTGCACCTGCCAAGGCTGCTGGTACCCCCGAAATGAGCCCAAAATGAGCCGTTACCCACCTGGTCACCCTCTCCCTCCAGCAGGTGCCAAAAATCTCTGAGGGGATGAAGTGCAGAGGTTCCCTGAGGCTCAGGTCCCCCTTTTGGACCCAATCAGGCTTCCCCAAGGCTGGATCCCCAAAGAGGAGCTTCTGATGAAGCACCAGGCTCCAGCTGGCTCAGGCTGTACCTGCAGGGAACGTCTGGAGGCAGGGTTTGCCCACGGAAAGGTCACAGTCCTGCCCAGCTCTCCCTGTAAGGTGGGCTGGGGCTCGTTCCCTCACTCCTGGACAAATGTTTCCCTTGTCCTTGAGATGTTCCCGTTAAAGCCACCCCTGTCTCCTGCAGAAAGCAAGCTTGACCTTTCCCACAGAATTAAGAGCCAATTTATTACATATTTTAAATTCATAATGAGATCAGAAGGGATAGTGCTAAGACGACCCGGAGATCAGCCCAAGACACGAGAGATAATTGTTTCCTTAATTGCCAGGCCTGAATTAAATTACTTTAGCAGTGTGTGTGCTCAGATGAGAGGAGCAAGGGAGGTGTCGGAGCCCCTGCTCCTGGGTGCTCCCCTGGCAGCTCCTGGGGGAGCAGGGGGGCTCCCCAGGGGCTCCGGGCAGGGCCCCCCTGCCCTTCTGCAGCTCCAGCTGCGCTGGGTGCTCCCAGGAGCCTCTGAGCAGGGCAGGCACCTGGGCCACGGCCACCGAAGCCAGCCAGGGATGGCTGCATTCCGTGCTCCGCTCCTGGGAATTCAGTTTTATCCAGACTTGGCTCAGGTGGGGAACAACTCAGACACACATCCCGGGAGAGGTGCCGAGAGAAGCACCAGAGGCTGCACCCAGCCCTGCCATGGTTCCAGCATCCCAGGCTGCCCCAAAATCTGACCTCGGGCACCGCCAGGGATCCAGGGGCGGCCACAGCTTCTCCGGGCACCCGTGCCAGGGCCTGCCCACCCTCACTGTACAAAAGTCCATCAGATTAAAACCCTCGTGAGCTGTGCCAGGGCTGGGGCTGCCAGGGAGGCTCTGCGGCCTCTGCAGCCGCCGTGGGTGACAGGGACAGCGGCCACCCCTCCCTGGCACTGAGGGGCAGCAGAGCCCCCTCCCTGCCAGCCCCCCTGCATACAGACACCAGTGTGCTCCTCACGCTGCTGTTGGTACGTTATTTACCAGTGGTTCGGGAACTGGGGCCCTTAGGAGCAGCAGCAAATGAGGGTGGCATTAATTTTAAAGAGGCTGTAATAGCTCTCAGGTGGTTACAGAATTTATTATAAATAACTTAGGGATTTGCTGAGTCCTCAAGCCCGCTCCAACAATTGATCACCGAATGAAAACATTCGAGTGAAGTGCAACTGCAGGTTATTAACCCGAGCATGAAAACCCATTTAAACCTCCTAAGAAGGCCCAATTAAAGATAGAGGAGACATAGCAGCCTGTTGCTGTAGTTCCGGGATAGGTGATTCAAAGAATTAAAAGATAACATTAATATGAATACTAAATTAAGAACCGCCTGCCTTTGCCAGGTTCCAGCCCGCGAATTCAATCTTCAGAACTGCATCAATCCCCACCTTCGAGAGGGGGGCTGGCCCCAGGGGGAGGCACAGAGATGGAGGCAGGGCTGGGGGATGGAGCAGCTGCGTGGGAAGGGTCAGGGCAGGCAGAGCCTCAGGGAAGCTTCCAGGAGGGAAGAGGGGCAGGGGGGACACCCAGGGGAACTGGGTGTGTCAGGGGCTGTGGAGAGGAACACGAGCACAGGAACGAGGGCGAAGGACCAGCTCATCTCTCCTGACACAGCGGCACCTGGGGAAGGAATAAACAGGGAAGAGAACGCTTTTCTCCCGGGAATTCGCCCGTGAAGGCTGCCCGGAGGGAGCACAGTGTCCCCCAGCCCCCGGGCACTCAGCCTGCTGCTCCCTCTGTCCCTGCTGGGCTCATCCTCCTCGGGAGGCAGCCCCAGCTCCCGCGGCTTTGGTGTCCCTGGCAGTGCCACCCTGAGGGGCTGCAGGGACCCAGGGCAGCGCTGGGAGCTGGGGCTGAGGAGCAGAGGGGACACCACGGGCTGGCATCGCTCAGCAGCCGCTGTGGAAGCAGCGGGACAATCCCTGGCTCCTGCTGGGAATGCAGGAGGTGCCCTGGCTCCGCTCCGTGCGCTCACAGCCGCCCCTCACTCTCCCCAAACTGCTCCCAAAAATCACCTCAGGCGCCCTTTAGCAGCCCAAAATCGCATTTTTACCCATCCCCTCAGCCAAGAGGTTTATTTTTATAGCCAGGGTGGTGGCAGCAGCCCCAGCCCTGTTGTTACACATTCCCGCCCACGGGAATCCACTGGGATGGGAAGGAGGGGATTGTGTCTCCCAGCCAGCTGGGTGAGTGTGCAGGAACAGGGAATAACAGACCCGGGAGCTGAGGACAAAGAAGGATTCACGGCAGGTGAATGAAGGGGTTTGTGGGAGGTTAATCGGGGAAAAGAAGCACTCGGAGACCTCCCATCAAAAAATCCCCAAAGCCTCTGGCTGCAAGTCCAGCTGCAGGAGAGGAAGATGGAATCAGAGCAGAAAACAAGATTGGGGGTTGTAAAGAGAGGAGAAATCTGCTGTAAATCAGATAAAGATGCTGAGGTCCCCAGGAGATGCTCTCTGGTGGTGTTCATGGACCAAAAAGAGGAAATAATTGCTTTGGAGGAGGGCAGGGCAGAGCTCTCACAAATCCTGCACAGCAGGAACCACTCAGGGCTCCCTCCCAGCGCAGAATCCCTTCCCAATGTCCCATCTAACCCTGCCACTCCATCCCTGGTGCAGATGGGAGGCTGCAGGAGCAGCTCTAGGCACACATATTTATTGTGACATCATCTCACTCGGGTCCATCTGCATTTGTTATGTTAACAGAAAAAATAAAAATTATCTCTTTTCAACAGATTTGAGTATTTTTACACCAGAAACTCGCCTGACCCACAGCTCCTGTGCCCAGGCATTCCCCTTGAACAAATCCTGTGACTCCAGGGAGGAGCAGCTCCAGCCAAGTCCTGTGAGGCACGAGCTCCTTCATTGATCTCGCTGCATTATAAATAATTTCCATAGAAACTGGAAACATTCCCTAAACCAACAGAGGCTCCCTTATTTCCAGCAATTATCTTAAGGTCTGATTTGCATTTTAAATGTCACCTGTATAAATTAAAACTGTTTGCTGCTGCCACTGTCATCACTGTGAGTCATCTGGCAGGAGCCGGCTCCGGACTGCCTTTGTTTGCTCCCCAAAGCTCCGGGCCAGAGCCTCCCCTGCACCATCCCTGGGGCTGCCTCCCCTGGCACAGGCGCCTGGCTCCTTCTCCAGGCACTCAAAAGTTCCCTTTTCCCCCGAGCTCCCTCACTGTGGCAGTGCAGCGCTTCCAGGGCTTCACTTGGGCTCCATTTCCCGTTTTCCAGCTTGCACAGTTGTTCCATCCTGAAGGGATCCCAGGGAGCAACAGCATCCCTGATTCGCCGGCGCTGCTTTGCATTCTCCTGCATTCATTTTTTAAAACTTGGAGTCATTTTTCGGTTACAAATTACTTTTTTTTTTTTTTTTTTTTCTTGCACCAAACTTCAGGGACAAACGGAACATTTGAGAGGTTTGAAAACCACTTTCAGGTGGCCAGCAGCCTGTGCTCCTCGTGGGCAAGCTGGGCCACACTGGGAGTCAGCCCCCAGTCCAGAGCACACGGGTGAGGCCAGCCCTGAATTCCCACCCTTCTCCTCACCAGGGAGGATCCGGACCCTGGATCGCACGCACCAGCTCTGGCTGATGGACGGCACCACTTCCCATTTCACCGAGCTTGGAAAAGTCTCCCAGGATGGCCAGGTCCAACCCCTGAGCAGCCCCCACCTTTCCAAACCGTGTCACCACCCGCTCCCCACCCTTTCTAACACCAACGCCAGCAAGGGGCTGCGGAATCTGCCATGCTCACAGCAATATTCCCAAACCTTCGGTGGGGAAAAGCAGATCCCAGCCATGTCTGCCTGTTCCAGGCGGATGAGCCCGAGCAGCAGGGACGAGGTGCAGCTTTACAGCATCTCCCCCAGAAAAGCTTCATAAAAACAGCCAAACCCCTCCGAGGCAAGGGCAGCTGGAAGGGCAGGTCCTGAGCACCTGCAAAGACCTTCTGATAACCGGCTGTTAATCACAGCCCCCTGCTTCCCGTTGTTCCATTGTAACAGCTCCCAACCATTTTCTTCAGCGATGATCCCGACTTTTTCCATCCTTCAGACAAATTCTGGCAGTTGAACCCGACGGCACCTGGGATTAGACGCTGAAGAGGAGCTGCTGAAATCACAGTTCCTGCCTGGAAATTAAAAACGGAGAGAATGAAGATACCTCCCTTAAATATTCCCCAACCAAACCTGCAATTAAAAAGTTTTTTTAAAAAGGCAGAAACATTGAAAATCCAGGAAACCTCCCCACCAGGTCTGAGCCTCAGCACCGGAGACAAAACATTCCCATTCTTGTCTCTGCAAAGCAGCAGCTCCATTTTCCATCTCTCTTCCCAGGTGCCGCACGCGTGAGCATCTGAGCGCCACAAGGTGATGGCCTTCAGCATAATTGTCCAGGAAAATTATTATTCTGAGGCAGTTTATGAAATGATTATTGTGTCCAGATCTCCAGTTCAGCTTGGAGATCAATCCGGGTGAACTAATTCCATCTCCCTAATGATTAAATGCTTCATATTAATATAACCCTGAGCAGGCAAGTTCAAGCAGCCTGCCTTGCTTTCATTCCCGGGAATAATGAGATCCTGAGAAGCACTTTGTGCCTCCTCAGCTTCCTCCAAATTTGCTGTTTCTTAATGAAAGCTTTCCTGCACCTCCTGTTGCCGTCTGTCCTAATGGGCAAGGCATGGGTTTGGCTGTGCCTTGGGAAGCAATGGATGCTCAGAGCAAATCGGCTGGAAAAGTGTGAGGAGCCAGGCAGGGGAGCAGCTGGAGAGATTCACTCCAGACACAGCCAGAAATCATGGAATCGCAGCTCCTGCCACGCTGCAGCCAGAAATGCTTTGACCCAAGAGGGTGAAACACAGGAAGAGAACTTCTGGGTTCTTCCAGCATTAAAATCTCCAAGCTTTTCCTGCAAGTAATTCCCTGAACTTTTATCCCAGCGAAACGCCTGGGCAGGAGGAAGGAAAGGCAACAGCAGCAGGAGCCTGGTTTATCCTGGCAGACAGAGCCTTGATTTATCCCGTCCCTGCGGAGCACAGGAGGCAGCGTCAGCCCAGCCGCTGCTCACAGCCTGGTGGGACCCAAACAGCGATGGATCGGGAATTCCAGAGGCAGGGAGGGGATGGATGCATCCGGACTGAGCCAATCGCTCCAGAGGATGTGTTTGCCTCCAGCACAGGTGGGATTGAGGCAGGCTGGAGCCTCCAGCTGCCCCAGGCTTCCCAGCCCAGGGCTGGAACCAATCCTTCACCTCCAGAGGTTTTTTCTGTGAGCGCAGGCACGGCGCGGATCAGACTGGAGTTTTTTAATGATAATAATAATAATAATAATAACGCAAGAGGCCTGGAACAAATTGCTTTTGCTGCTGCTGCGTTTCTGATGCAGGCAGAGCTGTCCCTCATCAGATAATCCGAGATTCCTTGGCTCACACGGGGCAGCTCAGAAGAAAGAGCCTCATTTATTGATGGGACAAACCACACAAAGCAACGGAGCGGAGTTTAATAAAGCAGAAAAGTATCAAAGAGAGAAAGGTTTTAATTCTTAATAAGTAGATCCATGGGTTTCATTAACCAGTGTTCAAAGGGGTTTTTTTTAGGGTTGTTTTTATTACCTAATTAATTAAAGCCTGGCCAATAAGATAGATTAATCCAATGGAATTGCATCTTGTATTAATAGCAATACTAATTAATCACCGGGCTGAAGCATTCCTCTGCACTGAGGAGAAATCATTCCAGGGTAAAGTTAAAGCTGGGAAAGAGAGGGAAGGGATGGGCTGGGTGTGTTTTTCTCCCCCAAAACGTGGCTCTGATGACCATGGCCAGTGCAGCTGGCAGGGCCAACGTGCAAGAATACGGTATAATAACGAGTAAAAGGTTTCTCATGGCGTTTCTGAGGTTTTACAGGCGCCTTCTAAACCCCTTCCACGGGCCCGTCCTCGCTCTGCCCCGGTGTTACACCTGCACATCCCCATGGATAAACCAGGACTGTGAAAGGGACGAAAAGGGGGGGGGGAAAGGGAAAAGGAGAAGGAAAAGGGAAGGGAAAAGAAAGGGGGAAAGAAGGGAAGAAAGAAGGGAGGAAAGAAGGAAGAGAGGGAAGAAGGGAGGAAGGGAAAAGGGGGGGGAAGAAGGAAAATAAAGCAAAGGAAAAAAAAAGGAAAAAAAAAGAAAATCCCCAACCCCAGCTGTGTTGAATCCGATTTTTCTGCCACCAAGTTATGGATATTTATCCTTCCTACTCTCCACCAGGTCCCCCAGATCCCAGCTCTGCCGTGGTGTATCCGTGCACTCGGCTGCAGGGATGGAGGCAAAAGGAAAAAAAATCATTTGCACATAAATATTAAAAAAAGAGAATCTGTAGCTCGCACATAATTTGTTTTCTCATTAAGCAGCCTCTGCAAGCACAAGGATATTTGATCTATTAAAAATTCTTATTTAAACGCTCCTTCTAGAGTTAATTTTTCCTCCTGAAGGCTGCTTTAAAAAAATCCATCTCCTCTGGAACAGAGGAGGCGAAAAGCAGCATTTTTTTTTCCAGGCAGAGTTTTGTATTCCACGTGAAGTTAACAAACCCCAGCTCCGTGACAGAGCCACCGCTGCCGCTGCTGCCACGGCACGGTGGTGATGATGATCCGTGGTGCTTTCCAAGAGCTGTGCATGGTGGCAGTGACTTAGCCCAAATGAGCGTTATAAATAATTAACAGTATGCAGATTGCCATTATTGGAAAGCCTCTGGGCCTTACACAGCGAGAAATTTCAATTATTCAAAAGTATTAATAAATTGAAATATTCTTTTTTGTTCTCTCTCTCTCTCTCTCATTTAATTTGTCTGGGTTTTTTGTGCTTTTAGAGCACTTGCTTGAAGTGTGTAAAAGCCAAGGGAGTTCTCCCTGTGATCCCCAAAAGCCAAGGGAATTCTCCCTGTGATCCCCAAAAGCCAAGGGAATTCGTCCCACAATCTCCAAATTTCAGGGAGTGTTCCCCACGATCTCCAGATTCCAAGGAGTTCTCCCCAAGATTTCCAGATTCCAGGGAGTTCTCGCCGTGATCTCTGCTCTCCCCAGGCCGGGGGCCCTGGCGCACTCCCAGTCACTCCAGTTGCTCCCCCTGGACCCAGGAAATCCCTGAGCACCAGGGCTGGGCTCTGGCTGCTCCCAGCTCTCCCAGTTCACCCAGTGCCCACGGCAGTTCCCGCCTGTGGTTTGTGCAGGAGGTCAGAGCCTCCTCACCAGTTCAGGACTGGGCCTTTCCCCCCCTTACCAGCATTCCCAAAATAAAAAAATAACTTCCCAGGGTTGCTGTTTGAAGAACCAATCCTGCTGCCTCCTCCTGGAAAATGGGAATGACCCACTGTGGCCGCTGGGATGCTGTGGTGAGGCTGGAGCAGCTCTCCCGGCCTCTTCCACAGCCGCGCAAAACGTAAGGCAACAGAAATCACTTTTTTTTGTGGGGGAAAAAGGTGCTTTTCGGTAAAATTGTTCCAAAGCATGGCCTCTGGTCAGTGTCGGGGAGAGCGGGGGCACAAAGCAGCTCCCAGAGAACATTTGCTGGTGTCTTTGAGGAGAACAAAGCACACAAGAGGTGACCAGCGACACCAAATCCCCCCTAAGGGCGGTTCCGAGCCAGGATAAAGGTGGAGCTCTCTGGGAATGAGCAGCGCTGGTTCCCCTTTCCCGCTCGGTGCCGCCTCGCAGCTCCCCGGGCACTGATAATCCCGCATTTTCCCCGCAAAGCTGGAAATCGGCTTTTCCCGGGCTCCACCTTGGACACAGCGAGGTTTCTGCGCTGCCGTGGCACAGCCAAAGCCTCGAAGCGCGGCACAAGGGAGGGCTCTGGTGGAAGCAAGTCGGAGCTACAGCATCAGAGACCTCTGTCCTCAGCTTCCGCAGGGCTCCTCTGTTCTGCTCTACAACGCAGTCACTCTCTTGCATTTTCCCCCAAGAAAGGGAGGGGTTATGAGCGTTTTTGGATTTTAAATCCTGTATCGCAGATGATTTTGCTACACTCAAATCTCCCAGGAAAGCAACAACGGCAGAGAGGCTTTTTGGTGATAATTTCTTAAATGTGGGCTGGAAGAGCTGCAATCAAAGCACTCAGTCCCAGTTGAGAGCTGACCAACCCTCCTGGAGCAGGTGAGACAAGACAAGGAATGGCAATGAAAGCACCTCAGGGCAGCGACTCCATGGGTAACAGAGCAACCACAATGAAAACATCAGAGCTGCAGCTGCTTGCCCCAAAATCAGGATTTCAGCCCCCTAACACTCACTTTAGAACTGGCACTTAAAAGTCTGAATGTGGCAAAAGGAACGAAAGGCAAAGATCTCATCATCCAAAAAACCCAGAGGAACTTTGAAGCCACTGTAAAATTCCAGTCACGTTTAATGGACATTTCCTTGGGACTTTGGAGTTTGATCGGACAGACACAGCAAATGTCCTGTCAGCTCCAGCACTCTGCACCAGGGCTGCAAACCAGGAAACAACTCAAGAGATGGTGCCAATCAGAGAGAAAGAAACGCAGCAGGAAAAGGCAGCAAAAGAGAAGCAACAAATCCACGTGACGGTCAGACAGCTCATTCCCACTCTGCTGCTCTCAAACCCAGCACGGGCTGTTCCCCAGGGTGGTTATCCAAGGGCTGGAGAGAGCCCAGTGGGGTTCTTGGAGCAGAATTCCCACCTGAACCAGGTTCTTTGGGGACAAAGCAGGATTGGGAATCACAGCAGGGAGCTCAGGACCTGCTCACGATGCCAATGGCTTGGTGCTGCCACACTTCATTGATCCCACATCCATCCTTGCTCTCAGCTGCCCCCAAATCCTCATGGAGAGAAAGGGAAAGGCGAGCAGGGGGGGAAGAAAGAGCCCTGTTGTTTTGGGGTGGGGTGGGGTGGGGTTATTCTCCCAGCTCTCACCAGACGAAATCTCAGTGCACAGAAGGTGCAGGGAGATCCCCTGCCAGCTTTACCAGAACCACCCTGCAAGACAAACACATCCAAGCAGTCAAGCACACCATTTTTTTTAATGCAGATTTGTAAAATGCAAGCCAAGTGTTGAAAATTCAGGACATTTCATGAGAGCACATTTGGTCCTCTTCCAAGTTTCCCATCCTCAGTTAAATATTTCACAGATAAATAACAATCAAGCATACATGGCACTTCTAGTTAGGAAAACTTGATATTGCACATGATACCAAGAAACACAAGAGTCTGTTTCAGCAAGTGACTCCAGCACTGTCATCAATTCCATTCTGATGCCATTGATTTGTACAAAATTCTCATTTCAATGCATAACATGTGCCCTGTCCTTGCAGAGTAAAAATGTATCCAAGCCGTTTTAGAGCTAAAGGAGGAAAAGTTGGCTCGTGAAGGAACGGTCTTTTACCAGCAGCCTCCTGGAGGATAAAGCCCATTCCTATGGAAAGATGAGAGTCACATCACCTGGCCACGGCAGTCCCAGGGCAATTCCCAAGGGGAGCTGGCAATACCTGGCTGGAAGGCTGCAAGTCCTGTCTGTGCTGCTCCCATTCCCAGCCACCTTTCACTCTTCCTGGCACTCACAGGGCAAACACAAACACTTGGGCAACTTCCTCACAGTCGTGGAATTCCCTTTGGAAAGCTCCGGAGTGGATTCTGTGCACGATCCCGGGCTGGGAGCTCCCTGTGGGTTCAGGAGTTCACAAGGCACAAAGCCAGGGTGGCCAGTGTCGCACTGAGGGAGCCAAAGTGGGAGCCAGGGACAAACCAGGGCCAGCAAAAGGCAGCACCACGCCGAGGTGTCCTGGCCGTGCTGGCACTGCACTCCATGAGCTCAAACGGGCACTCTGGGATGCTCTGGCAGTTTCAGAGCCCAGAGCTCTCTGCCTCCTGCCTCTCTCCCTGCTCCTGCCCTTCCTCACCCCGCACAGACGGCAGCGCTCCCAGCACCCTCTGGATCACAACGCTTGGAATTCCTGTTTTCCTTTGAAACAGGCAACTCACAGACATTCCAAGAATGCATTGGCAAAGCCAATTCTGCAGGAGCTGGAACTGCCAGCTGCCTCGGACACCAAGGCACCCCATTCTATTGTGATATTTTGAGCAATTTTTACCTATTTCCCTCTCTCCCCTTCAACCCTTCAAACACACACAATAAGACTAAGACTTGATGATTTTTTTTTTTTTTTTTTTTTTTTTGGCCTCAATACAAGATTCAACGACCACGGAATAGAAGATTCTACAACAAAGTCCCTGAGATGCATTGTACATTAAAAGATTCCAACAATAACCTCTCCAGCACAAACTTTGTATTTATTAGAAATGTTCTGAGTTGCAACACGTGGTTTATGAAAACCAATGTAGTTCTAAGAAGGTGAAAATACAGCAGATCACGTTGCCCTTGTATTTAAGCCTCAATTTAAAAATCATTAACCCACAAGTAACATTCTACTACTTCAACTGTAGTAAAAAGTAAATAAGCAATGGGGAACCACTGAAAAAAAACAACCCTGTTATATTTAAAACAGTTGTTTTGGCCTCAGTTTGTCGCTATCCCTCAAGCCCTTAACTGCTTTCTTCCTGGAAGTTCACAGGCAGATATTCTTCCAGTATCTTAAAAGAAAAAAAAGAACTTTTAAAGTGACTTTGGGCTCCACTGTATTTTGCAACCAGCTCATCAGAAATACTTTTCCATCTTGCCAAGGAAGCTCAGTGTTCCCCGCTAGTGAAGGGAACTTAAGGCACTAACACGTGAATCCTGTCAGGAATGTGAAATCGTTTGTTCTTCATGTCCTGTTACACCAGCTCTTAGCAGCATCTCTCCTGGAAAGGCACTGAAACATGGCAAACAAGGAAACTTTGGGAACTTCTGCCTGAGTGGCTTTGCAATTCCCCCTTCCCTCCCCACATCCCCTTCCAAAAAGGCACCTGGATTGGTTTGATCACTGGTTGCTGCAGCTACAGCCTCTCCCAACCCTGCACGTTGTGTCAGCTGCGGGTGGGAGGGATGTCAGACTCCACCAACAGCTTTTACACCAGCAGGAGTTCTCTTTCCAAGAGCAGAGCAGTTCTGTTTCAGCAAACCCAGTGGGTTCCTACCTGAGTAGACCTTAAGGTTGTGTATTGCTAGACAGAAAAATTCAATAATTCAACTTGGTGTAAAAAATTGCACTTTCCCACTCTTTCCCCAAGCCCCGAGATCATTTCAAATTAAATACCAGACCCTTCTCTAGAGGGACTTTTGTAACACAGCTACAAAGAGGTAGCTAAGTGGCACAGGCCAATTTGCCTTCTTTTTCTTTTCAAATCTATTCAGCCTTCATTTGCAACAACATTTTTCACAGGAAGTCCTCAAACAAGAGCTGTCTGTTCGGGTGGCACGGGAGTTACCCAGCTCAGAGGGTCGAGCTCTGTGTCCACAGCTGACAGCAGGCCCAGGGCACAGCTGGGGGCCTCAGGCTGTGCAGGGAGGAGCTGCAGGGGGAGGAATGTCTGCAGAGGAATGCCGGGCTCCTGCAGAGTTTCCCTGGAGAGTCACTCAGATCAGCCCCACCATTCTGTCGATCTGCCTCATGTAGTTGCTCTTCAGGGGCAGCAGGTACCTCCTCTCATCTGGGACTCTGTTACACTGGGAAGAAAATGGAAATATTTTCAAAAACTCAAATCCAAACCCAGGCGATCCCATCCCCTCTGCAATCCTTTCAGATTTCCTCCCACTACAGAAAATTGTACCAAATAACACTTTTTACCCCAACTTTCCCTGGTTCTTTGCAGGCTTCCAGCACAAATCCCATAAATGAGCAGCAAGTGTTTCCTCAGCGCAGGCTGCAGCTTCCAAACACACAGCACAGCTTGTTGTGCCATTGAGATTTCCTTCACTATGACAACTGTGAATGTTTAAAATAACGCTCTTTTCCTGGAGCTCTGAGGGGAGCAGGGAAGGAATCGCACCAGAAACTACCAGCAGAGATTTACAAACCTTGTCCTGTAACCCGCTCTCGTGGAAGGTGTCCCTGCCCATGGGGGTGGAATGAGATGGTCTTTAAGGTCCTTTCAGCTCAAAGCACTCTGATTAAACCAGATTTGTTCTGCTTGGTGATGGGCACTGGAGCCACAGCTCTGGGCTCAGCTGTGGCCTTGCTGAGAAAGGTCCCTTGACAGCCCCAAAACCACACTCGAGAAGACAAAGCTTTGTTTAAATGTCCCTCTGCTTCTCCCTTTCTCCCTCCTGACAGCAACACTGGAAAGCTTAAAGGGTAATGAAAAAGGGAAGGGAAAAATAACTGGAAATAATAAATTAACACGGAACGAAAAAATTACTTCAAAGGGGACAGGTTTCACCTCCACCATAATCCCTCCCATGATCCCATTTATGCTGCTGCTGGAAGTGCTTTTCATGGGCGCTTCTCAGCTATTGAACACTTCTAAAGGAAATACCCTACATGAACACTTCCAGATGGTTCTTTTTGTTCCACCTCCCCCTCCTCCAGCCCCCAGGCAGGAGCAGCCTGCGCATTCCTTACGTTGGAGCTGAAGTTGGCTGCCTTTAGCTCCGTGGCTTTGGTTTTCTCGGCGCTGTCCTCCTCTCCAGGGAGGATGTCTTCCCACAGTGAGTTCCGGAATCGCTCGTCCACAGACACAATGTGTCCCTCAGTAGTAAACATGAACTTATTCCCAGATTTATGCACTGGGTTCTCTTCATCAAACAGCTGCATAAGAGATGGGAGAGACAGTCATCGCAGGTGTGCAACATCCATCCTGCATCTCCCAGCAACAGGGAGTTAGAAACAGGGACTCACGCTTTGAAGGATCACACAAAAATACCCTTTAGTGCTAAATAATGCTGGAGCAAAGGGAAATAAATAGTCTTGATGCAAGGGATTGATCTGAGCAGTTAAAAGAGGAGAGCAGAAGAAAAACTTCTCACACAAATTAAAGTGCCCTTATTTTTCTAAGCTGCTCTGTGAGGTGTTTCCAGGCTGGCATCCACTCAGTCCCAGATTTATTTGGTTTTCTGCAGTCGAGAAAATTGAGAACAGGGGCTTAGGCAATGTCAGCCCAAAAGCTTTCTCCTGTGACTGCCCAAGCCCGGTGGGGAGAAAGCAGAGGCTGCTCCAGGCAGGAGGGCTCCAAGCAGCAGCGAGCTCAGAGCTGAGCAGCAGCTTCCTCCAGTCCTGCTCCCGCTCCTTTCCTGCTTCTTCCCAAAGAGCTGCAGCTCCCCAGGGTCAGGAACCACCCCTGGGCTGCTCCCAGCCTCAGAGGTCGGGGTGAGGTCACAGAGGAGCACAGCCTGACACACCCCCATACACAAACCCCAGAGCCCTGAAGTTTGTAATTAATTACGCCCTGCCCCCAGCCCAACAGAGTTTAATTATTAATAATTAATAATTAATGACCTCCTGCCTCCTCCTCTGCCACGTTTGTGCACAGTATCTTGGCAGTGAGGAACACACACGTACCAGGTACAAATACTTGCAGGTTTCACTGAGGAAAAAGCTCTCCATTCGATCCTCCTTCGTCTTCTCTACCACGTGGTGCAACGTGGCATAGCCACACCTGCAACATGGAGCATTGGTTTGGGTTTAATTCCCAGCCATCCTGCTCTCCAAGTGCTCCCCAGACATTCCTTTACTCCAGACCATTCCAACTGCCAGGGGAGACGTTCAAATGCAACAATTGCGCTGTGCAAGCACTCACTGGTCATCGGTTCTGGGCTCCTGATGGGGCTGGGATCACCTGAACCCCACTCAACAGCAATGTTTGATCTGCTCAATCCTTACACATTTGTCTACAAAATGAGTAAGTTAATAATGAGGAACAAAACTTCACTGTCTTCCCTCTGAGTCTTGCAAGAAGCTCAGCTAGTCGGTGCTAAAGGCAGGATTCACTGCCGCTGTCTTGAACTGGAAGCTGACAGGCAGCAGCATCTGCCTTAGGGGCCATCCCTCAGCTCAGCTAAACACCATGAGGTGAGAAATAATCTTGCAGGATGCCTAGGAAAAATCCCAACTACTATTTTCAGCGGTCTTTAGCAGCTGATCATCAACAGTGCGTTTTGAAAGGCAGTTATAAAATTCTGAAGGTATAAAGTTGCCACTGGACTGTAATTTCATTTTCAGATGGGAAAGAAAGAAGTGCTCAACAAGTAAATCATCTCTTGTGGCTTTCATGGAGGGTTGGGCTGTCTGGTTTACCTACATGTGGCAGACTGGATTCTATATAATATTTGTATAATAAAATGTATGTATATAGCACTGAGAGAAGAAAAGAACATTGAAGACTGACTTTGCTTTTGTATATTTTTCCAAACTCTGCAGAATATCCATTCCCACATGAAGGTAAAACGGGTTCTTTGTGGCCTGAATAAGGAAGACAGACAAGAGTTAGAGTCAGCAATTTTGAAATCTTGTAAAAATCACACAACAAAGGCCTATTGGTACCAGAGTCTTGTGTATCACAGCAAACTTATCTTTATAGGAGCGTGACTTGGATTACCCTGGGCAAGCTTCTCGCATTTGCTTTAGTGCAAATCCCAGTAAAACCTGTAGTAAATCCAAACTCTCTGATGCTTTCCTTGTAGGCAGACAGTTATTTTAGTTTATTGTATCTCCTGCCAGCTGAAGGCTGTGCCTGGACAGTATTCCAAGGAAACCTATTACATTTACTTCAACAATTTTGCTTAAGCAGTCACAAGTCTCTGCCTTGTAAAAATCTGCCAGCAGCTTTTAGAAGAGGTTGTTCAGTGTTGTTTTTGCCTGTCTTATAAAAAAGGCTGTTTCTGAGGCCAACAGCAGAGCACCAGCATTGCACAACAATGCAGTGCCTGCCCAGAGACCTGCACGGGACAAGAGGCAGCTCCAGGGCTGCCAAGCCTCAGCTGGCCAGAGGGCAGGGCAGGGAAAAGTGACTTTCTGAACAAAACCATTTGGTCAAGCCACGGTGGGTAACCCAGAGAAGTCAAATACCTGATAAAGAAGATATGTGGATTCCACCAGCTCCGGCCTCAGTGGATAAAAGGGAACATCTGGGGCCTGCAGCTGCCAGTTGTACCTCTCTGGGAGAGCTCCATAGCGTTTCCATATGGCGTAATAGAAGGCATGGAGACAAATGGCATCTTCCACATCTCCTATCAACACCTGGGCACAACAGCAGCCAGAGACAGGCACACTTAGTGCTGCAAGCCAGCAGGGATGAGAGTGTGGCATCTAATGCAGCACTCCCCTCACAAAACACACACCAAAAAATCCCAGAAAAGTACCGGTGTATTCATTCCTTAGCAGAGCTCAGCCTCACCGCACACCACACAAATGCTGAGGTCAAAAGAGGCCATTGAAAGTGTCTCAGATCTAGCAGAGAGCAGGCCAAGCCCCCCCACTCGTTATCTCAGTGCAGAGCTGCACTGAACTCTTATCAGAGCAGCCAGTGCACACCCACAGGAGGCAGCTCAGCTCAGAACTGCTCCCACTCATTCCCAGCCCAGGATCAGGACAAGCCTTTCTACTTGGCCTTTAAGGGAAGGGAAGTTTACCTGCAGTCCAGGGAAAAAGGCTTGCAGAGAGTCAATCCAGGTGTTCATCAGCTGCCCTGTGTACATGTTCACGTTCACGTACAGGGGAGGGTCACCCTCTCCTTCATTGCAGGCCTCTCGTCTGCCAGGGAACAGCAACATGCAAACACCTCTGCTTTAGGAGAGCACAAGGCACTGCCACCAGCAAAGGCAAGGAGCCACAGCTTTGCTGGGCTGGGCTCTCTTTGAAAGGAACCAAAACATCAGCCATGCTCTCAGAGAAGTTAATTCACAAAGGGATGTATCCTATCTCAGAGCTCTGCCAGCAGAACCTCTACCAAGAAGTCGTGCTAGGGAAGATGAGGCCTGCAGAAGAACAAACCAGCCAGTCGAACACACCTCCTTTGCAGCGCCAGACTTTTCTCAGCCTTAGCACGCACTAAATGGGACAGGAACCAGTTTGGCTTCTCTGCACCCACAGTGCTGCACAGATCAGGCGCTGAGGAGTGAGGACACTACCGCGGAAATGAGATTTTGCTTCTTAAAGTAAAGAAGAGAACACAGATTTTCTAGGGCCTGACACAAAGCACTACATACAGTGCCCTCAGATCTTGCTGGAGGATTCATGGACAAGGAATTGATGCTGCTGTGAAATCACCTACCCTCTTCTCAAGTGGTTCTGGATGTTCCGATAAGCAGCGTTGAACATCTCCAGGTCCTCCTTTTCCCCAAAGAGGATGTAGGACTTCAGCAGGTACTCATAGAACGAATCCGAGCCTGCTCCCAGTCCACTCTGCTTTCCAACCCAGTGACCAGTTTGGATATTCACAACATTGCCTTTCAGAACAAACAAAAGGTTTAGTCTGAAATTGCCGAGTGCGTCAGAGAAAAACAATCCAGTCAAGACTTGGAAACATCACACGTTCAGAAATTCCCAAGGAGGAAGGACCAAAGATAAACACCAGATGAAGTGTTACAGTGCTGGATTCATCTGAGGAACACCCACACGTGTGGAGTTGTTTTAAGCACTTTTAGGCATCTGCCAATCTAAGTCATATTAATAGGGACACAAATCAGGGCATTCCGTTTCATTTCCCAGTTTTGTGAAAAATTTGATTTGAAAACCCGTGCCCGAAGGAGTGACTCAGAGGCTGCGTTTTCCTTACAAAACCCCAAAGTGCCATTTGCTCAACGCAGCCCTTGGGAACACAAGGGGAACGCGACTGAACAGCCACAGAGGGAGCAGAGGGACAAAGTTTAGGACACACAAAGAACTACAGGCTGATGGCACAGCCTGAGGCAGGTCTGATGTGGAGCCAGCGGACACAGCAGCACCCAGACATTACCCAGCAGACCAGTGTTATTGCTCCTGAGGCTCCACAGGGCCTTCACCGCTCTCCTGGCCACCCATTCAAACGTGGAATCACCAAGCAGCCTGCTGAGGATCCCAAACTCCACCAGCAAGGATCCAGCTCCAGCTGTGCAGGTTTCATTGTGGCTGTCTGGAGGAACCCCCTTCTTCAGGTTCACCTGTGGACAGGGACAGTGCCAACAGGGCGAGGCAGGCTGGCCCTCAGCCAGCTGTGCTCACAGCTGCACCCTCACTTTTAGCAGCAAGCCTTTCTGGTAGTTTTTGCACAACATGCAGCATGGAATGTGCACAGAGACACAAAACCAGCAGAGAGCTGCTTGGAAAGCTTTCCTGTAGAATTCCTGAAATGCATCTTCCAGCTTTATAACACCATGCTTAAAGTGGGCGATCCTAATTTTCCTCTCCTACTTGCTAATCCTTCCAAACTTCCCTCCACTTTTTCATCCTTTCCACTAAAAATTCGAGTTCTTCCAAGGGTGATGGAAGCACTGCTGGCCCTCAGCCCATGCCCTTGAAACCAAGAGCTCCCTCAGTGGAGGCTCCTCCCCTTCCCCACGGAACACAGCCCTGAACAGAAGTTACACCGCCCTCAACTGCTTTACCAGGCTCTGAGCAGAAGTGAAAATGCACGTTTCTACAGCCTGACAGGTCTGGAGGAAAAGCAGTGCTGCTGTCTCCAGAAATTAAGAGCAGCCAGGCCAGTGCTAATTATAGTTCTGCAGTTTAGGGTTGCTCCAGTAGAAGTAACATCCTTCTCCTTGCCAACTGCATCTGCTTCAAACAACAGGATGCAGCATCCAAGAATCCCAAAGTATTGAGGACTCACTGAGCTGTACTCAGGGAAATTATAAATTCCAAGCCCAGTATGACAAATATTTCAGAAGAGTTTTATTCTGATACAATTGTTTTAGTAGTAAGTGACCAATAAAGCCACTTTCCTCTGCGATTTGCTTTCCAGTATTTCTTGTTAGCGGCAGTATTGTTTGCTGCTGTGTGACACAGGGCAGGGAATGCTCCAGCCAAACAGCACAGAAACAAATGGCTCCTGACCCACAGGGAACAATAAACACAGTGAAAAACCAGCCCAGGGAAAGCATTTACTGGCCAGAAGGAGCAACTTGTATTGCCCACGTCACCAAAACTTCGGGCAGTTTCCCCCCGTGTCATTTGAGAATAACGTAAAGGTTATTCTGTACCCCAAGTAAACACAAAAGGGCACAAAATTTAAGCTGTAGGACAGGTGGATTGCTACTTCGAGGCTATTTCTCCCCAGGGCTGCTGTGTCCACCTACCCGAGGATAGGGAATGCCAGTTTTGGTGTTCTCAAAGGCTGGGAGCAGCCGCACTGCCAGGTCATGAGCCAAATGCAACAGCTCATTGTCGTAATCCTTAATGCTCATATCACCAAAGGGCTGCTTGGTGTCTGTAATTATGATGTGGGCAGACAGCAGGCTTCCCAAAACCCTGCGGGAAAAAACAAAAAATCAGGTTTTCAATCTGTTCTTCAGCTAAACCCTTACTGGTGTTGTGTCTGGCAGAATCGCTACTTCGTGCGCCTCAGAAAAGCACCTGGTTTTCCGCCACCAGTTGTGAAAACACGTAGAAGCCATGCCCCTCCTCAGCCACAGCATCACAAAAGCTGCTTCTGCAAAATGTACCAAACCCAGGAGTTCTTGTGACAAAACACCAATTCTGTTTAGGAGTGAGGACCTCCTTGTCCCTGCAAATGGCAGGAAGGGTTTACATAAACCCAGCACTCAGAAGAAAGAAAGCCCAGCCAAGTTAAGCAGGAATAAACACTGCTTGAGACACTCAGAAAACGAAACCATTTAAAATCAGACAGTAGCCAAAGCCATTTCCAAGGCAGACAGGTCTGTTTTTCATCTAAAACGGAAGTGGAAGTGAGCAGAAGTCCGTGGAAGAAAAATAAACCAGGGAAAAGCTGTCCCAGGGTTGTTTGTCGTGCGCAGATCTGAGTCTCTGCTGCAAGAGCAACGACAAAAAAGCAGAGCCTGCAAGCACAAACCCGGTCTCACTGTCACATGTGTCTGATTAAAATTGTTTCCAACATGAAAGGACGGAATATTTTCATAGAAGATTAAGAAACGACTTACTTGAGGAAGCATTATGGAATAAAGCCTGCCAGAGGCCTCCTAATCAATGATTTCACCTTGAACTATACACACCAAGTCTTTAACTTTGCTTTAAAGACACAAACTCAGCACCACATACCTGATTGTCGCCTCAAAAACTTGGACTGTTGAGTCTTTGTCAAATGAAACCGTGTCAATCACCAACTTCACTGCCTTCTGGAATTCTGAGGAGTTTCCCATTACCTGTTACAGAAAAACAAAGCTATTTTGTACAATTGCTGCTTCACAAGAGGGCTGGGGAAGAGAATGGCAAGTTCACATCTTAGAGCAGCAGTCGGATTTAGCACACTGAGTGTTCAAAATGCCTGAACTATCAGATCAAGTGTTAAATTTAGCTTAAAATTAACTTGCAGAACAAAGAAATTTGATTCAATGTTTATTTGACTAAAGATGAGTCCAACCTTTCAGGCTTCTGACTCAACACTGCACATCCAGGAGTTCCCAGTACAGGCCTCACTTAGGAAGTGATTTCCACCACATCCAGAGACCAATGGAAATTCAGCCTGAGCTTTAAGGGAGCAGGAATGTGGAAGGAAAATCCAGGTTCCTGCTCACCTAAGTTCCTGAAAAGGCTTGGTTTACAGGGACCAGACCTAGATTTTTATCCAAAGCACCACATCCCAGCTCTCCCCATTACCCAGACCCTTGGAGAAGCATCAGATGTTTGAGCAAGGAGGAGCAGAAGAAGCTTCCCCCATGCAGCAGCTTCTGAAACACAGCAGCCTTTGGCAACTAGAAGCTCTGTATTTGAGAAAAAAAGTTATGCACTGCCCCACTGGTGATGGAGGACAGGAAGGCACTGCTATCAGCCACGTAGCACAGAACTCGAGCTTCTCTTTCAGTAAAACCCAACATTTCTTCACTTCTGTTTTCAGTTCCGCTCAGAGCTGCCCTGCTCAAGCAGCTCCTCACCACTGCTGCCGTCCCAGGGTAGAACGGGAAGGGTTTTGTGTTCCAAAGTACACAAATCACCTTCTGCACCAGAGGAGATACACACCCACACGGCTCCAGCACATCACTGAGCCCTGACACTCCAGAAGGCACAAAACCCACCCTGGCTGCACAAATCAGAATCATGAAACCTACTGGGGTCTCAGAATATGCCCAAGGAGAGGGCTCTTCCTCATGACACCACACCCTGGTACTATTAACATAAAACTGAGCTGCTCCTCACGTCATCTTCCAGTTTTATCAGAAATGCAGGTGAGAAGCAGCTTTACAGGTTTCCCCCTCCTGCTTTCACCACTCTTCACACAGATCCGTGTGTCAGTCAGGCCCTCTCTGCCAAGTGAAACAACCAGAGCTCTTCCAGCTGTTGAGAACACGATGAACCCCCTCCTCCTGAGGGACCTCTCAGCAACTCACAGCAGTCCCAGTTCAAATCCACCCTTCCTGCGCACCAGAGTGATGGCATCTCCCAAAAGAGATCTTGCCTGACCCGTAGGAAAGAGCTCCAAACTCTCCTCTGTCTCTTCTGGAAATCTCTGCTGGCATCTCCAACTACTCTGATTCTCTTACCCCGTGTGACACAGCTGGCTCATGATCCAGCTGTTAGCCTGTGATCCAGCTGTTAGCTTGGGATCCAGCTGTTTGCACACCCAGCCAAGCCTTGGGGAGCATCCCCCAGCCCGAGCAGGTCCCAGGGTGACCAGGGCAGTGTCCCCACCCCAAGGACTCACCGCCAGCGTGTCCAGCGCGTCGATCAGCGTCAGGGAGTAGTTCCCCAGCACATCATTGATGTTCAGGTTGGAGCTGGAAGAGCAGAATCACAGAATCGTTAGGGCTGGAAGAGACCTCTGCAGATCATCCAGCCCAATGCCCTGCCCAGGCGGAGTCACCCGGAGCAGGTAACACAGGGAATGTCTCCAGAGATGGAGACTCCACACTCTCCCTGTTCCAGCCAGGGATCTGCCCCCGGCATGGAAAGAAGTTCATTCCAATACCTGAAGGGAGACTACAATAAACATGGACACGGACTGCAGAGATAGAAGAAGGGGGAATGGTTTCAAACTTAAGGACAGTAGGTTTACACTGAATATTAGCAGGAAATCCTCTCCTGTGAGGCTGGGGAGGCCCTGGCACAGGTGCCCAGAGCAGCTGTGGCTGCCCCTGGATTCCTGGCAGTGCCCAAGGCCAGGCTGGACAGGGCTTGGAGTAACCTGGGACAGTGGAAGGTGTCCCTGCCCATGGCAAGGGAGGCACTGGATGGGCTTTAAGGTCCCTTTCCATCCAGCCCATTCCACGATTCATACTGGGGTGGAACTTGTATTTCAGTTTATGGCCATTAGCAATTGTCCTGTCGCTGGGCAGCACTGGCAGGGCCTGGGCCCAGCCTGACCCGCTGGGAGTCACACTCACACACACACACGGACTGCTCCAGCCCAGCGGCCCGTGCCCAGCCCGGCACCCCAGGGACCCATTTCCCCGGCTCCCGCTCCCCCGGCCGCACTCACGGGTCGCGGCGGTCGGGCCCGCGGCCGCGGCAGTGCAGCGGGTCCAGCTCGTCGCGGGGGAAGGCGTGCTCCATGTAGCTGTCGTAGCCGAACACGAACATGCCCCGGGCCGCGTCCCGCAGCCGCGCCCGCAGCTGCGGCGGGAAGGCGCCGCTGTAGCGCCGCTCGTACT
>VZRN01000264.1:160481-178438 GCA_013397935.1 Dasyornis broadbenti
CGGGGCTGGCGTGGCACGGCCCGCGGGCCCGGCTCCGCCCGGGCGCGGGGTCAGGGCGGGGCCGGAGAGCGGCGCGGCCTCCCCGGACAGGAGCGGACCCTGCCCCGCGGTCACAAGCACCCCGGGAGAGCTGGGAAAGGCTCTGGAGCTGCCGGTCACAGCGGCCGGACATCAGGGGGAATGCCTCCGTGCGAAGGGGGCTCAGGCCTTGGCAGGGGCTGCCCAGGGAGGTGAATTATTATGCATAGACACACAGCCAGACAATAACGACCTGCAGGTCTTCAGCCTGTATTTTAGAGTAGTTCAGAAGTCAGATCTTGCTCTTTGTTTTCCAATTATTGCAACAGGAACGGCAGAATGAATATATCCAAATCAAAACAAGAATCACAACTCAATGGTCCATCCAGACCTCTGTATGCTGACTTTTGGCAAAATCCTCTAGTCTGGTCAATCTTTCAGTTCCCTTCCTCAGTCTGCAGAATTCATGGATCTTTTTAATGTTATCCACACCAAGAAAGGAATTCATAATTGACTCTAAAAAATGAGAAAAATTCCTCCTTGTTGCAAAGACTGGAGTGTCCACACCCCAAGTTAACACAATTACACAGAGTTTACTTACTCCTGAGACTCTTAAGAGAATCAAGTTTAGCTTTAAATTTCACACAACTTTTTCTTCCTCTACTGATGTATTTGCTCTGTTTGTTGAATAATGTTTTAGGAACTTCAACCCAATGGGTCTTTTCAGAGAGAAACAAATGCGACCAACAAATGCTTCCAGTAGCAGAGCAAAAATAATCAGAAATAGGAATTTCACTGCCTGACCTCTCAAAGTTGCCCCCACTGAGCACAAGGTTTGCAGTCACTCTCCAGATGAAGTTATGTAGCTAAAGCTACCCAAAAGTCTCCCACAACTAGGTAGCGAGGGATCTTAGATATTTCTGACAATACTAAAAGCAGCTGTCCTACCACAGATGAATATGCAAAAAAAATGGTTTTCAACAACACTTTATTGAAGCACTTCAAAATTATCACAATGATAGATGTTGCCTTTAACAGAATAAAACCTGTCATGTCGTAATTAAAAGGCACTAATCCTGGCACAAAGGTCTACTTACCCACCTTCCACTGGGAGGGAAATAAAAACATCAAGTATTTCACTTCTCCTTTTAAAGAGTATGTGCAAAGCCCCTCTGAGTGCCATTCTGTGTCTGCCATTTGAGTGACACGTAAGAGAAAACCCCTCTGTTTCACCACGGCGCACTCAACATCCAGCATCTGCAGCCCTAAAGCTACAGAGCTCTCACTGAAGGGTCATGATCTGGTGAGACAAGCTGTTCCACGCTCACTTTTTGGGAACTAAAGCCCTGAAGCACGTGAGGCCCAGGCACTCACACATTACTTCTCCTTTAACACCATTCACTGTCCGTGTCAGCTTAGAAACACAGCTTAAATATCCTGCTTTACACCCCCTTTTTGGAATCCACACTCGTCAGGGTCAGTGCAAGAGCAAGGCAGGGGAGCAGTGCTGGGCATGCTGGGGGGAGCACAGTTCCTGCACAAAGCAAACCAGGACGTGCCACTGCACAGCCACGGCAACGACAAACGAAACCTCAGGGAAGTTAAAAGCTTGATAATCCTGCTAAGCCATACTTCAGGTTATTACAGATCCACGCAAAACATTCCGAGATTAAACTGAGAGACTGTTTAAGGCATTTTCTTTGGCCTTTTCTTCTACCAGAAAGTGAAGATGATGCAGTTTGATATGTCAGCACCCAAACGATCCATCTTTCCAACCTGCTTCCACCAAGATGCAAAGAGAAAACATAAATCATTGACAAACTGGATTATTAGTCCCATGGATCATGAAAGAGCTCCACGTTTGTGTCTCTTTCCTGTTGCCAAGTGGTGGGACAGAACTGCTCAGCCCCTCAGCTGTCCCTGGGTGATGAGAACTCCCCTGCTCTGTAATTGCACTTTAAGGAACCACCATCCACACTGAAGCTCAGGGGACAGGGACACTCCAAGGAAAACTCTCACACAGCCAGCCAGAGCTGTGGGGGCAAGCACAAACATTCCTCATCTCCTCACTGCTGCTCCAGGACCACTTGCACTGAACAGAGCCACCACCAAGGACTGAGAGCTGATTTTAAACCCCGGGAGAGCATACAATGCCCACGCCCCACAAGGCCACAAAGGCAGGACTGCTGTCAAACTTCCAGCTACATTCACCACCACGAGTTCTCTCAGGCTCTGTGTCTGCCTTTTCACAAGAGCTGCTTTTCTTAATATGCCAGCAGTCAAGACCTGCATCAGAGGAGAGTTTCAGGACTATGGCTATTGATGTCAAGTGCAGTAATTTATGGTACTAAAATGCATCCCCAAAAGCAACTTTTGTTAAGAGAAAGGGAAATTCAATCAGCCTCTTTTCACTGTCCATGCTCAGCAAAGAGCCTGAGACAAGTCATCGCGGTGAGGTTACATTTCTGGAAGAACAGAACTACAGCATCCAAGTTCAGCAAACAGCGATGCTAATGCCTGTCCTGAGCTCCACACCTGTGTTAGGGCAGAAAAGATTGAACCTTGGCCATAATGTGCCAAGTAAGTATTGGTTTCAGTCCAAGGCTGAAAGGTGTTGAGAAGGAAACACTTCCGGCACTTCCCTTGTTTCAAAGGAAAGGTACCTGGCCAGCTACTCAAGGCCAGGAACAGAACAAGTGCCACTCTCAGCCCTGGAATCAAACAGCCACTCTGAGGTCTCCTTCCTGCTCCAGGAGTAACCAAGGGTGTCTGGCAGAGCAGTACAGAATAGCTGTGAAACCCAGCTGGGGGCATTCTGGGGAGTAGTGCAGATGTACCTTTGAGAGCACACACATCACAGGGGGCCCCGTGTTTGTCCCTGCTATTTACACATAGAAACAGAAACTGTTCCTGAAATACCACCTCAAGCAAAGAGCTGTGGGCCACTTCCTAGCACAGCTGATTTATGGCAGGCACTGCTATCACACCATCCAGGCTGACAAGGCTTAGTGCACTAACACCGTTTTCAGGTTTGTGTCTAGAGACATTTTACTTTGACTACCAGCTCCAGGGAGCTTGTTTTGCATGCAGGAAACTCCCAAAGAAATAAGCACATGATCTTCAGCAGTTCACTAGTCCTTCCCACCAGCTCAGTTACACGTGAAGGATGCTCCAAGGCCCGCGCTCAGGACTAAAAACAAACCTGATACAGCTCAAGTTTGAAAGCTTACAGGGAGACAAGCCTGAAACAAGACATCCAATTTGTTACCATTAATTGGAAGATGCTGACAGACAGTCCTACAAATTAATCAGTGTCCTCAGAGAAATTAATACAGCAAAAACCTTTGGGAAGAACAGTCAGTGAACTTCAGATTAAATTCACAGCAAAGATTTTGTTCCAGACCTCACCAACAAACGAGTCACTTTCCACTGAGATTAGAATCCTTCTGCTTTAATTGGCAGTGAATGATCAGGCACTGCAAGATCTGCCACTTGTGCTAGAAAAACAAAAGGTTTTACTCTAGACTTGCCACAAGAACCAAGCTCGCAGACACATGCATTTCTCTCCTGGAAACAGACCTTCAGAAGGCTGCCCCTACTTCAGACCCTGCAGCTGCCCAGTGCTCTTCACAAACATAAAAAAGCCCTGAAATCTGCTCAGACTGACTATCTGAGCTTGCTCAGGTAAGCTGAGCGAGCCCCAGGCCTCAAAGGTAGTTTTGTGAACACCTCACTGGAATAGCTGAACCACAGAATATAAATCAGCTCAGGTATTTACCAATCCTTCTTCCCCCACTGTGATCTTTGGCAGAGGAGGCAGACATCCCATCATGTATTTCCACGAGTTCAGCCACATCAACCCCAGTCAGTCAGTTAAGTGTCAATACAACCCTCAAAACATAAGTTTATTGAATAAAGCTGAAGAGCAGTAAACCAACATATGCATCCACCTAAATAAAAAAAAAAATTCACGTATTTACAAAGTTCAGTAATTGTATAAGTTGTTCACATGCAGAGAGTAATGCACAGGTTAACAATTGGTAGTGTTTGGATGCCAGAAACGCTGAAAGCAGTGAAGTAGATAAACACCAAACACATCAAGTTTAGCTATAGGGCAGTTAACTAAACAGTGACCTGGTCCCCCACAAAGATTCACACATTCTAGTTTAGTTTCCTTATTATAGGCACAAGCAAGTTTGCTAAATAAAAGTAACTGTAGCAGTTCTGGTGAACTCGGGACTACAGTAGCAAGTTAATAATACCCTCTCCTCTACAGCACCAGAGTATGGATTAATTGAAATCATGCTTCAGAGAACTGAAAGGAGACAAAAAGTTAAAATGCAACTTCAGACCGAAGGCAGGCAGCATGTAGTGTCTGTGCAACAGCGCCAGAGCTGGGACACGACAGTAAGGCCATGGCAGTCTGCATCAACACTGGCTTGTCAGAACTGAGAGGGACTGAGCAGGGCTCCCAAGCCAGGGCTCCCACGGGATGCAAACCGCATGGAGGTGAGGAGTCACACACAGTGTGAGGCAACACAAGCAGCTGCACCATGGATCTGCACACACGAGTAGCTACACTGACACTGCTGGATGAACAAACCAGTCTTAACAAGGCTGTCCCTTTAAATATGCTGAAGTCATTGAGAAAGTAAAGCTACAGAAACGTTACAATCTTGAGTTTATACACACTTCCCTAAGCTGCAGGAGCTAGTCAAGAGACAGGATCAATTCATTGGCTCTCTCGTGCTTTGACACAGCGGAACATTTCATTGCATCTGACAGGCTTTGCACATGGTTACATCGAGAAAGCAGGCGGGTCTAGAGTTGTCACAATAGCCCAGGTATTCCATAGCACCAGGTGAAACTGTGCCCAGCCATTCCAGGAGCAGGAGAGACACTGACAATTACACACAGATTGTGCTAAAGGTCAACAACTGCCTCGATACAAGAGCATCAGTAATTTGGGTGTCATGCAGCTGCTCAGAATGCATGTTCTGGTTTCAGAGAGAGACCACGAGTATCTGGTGATAGAAAAAATGTATTTGAACAAAGCCTGATGTTCCTAGCAATTTGTTTTCATGCTGGAATACTCCAATTTTTGAAAGTTTGACACAACAGTCCATTCCCATCCCTCACATAAAGGTTAAACAGAAGCAAAAGAATGATTTTAAACAGATGACTTGCCTAATTCATCAAGAGAGTTTTCTTTTCCAAGTGACAGGATCTCAGCTGTAGATTAGTGATGCTGATCTATGCCTTGTGCTCCCCTCTGCAAACAGTTTCCATTTCTCTGCTTACATACACACATCACATGCATTTGTGAGATCAATCAGTATCCCACAACTCACGCTTAAATGTTGTCTAACTACTGTATGTGGCATCTTACAGAATCTTAATGCTGTCCAAGCATCAGCATCCTCAAGCCACTAAACACTAGAAATAAAACACTTGCTGAAAATCATATAAAAACCTGGCCCTGAAAAACCAGAACAGAGTGTACCATTGTAGTTAACATGGTAGAGATATTTTTTTTAAAAAGCCCCCCCCACAGCCCTCCCACCACAGATGGTTGTAAAATAAATATTTGTGCTGACTTTATCATGACAACTCTAGTTGTTTTGTGACAGAATAGGAATACAAGTCTTCAGCAGTGCACATGAGAAATGAACCGTGAAAAGGCAGATTCTTGATACAGGATTTTTGGGTAGTATCTCATTATGGAGGGAAGTGGACAATTGAGATTATGGCCAACTGGTACTGGAGATTCCAGGAAGACTTCAGCTTCTTCTAGATTTTGAATGCTGAATAAGCCACTGAAGCGTGATATCTACAGGGAGAGAGAAGAGAAGTTCCACATTCAAATGTGTGTATTGGTATGAGTGGCAAGGCTTTGGTATTCCAGTGTCCCCAAACACAGACAGGAATATCCAAGCCCTTCTCTAGAGGATGGCCCAGGGCAGATGAACAGAATGACTTTTTAGGATGCTTGCTGTCTGTGCTCTGATCCTGCAACTGCCCAGCATCCTTGGAGTGACACTGGCAGGCCCTGCCCCACACATCCTGGTTCCTCAGTTCTGTCCACCTCTAGGAAAAGGTATCCCTTCAACCAGCACCTCACTATGGCTCCAACAATTAGTTTTAGATCTGCATTGCTCTGTTTAGCCAGTCTGCACTCCTCACCTGATCAGAGCACAGTTGCTTTAGCCCCGTGGCACAAGGCACCAAGCTCCTCCCTGCCCGAAGGAGGCTCTCCTAAAGAAGGGGAAGGCCGTGGCTCCACTCCAGCAACTCCTTCCCCAGAGCCTGAGTGATGCTCAGCTGTGCTGGGAGCCTGGTGTGCATCTCCCACAGAAGGGAGTCTCTGTTTTTATGCATCATGTGTGAACTTCTAACTGATGCTAAGGCGACAGGGGCTTCTTGGAAGCCATAACTGTTCCATAAACTATTCAGTTTTCCTAGAAAGAAGCTGAATCCTTCATGTAAAGCCATCCCGGTAGCCTCTAGAGCTTCTCCTGGGGGCATCGCCCTGAAGTTTCCTCATCAGCAAACTCGTGTTACCCTGGCAATGCACCACTGTTAATCCCACGGCAGCCATGGAGGCACCAGGAGAAGGATGGCAAGTACTGTTAAATTCTGTGTTTTCACTCAGCTGAGATGACTTGGTTTACTTACAAAGCTCATGGCAAATGCCAGAGATTACACAGGACATGGTTTCTGCCTTTGAACTCCACAAGTTCTAAAGCATTTGATGTCTGTGCCAGAAAAATGCAGTTTGGCTGCAGGCAACAGGGACTAGCAGATGCCACAACACAAACTGCTCTGATAAGACAGCAAGAGAAGGCGATTATTTCAAGAGAATGACTTGAGGAAAAACTTGCTGCAAGTACTTGGTATCCTCACCGAGTGAGGCAGAGGTGAGAGCATCTGACAGAAGTATAAAATCATTTAGGAAGCTACTGGTCAGACTAATCAGCTATTTCCTGCAAACTAACTGAAGAAAGGAGCAGATTTCAAGGGACTGACACATTTTTGTAACTAAAACCCCTACAGCTTTAACACCAGTCAGGCTTCCTCACTGCCATCAGGAGTCACATTGAATGTAACCAGTGCACTCACACATTGTGCTCTGACTCGTCCCTGCTTTCCTGAAGACAGGAAGCTTGTGCTTAAGAAGTTACAGCCCCCCAGTCCATCCTCTGACAGCACTTCTTAATTCTCAGCATTTTGGGTGAATAGTTACCTATATTATCTTTCTCTTTGCAAGAAATTGAGTAGCAGCAGATTTCTCTGTCCTGAATAGCAGCAAGGTTCCTAGGAAAGAGAGAACATTTCAGCACACATTTCACTGACACGAGGACTCTTACGGTCAGTCTGAACTGCTCTTCTTCCCCTTCCCCACACAACTTGTTCTGTACAATGTTCAGTTACCCCTGTTGCTGGGTTTTCCGCTCCTAAATGAGAGCTTCCTGATCTAATAACAACCCTATGTACATGAATTTATTGAGTAAGAGAAATGTTTCTTAGGAAGAGTTAGACTTACATCTTTTCAATTAGTTGTTTCTCATCCAAAGCATTAGGAAGGTCTCTCTTATTTCCAAGTACTAGAACCTGAAATCCAGAGAAAGAAATGGTCGTAGTTTTGCTTAAAAAAAACCAAACAAACAGACAAAAACCCCAACCAAAACCAGAAAACCAACAAACATCAAGGGAGTCTCATGAGCAGTCTGCAACTGCCTATCAAATCTAAAGGAATGAGATATTGAATGTTCAACCAAATCAAGAGGGAAGACTGACCTAGTCACAGGGAAAGGGGGTACAAATAAGCTGTTCTGTGCAAGGAGCAAGCACGAGAACACAGCAGGTGATAAATCTGAGAACACTTGCAGCACACTCATCTGAGATTTTCCAAACTTACTCTACACCTCTGCACTACACTGTGGTTAACCTTTAGCCAAGAGCACAAACTCACAGTGTGGAATCCTCTAAATGACTGTTTCAATTGTATTTATTTTGTTTTGTGAGCACGGAGTGAGATAAGATCACTGAAGGTCAACAATTCGATTTAAGGCCCTGGGGGCAGGTATTGTTCATGCTTATACTGACCAGTAGGTTAGGCCTTACAATTACGAGTTCAAGGCAAACTTCAGAGCTGCTCAAGTGATACTAATGCTGTTCAAGGTGATGTTACTTACAGGGATTCCTTGTAACTGCGGCTTATCTAGAAGATTGTGCAGCTCATTTCGAGAGGCTTCTATTTTTTCACGATCTGCAGCATCTACCATGTAGCTTTAAAGAGAATTTCAGGTTAGGTCAGTGACACTGAACTCCTGCAGAAATCACTCTTTCCTTTATACTGCCGGGTTTGAGCACATTCAACAAGGCTTTAAACAAAGCTAGGACTTCTGAGCAAAGAATTTGGTTCTTTAAAAAAAAAAAATTCCCTAAGAGCAGAGTAGAAGGAAGATGCTTTGAGTTGGACAGCACTGCCACCCAGTTCAGACAAGGAGAAGTTAGTACTGCAGATCAGACACTGATAAGAAAATAACCCATCCTGAGCCCTGACCTTAAGGGTGAGGAAGGTCAATGTGATTGCAGTGCAGGTTCAGAATCACAAGGAGAACTACAGAGTCAGGCATGCAGAGTTAGGAAGGCTCCCAGAGAAGAGAAGCAGAGCTGAAGGAAGGACACTTACACAATAGCATTAACTCCTCTGCAATATCGCTCCCACATGCTTCGGAATCGGGGCTGCCCTCCTATATCCCAAATCTTAAGGCAAGGGGAGAAAGACAATTTAGCCATGCGCTGTTTAAACATGTCAGGCAAAGATAAGACAAGAAATCACAACAGTTTTTCCTTTCTCCTTAAGCGGCTGCTGGACCTCTCCCATGTTCAAACAGGAATAATCCCTTGCACAGCTGCTCAGAGCTTAGGGCCCAACAGCAGGAGATGCAAACTGGAGCACCTTGCACCAGATGCAAGAACATCCTGTGTACTCAGGTCACACACTAGGATACAAGAAAATAAAATGTATTCACTTAAAGCTTTGCTTTTGGTATAAATCTTCCCTTGAGCAAACTGATGAGCAGGAAATCAGCATCTCTGGGCCTCAAACGCTCAGATTAAAGCCAGACAGCATTATCACAACAGTGCTTTAACTAGTCCATGAACCTGGGAATCACACACAGATTCTCATTTAAGAAACTCCATAAATAAACATAAATGTCTTCTTAAGCTACTTGACAGATTTAGCTGAGCCTCTTCAGTTTTCTATATTTGTCCCAAGGCTGGAAGCAAAACAGAGCAAATACGTAAATTTCAAACCAGAAGCTAAAGAAAACATCAACTGTGGCAACATACCTTTATTGTAACATTACCCTTTGTAACTTTCCTCATGTTGAAGCCCACAGTAGGAATCATATCTTCACTGAATTGACCTGACTGGAAAAAAAAAAAAAAAGAGAAAGTTAAATTTAGTGCTTATCTGACACAGCTGGTTTACATAGTAAAACATCACAAGCTTTTTCTAAGCATTTGTCTTCCAACTGAAGGCTTTACAGCCAAGAAGTCATGGTGTTAAATCCATGTGTACTGGACCTTGTGTGAAGTCAGACAACTTGTTTCTTACAAGCACTGAAATCATTTTTCAAGCCTTGAGGCAGCCAGGGGAGCAAAGTTACCTGGGAAAGTGCTTTGCACAGCTTAACAGATGGACAGCCAGGGCAAGGACAGGAAAAGAGCCATTCACCTACTTCTGCTGGAGCCAAGGTCTCCATGCTGGGATCTCCCAGTTACCTGGGAGCTAGAAATATCCAGAAGGGCTCCCTCTGATGCAAGCTGCTTTCTGGCCGGCATTCTTGTGGAGGAAGCCTCCAACCCACAGCTATGGGGTGACTCCCTGAGGAGCCTTAAAGGCTGGAAAGTGGAAGGACCTGACGGGTCAGCTTCCTGCCAGGCTGCAGTGTCCAACGTGTTCAGCAGAGGCAAATGCAACTCCAGAGTGTCTGAGCGCATCTCCAGCAGACATTCAGCATCACTCCAAGCTGGGACAGAACTGCTGCAAGCAGCACTGCACTGGAGAGATTCTCCAGTGGCAGATGTTTTACTGTCTGGTACAGTTTAACCTGCAGCAGCTTAAAAGCCAAGTTCCCACCGATCTCCTGCAGCCAACCCAGGAGCCATAACAAGTTTTCAACACTCCTACAGATTCTCCCCTGCTGCCTTGGCTGTTTGGCAGAAGGTGAATCAGCCACAGTGGCCATTATGAAGCTCACTACATCCATTATGTGTAATAGAACCAGACAGACAAGCACATTTGGAAAAATTAGGGTTGATCTCAATGCATTCAGTTGTTTAATTAGGGTTTGGTATCGCAGCAGCAAAGTCTGCATCTCTCCCCTGACACTGCCCAGAGAAGTTGCCCCGGGCTCCAAGCCCTTTGGGATCTCTGAAGCAGACACACCACTCCAGAGTTACAGCCTGGCTGCCCACAAGCTGGAAGGAGCAACTACGCCTGACCAGCTGGCCAAGAAGGCCAACAGCGGGCTTGGATCAGGAACAGAGAGCACAGCAGGACCAGGGCTGCACAGAGAAGCTTGGGTCAGCCCCTGCAGCACTGCTTCAGAATCCACTCTACCCTTTCTAGCTGAGCAAGGTGGGTGCCAATGGGAATGCCTGTCCATGAGCTGCCCACTCCTGCCCGAAATGCCAGGGCAAGAGCTGCCCACCGCAGCCAGAGCGATCAGCACAGCTCAGAGCTGCTGGTCAGCTGGGCTGCCATGGCTGAGGCAGCTCAGTTCAGCTCCTCAAACCAAACTTGCCTCTGAAGGGCCACTTGCCACGTTGCTCAAGCACCACAGCATTCCTGCCTCCACATTCCTGCCTCCACAGTCACACCCCACACCCACAGCTCCTATCCCAGCGTCTCCCAAGCATTCCCTGAACTCCCATCTCTGCGCTGCTGAGTGTTACCCCAGATGCTGCCAACTATTCCCACTCAGATCCTTCCAGATCCTTCTCTCGAGAGCTGTTCTTATCAACAGAACACACATTCCAGGAACCTCCTGGACTCATCACCTCTCTGCTGGGTTTATTTCTAGTGCACGTGTGGGAAGTTGAGGTCCCCTATGAGAACAAGGCCTAGCCATGGTGAGACTTCTCCCAGCTGCTTAAGGAGCATTTCAGTGCCCCTTCATCCTGGATTGGGTGGTCTAGAGGAGACTCCCACCAGGATATCTGCCTTGTTGGCCTTCCCCCTAATTCCTACCCGTAAACAACCTTATCGTGACCCTCATCAAGCTCCAGATTGTCCAAACACTCCCTGACACTCAGGCCCATCCCACACCTCTCCTTCCCTGCCCATCCCTGGGAAGAGTTTATAGCCCTCCCCTGCCACCCTCACTGTGCCAGTCATCCCACTAATTGCAGCGTGCTCAGCACCAGTTTCATGTTCTCCCACTGCTCTTTCAGGATACACACTCCTGCAGATTGGAGCAGCACTTCATTTGCCACATCTTTAATGTAATGTTGAAATTACTGTGACCCACCACAGGGGAACTTTTACAGAATCTTCAGGAAAGCTACTGCATCTTATTCCTTCCCAAGTACTCTCTACCCACGCTGCACATCCCCAAACTTGTTTTGACTTGCTTAAAACCTCAAAACCTTAAAAGTGCAGTCACTCAGTTACACTTGAGTTTCAGCTGCCTGTTCTCTGCTTTGCAGAGGGACAATCCAGCACTGACATGAGCAGATTGGTCAGCTCAGGTCTTCATTTGAAAGATCTTTTTCTCATGTGAGTGTGGGTGCTCCTCTGCTCACCCAAAGAAAGCTACTGGCAGTCACCCTCTCTTTTAAGACAGGTGAAAAATTGGTTAAAAGGATTGTAAAGGATTTTAGCAGCAGACAGTGTTCTCCTCTGATGGATTCTGCTACTGTATTCAACTGTCTTGGCCCAGAAACAGTTCTCTAAACCCAGAATTTAGAAAGCTTTTGTTTACTACCTCCTTAGAGGAAAAAAGCCAGGAATTCAGCTTCAACTTTGAGTATTCATATGCAAAAGCTACTCGAAGAGCAGAACAAAAGGAATATACTTTTACTAGCAGGCAGTTCTGTTTGAATCAGCCTTCCCTCCCAGAGCAGAGCACTCAGTGCTATCCCTGTGTGCTCACAAGAAGATGCTTTCTCCTACTAAAGCGCCAGCTTTACACCAAGTTTGATATGCACAGCAATATTTTTATTCCCAATGGGAAAGCCTTTGGCTGTTGTCATACACTGCAGTATTGCTCCAACACTCCTCAAGGACAGCAGGAGTAGCTGCTGACAAACCCAGCAATGTCTTGTTTTCAGCACTGGTGCCCATCCCACCCGGCAAACCCTGAACTCCCTGCAGGGCTCCTGGATGGGCAGGAGCTGCTCCCGCAGGGTTTCTATGGAAGCCTCAGCTCCGAGGTCACACAGACCACACAGCACCAGCACAAACCGAAGGCCACCAAATAAAGTTAACTCCAGCCCGTGTGGGAGATAAGGGACAGGGAGACTAAACAGAGCCCATTCCAGAGGCCACATGCAGAAAGAACCCACAGGACTGATCCTTAATCCTGGTTTAAGAGATGCTCCCTTCTGCATACTCAAAGCTCCTGGAGAACCTGAACATGTGATTTTAGTGCAGCATGAACCCATTTACCTGGATGAGTACTTAATGTTGGATAAGGATTACTCAGAGTAGCAAAACTGCTTCCAGACTGAACTAAGGGACTGCATTCCGTGAATCAGTTTGGGCTCAGCTCACCTGGTATCAGTACCAGCACTAACTCTCACAGACTGCAGCGTTTCTGAATGTGCCAGCTACAGGTACAGTTCATTTCCCAGAGGAAAACTTCGGACAAGTGTTCAACTTGCCATCACCTGACATTCCAGAAGCGTACAAAGGATGCAAGTTTAGTCTCTTTTAATATTTCATTAATATTGCAACAAGCTGCTTACTAAACCTACCATTTCCAGCTGTCTTGAGGCAAAAAACCGCCAAAACAAACAAAACCACATTCTGGCTACTTCATCTGCCTCTCCATAGCCACAAGCTACAGCCAGAAGCTCAGATTCCAGGGAGTTATAGAATGACAGATATATACATATAGAATGAGACAAAACCCATCCAGTGCCACCTGTGCCATGGGCAGGGGCACCTTCCACTGCACCAGGCTGCTCCAAGCCCCGTCCAGCCTGGCTCTGTACAACTCTTACCAGGCTGTCAGCACCAAGCCCCCCCAAGCTGCTTGATCTTGATTCCACAGCCTGCACAAGGACATTCTCTTCACCATCAGAAAAGGTCAGGGCAGCCTTTAGTTTTCATCTCATAAAGCTGACATGATTCACTACTGTTATAGGACTGATTTCTTCATACAAGACTTTGTTACTACACAGCAAAGATCGTTTTATCTTTAATCGCAATGTTTTTCATCCAGCTAGATGAGATCACAAACAAGCTTAAGCAACTAGGAGACAACACCATTGGAGCATGGAATCCAGCCAGGACACTCCCAATCCACCTGAACCAGTGTTTTACATCAAACCCTGCTGTTCATCCCTAAATTTCTTTCTTTTTGCACTAAGGAAAAAAGCTGCATGTCTCCAAAATGTCTTCTTAAACAAACGATTTAAAAAGCAGTGCAATTTTAGCATTATCTCAAGCTACCCCTACACTAAGCCTCCTCTGCAACACTCATAGGCTCAACCAAGTAGTGCATCATAGATGGACAAATCAACTCTCTGTAGCCCAGCTTCCTTCTTTAGGAAATGCTTCAGCGTTCCAGCCACTTGTGATCATGATCAAAAGCCTGATTAAACTGGAGTTTTGAAGCTTCAATCCCTCAAAGGCTTCCCAACAGCACTTCCAGGAATGAGTGCTGCAGAAACCAAAACAGTGGCATATGACAAGAACAGGCATTTTCATTGTCCCAACCCTGACTTTAATTGAATATTTAAACGGACATGGACTGCATAGCAAATAACTACCACAAAAAAAAAAAAGCATATTTCTATCTACAAGTCAGTCATGTAAGAGCTCAAGGCATTTCATGGTTCTGATAGTCAAGAAGGCATCTTTATCCAGGTGCTATCACTTAAAGTTCTATCACTGCTTAAAAAGTGCTCTAAAGAAACTCAGGAGCACTATGGAAAAAGAAGATTCTGATTTCGGCCACCTGTTTTAGCCCACCTGGGGTACAGCAAGCAGGACCTCAAGAAAAGGGTATGAGTCACCTCCTAGGAGCATTATTAGCTAATGAAGTGACGCAATGCATTTCAAGAGACTTCTGCCATTAAGAAACACTTCAAATTTTATCACAACACACAGATTTATGGCCTACCTGGGTGGTTCAAAAGGCACTAAAACAGCAGTGAAGCTCTTTAGAGCAATATTTTTCTGCACTTCGCTGGTGTGGCTTCTTCAAGTCAAAGTTACTTATAACAGACATGAGAACAGAAGGAAGTTGCAGCTCCCAACTGGCCAAACGAATCTTATGTTGAGAGGCATTTCAGGAATTGCCTCTCTCTAGAAACCACAGTCTCATTCCAACACTTGCCAGATATTCCAAAAATAAAAAACAAGCCACATTAATTCAGGCTCTGACACAAATCCTAAAAAGGGACCTTATTTACCCTGTCACCACAAACAGGTTGAGTTTAGCTCTTGAACCCGGTAACTGTATCAGAAAAGTCCAAGTTCCTCCCACTCCTCCAGATCTCTGCTCGCTGACTATCAGGCTAATGAGCTTCAGCGTTCCAGTGCCAAACACCTGGATCAAGGATTATCCTACCAGGCATTAAGCAAAACCTCTAAAGAAACCCCAGGACACACCACTCTTCCATGAAATACGCTTCAGAGGCTGCACAGGTGCCCCACTCTCCAGCAGCACGCGCTGCCGGGGCTGGGAGCAGACTCAGTTTACTTGAGTCATGTTTCAGTTGCGTCAGGGCCGCGCTGCAGCCCCCTCGCCTCTCGTGCCTCCCCACAGCAGCACGGCCACGACTCCCAGCTCCAACTGCCAGCCTGAGGGAAGCCCAGCAATGGCCACGAGCTGCAAACACCACAAGATTCTGCACAGTCTGTAAACAATGGGCATTTCCAGGGCTCAGAGCGGGAGCTGACAACTCCAGATGCGATCCCAGGATGACATGCAGTTTCTCCGAATAAGAGCCACAGGCCATCCACATTAGGGAAATTAGGACCAGGAAGAAATGATATCCTCCCTTGTGAGCAAGTTTACTCACGCACATGGAAAACTTACGCTTAATATCTAATTAGAGACAGTGACTAATGCAGAGCCTTAGAAAAGCAGAAGCTGCATCCAGCTCTAACGAGATTTCACCGCTAATGTTGGGTTTTAAACCTTGTAAATCAAACTGATCACAAGCGGGTTTGGCTTTGGAACGGACATTCAAGACCATCCAGTGCCACCTCCTGCCATGGGCAGGGATATCTTCCACTGTCCCAGGCTGCTCCAAGCCCTGTCCAGCCTGGCCTTGGGCACTGCCAGGGATCCAGGGGCAGCCACAGCTGCTCTGGGCACCTGTGCCAGGGCCTGCCCACCCCCACAAGGGAGGATTTATCCCTAATATCTAATCCAACCTCCCCACTTCCTCTTGTCCTGTCTCTCCAGGCCCTGGTTTAGTTTGACTACAAATCAAGTGCTTGTTTACACTGGAGGAATAAACGTGGTCCAAACCCGCTATCAACCCAGAAGAGGATTATTCTAGAACTGGACTGTCTGCCTCTCGTGGCCTGTCCACTTCAGCAGCAGTCAGGCCTTGTACCAAGCTTCCCGTGTAATTGGTTGAGCTGTCCCTCTGGTTCCATATGCCTGATTTGATGGGCAGAGATTACATTAGAGATTTATACTGGATTAAACTCACTGTTGTCAAGACTGGCATCAGCCCTTTGTTAGGCAGAACACAACCTTCTAAGCCATAGCAAGCTCCTGGCTCCTAGCTTTTAGAGCTAACCTATAGGACATCTTGCTGTGTCATTCCTTTCATTTCAGTCTTGAGGAATCCCAACAGCCTCATCCACCCAAACCATTAACTGGCCTGCAGAGAGCAGTTATTCCTTGCCTGCTCTCATTCCCAAATGCAGACTCTGAACTCAAGTCAGTCAAGGAAGCAAATAACAAGAAGTCAGCTCTGCATGCCATGGACTGCACTACTTCTCTAAAAACTGATCTTGCACTGGTAACTGAAGCTTATGCTATTATTTTTTTTAAACCAGTACTAAAAACTTGAGCAAACCCCCTCACTCTGTTTGGGGTTTTTTTGTAAAGACTCACCAGATTTCCTAATTAAAAACTTCAGAAATGTGACTTGGTGCTTCTAAACTAAACCAGCTACGGAGGCTGTGTCAGCATGCACAACAACTTCCTCTTTCCCCTGGGTTTTGCAAGGCTCTTTGAGTGGCACTCACTCAGATAAATGCCTGGGTGTGATCCTAACATGTGGTTGAAACCTTGCAAGATTCAACCCCCGCAGAGGAGGCTGGAAACAGACTCCAGCTTTACTTGGGAAAACTTCTCCCATTTGAGACAACTTAAGCTGATGTGCAGCTACCACAGCTCCGAACTAGTGCACGTATCTGCAGTGAGTTTCACAGGTAACTCCCCGAACACGTGCTGCTGGTACTACACAGACTGAAGCAAAGCAGTTCTTTGTCAAGTGCCATCACCAGGAGGACTCCAGAGGACGAAATGTCTGCAGAGAGCCCCCAGCTGCAGAAACACTCCAAGCAGAATCAGCTCAGCAGTCACAGATCGAGGTTGTTCAACAATTTCAGAGCTCCAAGTCTACAAATCCAAGCCCAGAGGTACTGGCAGTACAAAAGAAAAGACTTCTGGCATTCTTGGGTTACTCCTGCAACTTTCAGCTAACAACTAGTCTGAGAAAAGTTACCTTTCATGAGGTAACCCATTTGTCATGATTGTCAGGAAGCCAACTGAGTGCTCACACCTGAGCTACACGAGGGCTTGGTTATGTTTTGCCAGGGTGTTTGTCAGCGTGCGAGGATGATGTATAACTGCAAGAGAATGAAAGTCCTTTTCCCAGCCAGTATCACATTCAACTGGCACTTAAATAAATACATTCTTAAAAATATTCCATAGAGTTAAGGAGACAGCCTCAAAAAACCAAAAGACAAGCTGAAGGTGTGCACACTCTAAAGCTGGAGGCATCAGCTTTCTCATTCTAGGTGCACTGCACTCAGGACACTCACATTCCCTGAAAACCCCAAAGATACCCTGGCTGCCCATTTCAGGAGCTCCCAAAGTCCAGCTTGTCTCCTGGCATGTTTTCCATCACATACATCAGCAGAGCAGGACACTGATGAAGCTGAACACGCCATTTAGGCAAAGCCACTCTTTATCTCCTTCAACAATGGAAAAGCTTCGTGTAGGAGTATTCCCACACCCTTCCTTCACCTGCTCCAGGCACATCACCAGATCAGCAGGCGCGAGTGCAGCACTTTGCTGCTGATGGGTTTGTGCTTGTGAGTTGTACTTCTTAGGGAAGTTGCACCTTAAACGAAAGGAGATTATTTGATGTGGGTTTCAGCAATCGATAAGCAAATATCTGACAGGAGAACCGTGAGTGGGTGCTGACACTTAAATCATTTAGGACTACTGAAAAACAGTCAAAGGGAGGAGGCAGCTGAAGACACACAATGTTATCTCCACATCTGCTAACACGAGCCCCGCCACACCGACACCCTGACTGAAAGGCGCCTTCAGAGTCCGCTGTGGGGCCGTGCCCTGCTGTGGAATCAGTGTCCCCGCGGGTCCCATTGGCACCCAAAGGTTTGTGGAGGCACGGCAGCCACCAGGGCTCAGCCATCCCACCCAGCGAGGGCTCGCACGCCGCTCCCCGTGCCCCGGCCCGGCGGCCCCGCTCCATCCCCG